>PVJI01001367.1:0-184669 GCA_004026765.1 Micronycteris hirsuta
CTGGCATACAGTGAGATTTATGTAAGTGGAGCAGCTTCTGCTCCAACAAGATGGGCATCTCTACAAACATAATCTTCTATTTATTTATGTTTTTAAGTTAATTAACTAATTAATTTTTAGGGAGGGAGAAAGAGAGGGAAAGAAACATCGATGTGTGGCTGCCTCTCACACGCCCCCCACTGGGGATCTGGCCCACAACCCAGGCCTGTGGGAACTGAAACGGCAACACTTTGGTTCACAGGCCTGCGCTCAAACCACTGAGTCACACCAGCCAGAGCTTCCATTTATTTATGAATAGACAAAGATAGAAATCTAAAATTAGTTCAATCTTTGCATTAACTTGCAAGTCTGGTCAAATCACTTCAACCATCTATAAAAAGAGATCTTGCGCTGCATTAAAAATTAAAAGTTCTATGATATAAAAGATGGTATCATCTGCAGAATTTGGTATAAACCACATGGTTCTGCTTTTAAATATTTAGCCATGCAGATAATTTCTTAAATTTTGCACTGTTTTTTTTTCTGACCATTCTAGAGCCATTTTGTTACATTTTAAAAAGTTGAAATATCGAAGTGTGTTTCTTGAGTAACCTCAGTCATCCAGACCATTTGTTCTCCATTCCAGCTTAGGTCTAGTTACATGCACAAGGCTGGCAGTTCTTTGAGCAGAAAAACTGTTGCTTGTGGTTAAAAAAAAAAGAAAAAAAGTGAAATTATGACTTCCTCCTAAAGGCAAAATGTTTAAACATCTTGATTAATCCTTATAAGCTGCTTAAAATTTCCTATAGCCTGTCTTACAAAATAAAACAATCTCTCTCCAAAGGCAACTCTGAATCCTTTTCCAGACCCAGCTACCCAGAACACAAATTCTTTAGGCATCTTACCAGAATTTATTTAAACCCTATAGCATAAGTTTTGGTATAAGGTTTAGGTAAATTGCTAAATTCCAGTTAATTGTGGTTTGTAAGGTGTGATAAACTTGAACCCGTTTATCACATGAGACTGTGTCTTAGAGACTTCACACATTTTCCCATTAACGCTAGGTTGATTAGTCTCTCTTATTGACCACACATCTATAGTCAATTTAGTCATTTGTACAGATGGTAAAATCAGGGGAACAGAATTTTCTTTTTGTGGAAAAATTTCTGTAACTTCCCAAATTTATTCAGGCAAACCTTCCAGTCAACTATCCTATTACTCTATAAAAGTCTGAAGGTACAGGAGTTCCCATAAGACTGTCAGCTGACTTCTCAAAAGAAACCTTACCGGCAAGAAGGGGCTGGAGAGAAGTATTCCAAGTCATGAAAGGCAAGGACCTACATCCAAGATTACTCTATCCAGCAAAGTTATCATTTAGAATGGAAGGGCAGATAAAGTGCTTTACAGATAAGGTCAAGTTAAAGGAGTTCATCATCACCCAGTCCTTATCATATGAAATGTTAAAGGGACTTATCTAAGAAAAAGAAGATAAAAAATATGAACAGTAAAAGGACAACAAACTCACAACTATCAACAACCGAACCTAAACAAACTAAGCAAACAACTAGAACAGGCACAGAATCACAGAAATGGAGATCACATGGAGGGTTATCAGCAGGGAGAGGGAGAGGGAAGAATGGGGGGAAAAGGTACAGGGAATAAGAAGCATAATTCATAGATACAAAACAGACAAGGGGAGGTTCAGAATAGTATGGGAAATGGAGAAGCCAAAGAACTTATATGTACAATCCATGGATGTGAACTAAAAGAGGGGAAAATGCTGGAGGGAGGGGGTGCAGGGTGGAGGGAGAGAAAGGGGGAGAAAAAAATGAGACAGCTATAATAGTATAATCAATCAAATATACTTTAAAAAAGTCTGAAGGTACAAAAAATCTTTTAAAATATGGCAGTACATCTAAATACTTTGAAAGTCTAACAGCGTTGACATATTTTTAATACCACCTCATAGAGGTATGGCATCAATTCAGATTTTTATTTTTGAAGGTTTGTTTTTAGAATAGCTGGTTCTAAAATGGGAGCGCTATGAGGTCAGGTTATTTTATGGTGATAGTGAACTGGGAAATTCTTTTGAACTAGGTCTTACAATGCATGAGGGGTCCAGAAGCTATTCTTTTTATAACAGGGTCATCTGCCCTCAGAAAATTTGGTTACAGAAACAAATCTGTGCTACACTTTTGTACAGATTACAACGTATGGTGACTCCATTATGAGGACTGGAATATATTGCATTCCCAGTTTGGAACTAATCAATAACCACAAGGTGCTCAAGAAATATACTTGTAGAATGAGGGTAAAGAAGTTGAATATCTACTTAGAATATTTTCACTGTGATGTAGTAACCAATAACCCAACAATTTCATGAATATGATCAATACAAAAAAATATATAAATATATACCCCATTTCTCATTAGAACCACAGCTTCATAATAAAAAAAAATGTCTTCTGCAAGGCTGTTATGGGAATCACTTCTTGACAGATTTTCAAAATGTGTTATAGAAACTTCAGGTTACTGAGGATTTAAGTTATCGAGATCTTTTATTATGTATTATATATAAGTAATTCTGTAAAATCTATAGATGGTGTTACATGCATGAGGATTTATCTTGGCTAATAGAAAAATAGAAAATATTCTAAATAAAGAATTGGAGAAGAGAACGCTTAACAGTGGTAGCTTTAAATAACAACAAAATTAAAAATAAAAGAGCAAAGTAATATAATTCTATTGGATTCGTGTTTTTTCAAGCCTTAGTCTTGTAACTCAAATTGATAATACACTCTATTTGTTAAAGATTATTCTGTCTGCCATGTGAATTTAGAAGAAATGCTGAAATTAGCTAGATAAACTGGTTTATTTAGAAAATGATTTGTAAATATGTTAAATGTTAAAAAACAAAATGTTGACTAGATATTTACTGCTATTAGGACTAAGAATTTCAAGGTTACAAACTAGCCAATGATAGAGGGTATAATTTCAGAATTAAAGTGGAAACAGCATCACTTTAAACAGGCAGAATAGAAATAAATTTTTTAATGTGGGAGGTGGGGGTGGGTAGGGTGGATGGGAGTAATGGGGGGGAAATGGGGGCAATTGTAATTGAACAATAAAAATTTTTTTAAAGAAATACAATTTTCATGATTCAAACATACAAGGACTACTTCTGTGCATGTGTGTGTGGATGCGCACAAGTGTTTGTTAAGGAGGTGATGCCTCACAGCTCCTCTGTCTTCAGGGATCCCCAACAGAAGGACACGTGGGGCCTAAATCAGGGGTTTACAACACAGACTTAGACAAGAAATGCAATGGCACTTCTGGGACCAGAGGCAGCTACTTTCCCCTCCCTTTAATATATTTGGTTTCATTAAATTCTCACTAACGCTCTAAGAAGTAGGTATCATTATTCCCTTTTTACAATGATTTGAGAGCTTAAGCAAATATGTCCAAGGATTCAAGGAATAACATGTAGCAGAGCTGGATATGAGAACCTAGGTTGGTTTCATTTCAAAGCACAGGAAATCTCCATTCTACCACAGTGTCTTCCCTGGGTTGGTTATAAAACTAATTGATTCTCAGAGTTAAGGCCTCTAATCTGGGATCTGCACACAGTCCTACTGCCTTGCTCTGGTCTCACTGAACGAGCTGGAGTCTCAAAGGTATGAATTAAGAACATCACCTATTCTATTAAAACCAACAATGCCTCTAAATAGTCACAATACAATTACACAAATAAGACATTTTTTGAATACTAGGCTGAACTCTGTCTCCTTGCATGAATGTTCATCTTTCCTTTTTTATTATAATGGAGCGTACATATAATGGAAGTTTCCAAGGACCTTTCCTGGCCAAATATTGTACTCAGTTATAGAGACTAGATTAGAATATTTGGTCCATGTTTCCTTATCTTTTCTCTCTACTATCATTTGATCAAGTTTTTTGCATGCCTAATTTGGAAAGCTGTCTCAAATTGTTTTTGCAACAATGGCATGCTATAAATAGATGGCAACATTTTAAAAAATCACACCTGAAGCTAATTATAAACTTTAGTAACCAGATCCCTTACTTGCTAGATAATTTGTGATATAAATTTCCTGGCACCCTGTCCATTCATGCACAAGTAATTACATTCGCAGGTGGGAAAAAGAAGGGAAGATAGGGGAAAATAAGTTATTATTGAGCTCCTGCTCAGTGCCAACTATGGTTGGGTGCTTCATGGATACAGGGTCCGGCAGAAGGAAGACTTGCTTGAGTGTGGTTGGTAGGGCACGTGAATGTCTCACACGAGGTGAACAGCAATTTGAACATTTCACCTAAAATGTCATATGGTGGGCTTGAATGTGAAATTGTTATGTTACAGAATTACATGCTTATGCTTTTGTAATAAAAGATTTTGTAATAAAAAGGGGCATTATTTGTGCTGGAGCCTGTATAGTCTCACTTTATTCCTCACATTCTCACAGAGGATGAAAGAAATCCAGATACTCATTAAACTCATACAGCTCAGATGTGCCAATGGTGGGATTTTTAATTCAGGTATGTCTGGTTCTTAAGCTTATGCTCCTTTCGCTCTGCCAGCAGCTTCCCATCTGTCACAGTGAACTCAGGCATTTCCATGTGCCGTGTGATGTCATGAGTGTACAATGTCTTGTAACTTTGCCTACGGAAATAACTATAGAGGCTCTAATTTGTAATAATTTTGTGTAGTTCTCAGCAAACTATACTCTTGCTGTATGAGGTCTGTTGAAAAAAGCCCAGCTATTGTTAATGTAATGAGAATGGTTTCTGTGACATCGATGGAACCTGGCAGCCAAGGAGAGTGGACTGGAATGTGCATGTGTGAACAATGATGACTTCACTGTCTTAGTCAGTGGGGGCAATAGACACCCTCCAGTGAGCATGTGTACTGTGTGGCCAACGCATTCAAAATGACTGAGTAAGTAGAGCTTCGGATCTGCATCAGATTTTGCACTAAGCTAGAACATTCCTCCATGGAAACTATCTGGGTGATTCAGAAGGCTGCAGCTGTGGGCAACTGCTGATTGGCAGCTTCATCACAATAGTACACCTGCTCGTGCATCGCATCTTGTGCAGAGCTTTTTGGCAAAACATCAAATCACCCAGGTGGCTCAACCTCCCTACAGCCCAGATTTGGTGCCCTGTGACTTCTGGCTTTTCCCCAAACTAAAATCACCTTTGAAAGGGAAAAGATTTCAGACCATCGATGAGATTCAGGAAAATACAATGGGGTAGATGATGGTGATTGGGAGAAATGCGTGAGGTCCCAAGGTGCCTACTTCGAAGGGGGCTGAGGCATCATTGTCCTGTGTACGATGTTTCTTGTATCTTCCATCTTTTTCAATATATGTCTCTATCTTTCATATTATGTGGCTGGATACCTTCTGGATATACCTCATATGTCCATATTGCAGCAAATATTTTTTTGAAAAAGATAAATTGGACTGGTACTCATAAAAAAGATAGCAAGTGAAAGAAAAACTCAAAATATGAGATAGCATGGAGCACACAGTCTTTATTGCCATTTGTTTATGGAGATCTTCAGAATGAGCATTTCTATTTATAAAGAACACACTCATCCCTACATATAAAAAAAATGACAACTCTATAGGGCTCCCAACCTTCCCCCCACGTATTGTGTAAAGTGTATGTTTACACCTACACAGGACACATGTGCTGGACAAGAGCCAGTCGAGAGTATAAAAGTGCAGTGAGGAGTGTGCCTTTGTAGTTATATAATACACTGACTTTGGGCATGTGCTAGAGGAATTGTTCCTTGCCTCCAGCTCCTGAATTTACTGCAGCTGCCAAACACTTCCAAAACCTCTCAGTCTCAATCCAAGGCCTGGAGAAATTCCACAGCACTAGGAGATCAAGTTTCGCATCAATATTTTGGTGGGCCCTTTGCCCATGCCTTATCAAGGAAAAATATAATTATAGGCGCGACTGCAGCAAGCTGATTCTATAATATTCTCCCCTCCCGTCTCAGCTGCTAAAATATAATGTAATAAAAGTGATATAAGATACTGCATCTGCCCTTTCCATAATTCTATTTTCATTTCAGTTCCATTGCTGGATTGAGGAAGACTCCAGGCCATGCCAGAGCTACTGATGCTTAGCTCCTAAAACTAGCGTCTGATTTAGGAGTTACAGCTTAAAATAGAACTCATGATGGACAAAAAAACTGATGGCAGTGGGGAAGAAAATTTGGTGTCTTGTGGCAAATGGGACTTTCTTGGTTTTCTTCCTAGGACTGCTTTAATGGACAGTTCAACTTCTACGTCATAGATAAAGTTAGCATAGGGACCTCAGTAATTCATTAATATTATTTATGGGTCCATAATGTGGTGCCTTATAACACCAAGCCACAGTTCAGAACTAAGTCCTGTCATTCATTTAGACAGAGCTATACCAAGCTTTTACCTATGGCAGATCCAGAGAAAGCCCTTATTTGATCTGTGGTATCTAAGGAGCCATAAGCTAACACAATGGGGTTAACCGATACTTATACAGAGTCATTATTTCATTTTCATTTTTGCAATCTTGTTGAGATATAATTGACATGTAACTTTGTGTGAGTTTAAGGTGTACAACATGATGATTTGATACACACAGAGCCTGAAAAATTATTACCACAATAAGGTGAAGGATATTAACATATCCATCATCAGAATCATTATTGGAAAACACAGGCTTTCTATGGCTGCTCACAGGTTAGAGGCCAAGTCCAGGTACTTCAGTATAGCATCAAAGACATTTCTACCATCTCGCCTCACTCCAACATACCTCCTTATTCTCATTTCTCTTTCCTCCCCATGAATATTTTGTTCTGTCTAGCCACATTCCTTCTTGCAGTCCCTTCAAATAACTCCTATCTTCTCACAGCTTTGTCACCTCATCATGCTGTTTACTTTATGCCTGATGCACCTCTCCTTCGTTTTCTACCTGTGAGCATGCTCCACCAAAGGCAACATGGAACTAGGCCCTGACTGTGCCATTCCCTACCCAGGCTGAACTAATTAGGATTGACTCCTGAACAACAGTGGGTTAGGGGGACAGACCACCCAGGCACTAGAAAATCCATGTATAATTTAAGTCGGCCCTCTGCATACGTGGTTTCCTGACCGCAGACCAAAAACACTCTATTTCTTCCTTCTGTTCATAATCACCTGCCTATTCCCCCTACTTCCCCTTCCTAATTTACATGAACACCTTTGGTCAAAACCACGTTTATCCATCGGTGTATGCTAAACGTCTAGAACAGTCACTGGCGTGTAACTGTTCAATAAATGTTGGTGCTCAATGAATGTTGGTTCATTGACAATTTTATGAATTTACTTTTATCAAGATCATGCATTTCTTAAAATAAGGTCCCTAAAAATGCTTGCTAGTGCTACAACTAAGGGTTGTATTTCTTTATAACTGGGGTTCATCTTGTCTTTAGGGAGTCACTAGATGTTGGATTTGGCAGAAAGAGTTCAGATGCCAGTTTCACCACTTTCTACTGTGTGAATTTGGGATAACATCATACCTGTCTATAAAATGGAAATAATCTTTGTCTTGTAGAAATATTGTAGGGATAAAATACCTGGCATGTGCTTAGTGCTCAACAAATAAACCAATTGGATTTATTCCTGGGATAATAATATCAGGCCTCCATACTCACACAGAAAATGGGACCCATGGGGATGGAATGAAAGACCTTGGTTTTTATTGGAAAAAATAAGAAGGCTACCAGTGGAATGTGGAATACCAGCTGGGAAGATACACTTTGACTGTGGAGTGGAAGTAGATGACTGTAAGGCCAGGGGATGGCCAAATAGATGCAGAGAGTGATAGGACCATGGGCAAGAGAGGAAGGGAAAGAAGGAGGAAGCCTAGGAAAGCTAAGAGTCTGAATACCTAACTCCTGAATAGCTCAAGAGTCTGAAAATAGCAGCCAGCATTCACTGAAGACCAAACCATAGTAGGTAGTTTTCAAACTCACCCTGGTCCTCAAAAATACTTGCAAAGCTGGTATGATTTTCTTCTTCTTGGGGATGAAGAAATTGAGGCTCAAGGCAGCTGTGTAGCTTGCCCAAGAAGACATCGATAGCATGCGGTATTGTCTGAATTCAAACTCAGATGTCATTCTCCGAAAAGCCATGCCCCTTGCACCCTACCAGACTGCCTCCCACGCTGCTGCTGAAACATTCCATTGCTCCAGCTGCCATCACTACCTATTTCTGTTAACTGAGCAAACGACGGCATACTATTTCTGAGTTAAGTTTTTACACTTAAAGGGGGGATTTCATGTACATTAAGTGTTGCTTCATCATGAGAAAGGCCAGGCCAGTTACAAATGAGAAAACAGGCCTCAGTAATTCTCAGTAATTAAGGGCCTAAGAATTACATGTGACATATATGAATATTCCTATATCACTAAACTTCATCACTAAACTCTAAACTTCAAGATGTTATGGTTTGAGCCTATCTGCTCCCCACTGTGTACCCCCTGCCCTGGACTTGCCTTGGCAAACAGAAAGCAAAAAACAGGTTTCTAAAAGATTACACACACACACACACACACGCACACACACATGGAAATGAATAAATGAATTAATGATTAACATATTCAAACGAAAGGCACAAAGCTTTGGTTCGGGCCGGAGCCCTTGGGATCGCGACTGCGTGAGTGTTACTGACACCGACAGGCCACTGCCTGTTTGAATGAGGAGTTTTCAGCACTGCTTCATTTGAGTGCTGTTCAGCTTCTTATGAGGAACAAATAAATAATCCTTAGGTGACAGTTACTTTATAACATTTATAAGTATAAATTCAACATACTTGCAGCAGACACATTTGAAAGGACTGCATGGGCCGCGCTCCATTCTCTGGGAACTGGTTCTTCCTGCACTCCCAACACATTTTCTTCCCTTTGTACCCATGAGACTTCTCTTGATAAAGTTAATACTTGAGCAAGTTTGAGGAGTTTCTATGACTTGCAAGGAAATGTAACAATCATCCAGGCTAAAGTCCAGTGTAGGACACAGCTATTGGCGGGAACAGAGGAGGGACTGAAACTCTGAGGGCATCTGCCCACTGGGGACACATTGAAGTTTCTAGGGACATCTTTGTATTCTGTATCCTTCAGCATCAAGTAACTTTTTCTGGAGTTGCTCCATTAATAGTTGAATTAATCCTGGTACACCTTTCCAGAAAATTGACAGTTACAGAAATTATTCATCATCCATGTGTTCATCTAGCCAGCGATACTATGGCGACCACTATTTCAGGCATAGATGATACTAAGACAAGATATGGTACAGTGTAGGGGTTGACGCATGAGCTCTAGAAGCAGACGGCCTTTTTTCATATCTCGGGTCAGCCACATACACCTTCTGAGTATGTTCCTCATGCCTCAGTTTTCTCATCTGTAAGTATGGTAATACTTATGTTCTCAGGTTACTAGGACCGAATGAGTTAATATATGGAAAGAACTTGAAATTTAAAGTATTTGGTATTAGAGCTTAATAAAAGTCGATTATTGTTAAGTCACAATTCATGTCCTCGGGGTCATAGAGTAAAGAGAGACAAAGTAGGAAAAGAACTGATTAAAATACTTTGGGATCAGAGTTGTAGGTAGCTTTGGTGGTTAAACAGATGCATTCACAAAAGAGCTGTAGCTTATTATAGACGGCCGAGAGCACACATGTGCTCTCCACAGGGGTGAAAACGCACACATTGGTTAACTGGCTGAACTGACACCCAAGCAAGCACTTGTTAAAAGCAAGAGTCAATTCTTCCTAGATATTCAGTTTCCTTCTCAAATTTTACACAATCATCTTAATTAGCGATGACCTTTTGCACATTTATTGACTTGGAACACATCTTTTACAGACGTGTCCTGTCATTTGAGCCTCACACCGCTGCTTCACTCCAGATCTCCAGTGTGTATATTTTGTACTTATAACTAGAGTCTAAGTTACTTTAAAACAGGAAGATCATCTTAAAAATACTTTTTGAGTCATTGTCTGAAAAGTCAACCTAATTAGATTGGTAAGAAAGTTACATATTTTTTTATCACGTATTTTTCTAATTGCATAGCATTTATTGGAACTAAAAATATTTTCCTTGTTTTCTAATGGCAAGGTCAGAACCTTTTATAATGATTTTAACATTAGCCCAAAGGCACTCATATCAACGGACTAAAATACATTTGCCTAACAAAATGAAAAATAAAATAGTGAGCAAGGAACACGAAAATGAAGTGTAATTGTTGCCTATCCCTGCTTTGTTCCGTGGCTTTGCAAACCCCACACTGCCAGTTGGCTCTTTATTATGTGCATCTATAAAAAACAGAAAGACAACTTCTGACATATATCCTACTTTCCGTAGGTAAGGGGGAAGTTCTTACATAGGTTGATTACTTGCAATTCTGCTGAGGAAAGAGCCCAGGCTCTGTGCTTTGGGTTGGGGAGTTAGTTTCTAAATCCCTAAAGGAAAAAGAGAAAGTATGTACCCACAGGGTCTGACTCTACATGGGGTCATTACTGGGCCTCTTTGGTTCACTGTTTGGAACAGGTCATTCAAGTCAAGAACAACACACCCACACTATGACATCATGCTGAACACCCGTAAGTCTAATTGTATTAAAGTTTCAGTCGATTTTGTAAAATGCAATACCAGAAGAGCAAAGGTTTTTGCCCAGTCAGTTATTATAGAAACAGGAGTGTCACTACTGTTTAGGAAGAAGCTGCATATAATTAAAATTGATCTACTGTGGAACTCAGTAAAAATGGAGGATCAGTAATTTGAAGTTGTTACCAGCTTTACTAAGTTTTCTCTATACTCCAAACCAAATCAAAATTCCTTATTTACTAAACATCTTAAATATATAATTTTGTTGACTCACTTTTCCCATTTGTATTGGCTAAATTAAGGCTTTTGGTAAAAATTAACTAGTCTCAACATTTTGTTCAATGTTGACTTTGCATTTAAGTCCAACTGTAAGCAACAGGTCATATTTCACTTAAATAATGACAGGTAGCTCTATATATTAGACACAGGCTTACATAGACATTGCACATTAGGAAAAATGTATTCTAGAAATAATGAACCACTAGAAAGAGATCAAGTATTTTGAAAGTGGAGCTCTAATCTGCAAAAGAGCCTCCATAGCCTTCACTTATTTACAACCAACGGGGAAGTGGTAAGCGGAGCCACGTAGGGTCAATGTGTGAAGGTGCATCACACTGGAGGAATGTGCTGACAGTCTAAAGTTTCTAAACCAATTTTTGATTAATGTGTAAGATTCTCAATTATATTAAATATCCAATGTACAATAAAATATACTTTATTAGAGTTAGTAAATTTCAAAGCAGACTATGAACTTTTAATTATCTAGCAACCAGTCTCAAATTGTTGCCTTTTTTTTGAGGTAGAAAATTACATACAGGAAAATGCTCACATCTTTAGTGTATAATTTGTCAAGTTGTGATAAAAGAATACATCAATATAAACATCATGATTAATACAAACATTTCCATCTCCCCAGAAAAGTCCCCTGTGCCTCACCTCTTAGAGATAACTACTGCTCTAATTTCTATTACAGTAGGTAGATTTGCCTATTCTTGTACATCATAGCAGATGCTATTTTGTGTCTGACTTCTTTCACTCAGAATAATGCTGAGACTCATCCATATTGTTGTATGTAACATTGCTTCATTTTTAAAAAAGATTTTATTTATTTATTTTTAGAGAGAGGGAAAGAGAAGGAGAAAGAGGAGAAAAATATCAATGTGTGGTTGCCTCTCACATGCCCCCTACTGGGGACCTGGCCCACAACCCAGACATGTGCCCTGACTGGGAATCAAACTGGCGACCTTTTGGTTCACAGGCCAGTACTCAATCCACTGAGTCACACCAGCCAGGGCTAATATTTGTTCTTTTTAAAATTGTTAAGTAGTACTTTATAGTATGAATACATCACAATTTGGTTATCAATTCTACTGTTGATGGACATTTGAAAGGATTCCATTGTAATCGTTTTCCATACAAGCAACTATAAACCTACTTTCACCCAACCCTGTAGATTCAATGCAATCCCACTTAAAATTGCAGTAGCTTATTTGCAGATATCGCATATCTTTTTGTGGATATTATAATTTCTCTTGAGTAAAACAAAGAACTAGCAACATTGGGTCATAGGGTAGGAGTGAGTTTGATTTTGTAAAAAACTGCCCAATCTTTTCCAAAGCGGTTGTGCTCACTTACAGTCATCATCAAAAGATGATGCTTCTGGTTGCTCCACATTCTTGTTAACTGTCACTGTCTAAGTCTTTGATTTTATCTATTCGACTAAGTATGTAGTATATTTTATTATGGTTGTAATTTGCATTTCCCTCAAGAATAATAACATAAGGAACTTTTTTTGTGTTTATTGGTCATTTGTATGTCTTCCTCTGTGATGTTCCAGTTCAAGCGTTTTTGCCCACTTGAAAAACTGGAGTGCCTCTTTGTTGTTGAATTGCCGAAGTACTTTATATATTCTGGATATCAGGCTTTTGTTAGATGTGTATTGAAAATATTTTCTCCTGGCATATGGCTTGCTTTTACACGTTCTTAGTGGTGTCTTTGATGAGGATGAATCAAAACTTTGATAAAATATCATTTATTCTTTCTTCTTACATGTAATATTGTTTGTGTCCCCCTAAGAAATCTTTGCCTACTCTAGGTGATAAAGACATTCAAGATTTTCTGCATGTCCTTAATAGAAGCATGACATTTTTAGCTTTTAAATTGTCTATTATTCATTTTTTAATTAAGTTTTTTGTGTAGTGTAAGGTAGTAATGAAGGTTCATTTTTTTCCATGTGTTTCTCCAAGTGTTCTAGCACGCCTTCTAAAAAGACTTTCCACGGCATTGACTTGGCAGTTTTGTTAAAGCCAATTATGTGCAGGTCAATCTCTGGTCTCAATTCTGTTTCATTCATCAATTTGTATATCTTTATACCAACACCACACTGTCTTTATTATTGTGGCCTATTATAAGTCTTGAAATCACATAGTAAGATTTTTCACCTTTTCTGGGCCCTTTGCAATTTTACAAAAATTTCAGAATCAGCTTGTCAATATCTACAAATAAGCCTACTGCAATTTTAAGTGGGATTGCATTGAATCTATAGGATTGGGTGAAAGTAGGTTTATATTTGCTTGTATGGAAAACTAATACAATAATTAATAAATAAGAATACAAGAATAAACTGTGTTTTGCATAGTCACAACTGTAAACCTCCTTTGGCCCCACCCTGCATAAACCAGTTTGGGGACAGTTGGTATCTTTAACAGTTTCGAGTCTTCCAATCCATGTACATGGCATGTCTTTTCATTTATTTAGGACTTATTTGATTTCTCTGAGTAATACGTGTGGTTTTAAGTGTACAGGATTTACACGTATTTTGTTAAATGTATCTCTTATGCAGTTCATATGTTTAATGCTATTGTACACTTTATTATTTTAATTTACATTTTTTGTTGCTGGGATATAGAAATTATGCTAATTTTAGATTTCCTACAGATGCCCTTCTCTTTGTGAAACTTGCTGAAACTTGTTTATCCTGAATGGGGTTGTATTCTGTGAAATGCTTTTTTATGAATCAATTGAGCCAATTGTATACTTTTTCTCTTTTATTCTATGATTTTGGTGTATTACATTGATTTACTTTAAGTGTCTTGCATTACTTGGATAAATTTACCTGCTAATACTGCATTAATCTTTCTGTTAGCTGATCAATTTGATATGCTAATATGTTGTTAGGGAATTTTGCATTGATATTTAGGAGATGTACTTATCTGTAATTTCCTTTTCTTATATCACTTTTCAGATTTTAGTATCAATTGCACTGGTCTCAAAAGGAAAACAGACTCATGAACATGGACAACAATGTGGTGATTGCTGGAGACTAAATGGTGATAGAAAAATGTATAATAAAGATTACATATTTAAAAAAACAAATGTATGTTGCTCTCAAAACAAATTAGGATGTACTCTCTCTTCTATTTTCTGTAATATTGATATTTTTTCCTTAAATATGTACTTGATAGTGCTGACTGAATCTTGTATACCCTTGTTAATTTGTGGGGAGGTCTATATGTTTGATTTTAAAAAAGAGTTGTTGAGATTTATATAGTTATCACTGGGACAGTCTGCTGCTCTCAAAACTGGGACTTCCCCTTTCTCTAGTCTTAGTTTTAAAGTGAGAGAAATATTACTGCTGTAGACATAGTAGTGATAATGCGATGATTAGATCACTTTATATTTTGAACCAATTCATCCCAAAGACCAATATACTGCAGCCATATGAAAGAAACAGAAAATATAAATAGAATTGAATGGGAAGTTTCTACATGATTAAAAATAGAAAGGGCTTAAATCCCAGTTCCATCATTATTGTATATGGACAAAGGCACATTACTTATATTCGCTGACCCTCAGTTTCCTTATTTGTAAAGTGTCAATAATAAAGTTATTGATATGCATTAAATAAAATTATACTGGTAAAAGCATTCAGCATAAAGCTTGACATATAATATCCTTTATATAAACATTGGCTGAACCTGAATCAATTCCAAAACTATGGCCTAAAAAAAATTAAAAAAGCAAAACGATCTTGTCTCCAGGGAACACGGCCTCTAGAGAATCTCTAGAATAAGAATCTCTGGGTCACTTTTTCAAACCACACACTCCCTGTGGAAAGCTGATGTACCACCGCAAGGAAGAGGAATGAGCTATCCTTCTATTCTCTGTTTAGGAGCCAGCGGTGCATATGAACTAGGAATGTATAGCGGGATGCTAAAGTGTTTTTAAGCAGTCATTCTTCAATGTTTCTCAAATTCAAAATTTATCAAGACCAGCTAAAGGGCTGGTGGGGCCAGAGATGGTTGGGACTAATTCCGAGGTTCTGATTCAGTAGGTCTGATGAGGTGCCCAGTAATTCGCATTTCTAGTAGGTTCCCAGGTGAAGCTGATAGTGCCAGTCCAGGTGTGAACCCCCCTTTGAGAACTAAACTCTGAAAGTTTCAGAATGAGAAAACAGGTGTGTCCATCCGTAAAGCACACTTTGGGGCCAGGAAAGTATTGCAGGTATGGATGAAATGTAACCTAGTCTAGTGGTAATAATGTTGAAGAACATAAAGCAAATTCACCAGTGCAAATGAGTATAACATAAATATTACTAACATTGACCAAATCTCTTACTACATGTTTTGCACTGTGAGATATGTTTTACATCTATCATCTCATTTCAACAGGACAACTACCTCATACAGTATCTATTTTACACGGAAGGAAACAGAGTCTAAACAAGGCTAAATGACAAGTCCAATGTCCATGGCTTTTAAGTGGCAGAGCCAGGTCTGCCCTCTGCTCTACTGCAGGAGGCATCACAAGAAAACAACAGTTCTGCTCTTTCTTTTCAAAGCTGGCTGCGTCCTGTTATCCTGGCACTGGGATTTAGAGGAAATTCAGACCTGGTGTCTGTCCCCAAGAAGTTTGTTTTCTCACAGGGGAAGGTGGGAAGTCCACAGTGATTACAAAGGTTGTGCCAGCTGTTTTGAAGGAATCGCTGACTCTGCAGAGGAGGAGACCTGCTGCATGTACCCTGCTGGGGGCGGAGGTGTAAGGGAGGGCTTTCCAAGGAGGGGATCGGGCGAGTGTTGGAGTAATTAGTCCGGGAAAGCAGGGGACTCACAGCCTTCTAATAGGCTTTCGGCCAAACCCTGGCTACACAGGAGAAGTTCCTGGGGACTTTTAAAAAATACAGATGGTGGTGCTTTCCTTGACTGATTGACTCAGAATCTCCTGAAATATGACAGAGAGATCAGTACTTTTAAAAACCTTCCCAAGCAACTCTAACATGCATCCAAAGTTAAGAACCATTACTCTGTATCAGGGGTGTCCAACCTTTTGGCGTCTCTGCGCCACACTGGAAGAAGGGTCGTCTTGGGCTACACATTAAATACAGTGTGACATATAATCACAAAAAATCTCATAATGTTAAGTAAATTTACGATTTTGCTTTGGGCTGCACTCACAGCCATCCTGGGGTGCATGTGGCCCACGGGCCACAGCTTGGACACGCCTGCTATAAATGATTGCTACAATAAGTTGTTGTTGGACACAGTGATCACGTAATTCACCAGGGGTGAGTTAACATTCTTTTCCAAACTTACCTCATGACTGAAATCTCCTAGGCAAAAGACAAAAACACCTGAGGCTCCTCCCCCAAAGATTCTGTTTTGGTAGATCAGGTAAATTCAGGATACAAGATAAGCGAGTAGCAAAGTGTTGTTCAGAAATGCATCAGCATTGCCTGAGAACTTGCTAAAAAAGTGAATTCTTGGGCCCCACCCCAGACTCACTGAATCAGAAGTTCTGGGAATACGGCCCAGCACTCTGTGTTTTAGAAAGTCCCATGCGATTCTGATGCACAGCAGAAATGTGAGAACCACTGGTTAGGGAGCTGTGTCAGGTCAAAGTCATGGTGTCCATCTGCATAAAACAAGATCTTTCTCTGTGTTCGCTGCTATAGGCTATATTCTTTTTTTTTTTTTTTTTAGATTTTATTTATTTATTTTTAGGGAGAGGGGAAGGGAGGGAGACAGGGAGAGAAACAGCAATGTACGGTTGCCCCTCACATGGCCCTCACAGGGGACCTGGCCTGCAACTCAGGCATGTGCCCTGACTGGGAATCGAACAGGGACACTTTGGTTCCCAGCCCGCGCTCAATCCACTGAGCTACACAAGCCAGGGTATAGGCTATATTCTTAATCCAGGTTTTTGGTCAAAGGCAGCCAGAATGAATCAGTGCCCTTTTTTACTACTCTAAAGAACAGAAGTGCAGGCTTTGGTGGGTGGTGGCCAGAAGCAGCACATCGCTCATATAAATACCTTTAAGAACACTCTCTTAGCTAGAGATGAAGCTATTAGAGTGACTGCAGCTTCCTTACAAAATTTGTATGTGCGGCACTTTCAAGGAACTCCAACACAGTGTGTGTGTGGGGGGGGACTACAGTGTAAGAGAAGCAGACAAGGGTCCACGCATTTGAGCCCTGGCTGGTGTAGCTCAGTGGATTGAGCGCGGGCTGGGAACAAGAGGGTCCCGGTTCGATACCCAGTCAGGGCACATGCCTGGCTTGCAGGCCAGGTCCCCAGTGAGGGCCATGTGAGAGGCAACCATACATTGCTGTTTCTCTCCCTCTCCGTCTCCTTCCCTTCCCCTCTCTCTAATAATAAATAAAATCTTTAAAAAAAAAAAAAGAGCACACTTTAATTCAGGAAAAAATATTAAAAAAAAAAAAGAGTCAACGCATTTGAATCCTGTTTTCAAAGTGAGGGTGAACAATTTTTTCCCAGATTACACATTTTTGGGCTTTGCACAGAAGCCTTATGCTACTCCAGGAATGTTTAAAGTACCCAGAGGGAACATCTTGGCGTGGCATTTTATGTTATTCATCTGGCTACCTCAGGTGAAGCCATGCCATGTGCACATTCCAAGCCACTGGCAGGCAGCAGGAATTCAGGTTCAAGTCCAAGGCCAGTGCACAAGGCTACCACTTTGCATCCATTTCCTGTGACTCCTGACCTCATTTTAATTTTTCTCCTTTTTAAATCCTCTTATGTACAACAGTGTGGCAGTTTAATACCCACCCAACAGAGGATATGAAATCAGCTCGTGGACTTTGTTCAAGCAAATGCCAGGTTGAACACTGTTGAGCTTTTAGACACACCATGTGGTTTTAATTTCATCTACAGAGAGTCATCATCAATCCTGTCCTCCAGAGACTAAAGTGGTCAACACTTCCTGGAACCACCTATAGGTTAAAGTTCAAATTCCTAAGTTTGTCCTTCAAGATCCTTCAGATGGGAGCTAAACTTTATGATCAACCTCATCTTCAGCGCTTCCCTCACTTACACTAAATTGCCATCCCCCAAACACTGCACAAACCTCGGATTTGATGGCTGTTTTTTATTAGACCATTCAATAAATATGTAGTTCTCTGTGCCTTTCTGCATTCAGTTCTATCCCTGGAATAGTACGAACTCTGCTCACTCGCCCACTTGGCAAATGTCTTCTTGGCCTTGAGGTCATATTTCCAGCCTGCTGTTGGCAGAGGGAGCTCTTTATTGAGCTGTATTATACGTATTCACATTGTAACCTCCCCCACAGGACTGTGAGGGTCCAAGGGCAGGGACCGGCTCTTTGTTAATACAGTACTGCCAGTGAATGATTCCGGCGTGGGATCCCACTAGGAATCTAGGTCTGTGGTCTTCAGGAAAATTCTTAACTGGCTATGGTGTTCAGCAATTCTGAGATGGGGAGACACTGAGGGTTCAGATCAACACAAAAAATATGTGGGACCTGAGTTCGATCTGAACTGAGGGGAAAGCCAGGAATTACTGCTTTGAAAGCACCCGCTATTTCCAGGCATAGTGGCAGCTGCAGTACTTGTTACCCTGTGCCACTCGGTAACTCTGAATCAGTAAACACACTGACATGCTGGTTGATTCCACGAGCTCCAAAAAAGAGCATAATAAAACTATGCCATTCTGGAAGATTATACTTTTATAGTACACATTTTATTATGTATGAAAGAGAAATATTTTCCTGAATCTTTCCTATAAAAGTAATTTAAAGCTTCACTAATTTAGACTCATGGGAAAGTCATTTTGAATTAATGCAAATATGAATTACAAAATATTTCTAAAATCCATATAAGTAATAGAGAGAAGACTATTTTGGAATCATACTATTTATTAAAAAAAGATTTATAATTAGCATACTGAAGAGTCCTCAAAGACAAAAGTTTAGGCCCTGCATTGCCAAACTCACCTGTATTAGCAGTGCCAAATGTGTTTGGAACTAGTTTGCTTTCTTGCTATAGGTAAAGAATGTGCTTGTATATATTTTTTTTTAATTGTGGGTTTTTAGAAAAAAAGTCCATTGCTTTACTGACAGTAAAGGAAATTTGAGCTTGTAGCCTTTGGGAAGAATTATTAATTCCGAATTTCAGTTGAGGTTTCACTGTTTCAATAGCACATTGCAGACAACCCTGGGCATAGGACAGAGGAAATAAGACATTTCCTACTTTCAGGGTTCACAAGTCTTTCTATATTAAAAATGGTGTTTTTATAAAACTCTGCTCCTCTAGGCCCCTTGGGACGAGCTGGAGGTAGGGGTGAGAGTGGGAGAAGTGGGCCAACATCCAGACTCCCTTCTTCCCACCATCACTTCAGAGCACCCTGGGTTCATGTCCCTGTACAGAACGAGTGTGAACAAAGTGTTCCATGACGGGGAAAAAGCTGGAAAGCCAGTTTTACAACATTGACAGATACATAGCAGATATCTAGAAAGAAAAATAAAAATATTAAACTGATTCATAAATAGACCCTGAAAGATTTACATCTCCCACCGGTCAAGGTTAAATGCATTTTATTGGTGTGGAGCAGTGTGACTGTCCTGCGGGGTAGAGAGGCATGGGGAGTGCGCGGCCACCTCCCCATGGGTCTCCCCCAGAAGGCCCACAGAGGAAGGAAGAACTGAGGGGCTATAGGCTGAGAGGAAGGCAGCTTAGCCCGGGGTGGGGGGAAGCAGGAAGCCCAGGTCAAAATTGCAAATGGACTCCATGATTATTAAAAAGTCAAGTCTTGCTGCTAAATCCATTAATGGTCATAAATACATCACAACTCTTCTCATCAGACAGGACCATTCTTTATACTCGTTGGTATCATCAGTGTCGGCTATTTCACACCCTCGTTTGCTCTCTTGAGTTCTCTTCCTCTCCTGACATTTCCTCTCCTTGTCATTCACTTAAGTCCCACAGGGCTTCCGTGCACCCTCAGCTGGACATTCTAGGAAGTACAGAGAGGTACTTACATGTAAAACCTACCCTTGGTGACTGTGTTAACCATGTTAGCTGCAGAAACCTGTCTTGGGCCTCAGGGCTGAGCTGAGCAGGACAAACCGCGACTGTTTATACTGCGAAGAGGAACAGCCAACGATCACAGTTCACAGTGGACCATCCCAGACCAATGAGGCTCCAGGGGAGCTTATTAGTGAAAGAAGGCCTATGTCATCCCCGGCAGAGGCCAGACTACAAGGGAAGCTCTGCCTCCTGAGAGGAGTGGATGTTTGGGAAAAGATCTCTAAGGTAAGCAATCCAACGTAAGGTGAGCAACTTGGCAACTCTCTCAAAAGAAGAAATGGACATATTTTTTTATCTTTGTACATGCCCATTCCTTGACTGCTTTTTGGTTCCCTCAAATGTTGAATCTGGTATTCAATATCTGTTTTATAACTTCCTTTAAATAAGTGCCTATTGTCTACTCAGGTCATGCGAGATACTTCCCACACTCGATCCTTTTTACTTGTTTGAAGATATTTGGTGAATGGAGACGACAAAAGTGTGAGCTTCTGTGTATCTCTCCTTATGTATCCAGTCACCCTTATTAATTCAACTTCCTATCTTGGGATAAGTATTCAGAGAACTTCATGCCCAAGACATCTCATTAACCCGGATCTCTCTCCTTCATATACACAACACACACTCAATTACAAAAGTGAGAACCAAAACACAGAAGTATCTGGCAACCTTTTAAAGTTAAAAATTAAATTGTCTTGTTTCAAAGAGCATTTTCACATTTTAAACCTTCCAAGTACAGGGCCTAAAAGATGCTTAAAAAAATGAAGCCATCATTTATTAGTAGTAAGAAACTTGACCCAAAGGCATTAAAAGGCAATATGAATAAACAGCTTATTAGGGTATTATACATGCAGTTAACTCTTATCAGCCTCAAGCGAGAAAAAGGGTTTAAATCATATTAAAATTAAACAGCAAATATTTACAGTGTACCTGTTATATGCCTAGCACTCTGTTTAGCACCAGCATTAAGGAGTCAGGGCCCTCAAATACTTCACTGTTTTGCTGCAGAGGAAAGACCTAAACATATGGAAAAAGGAGACATAGTTCCCTATTCATATATTTAAAAAGGAAACTCATATAATGAAGAGATAAGTGGTATGGCTTTCAACTTTCTTCCACCCCAGCATATTAGAGGAACACGAAATATTTTTATCAGTAACAGCGGCTTTGCCTCAAGACAGCAGGGCCCTGATGGGGGGGCGTGGAGAGTACCTCTTGGAAAAGGATTACTGTCTCATTCGGGTCGTGTTATAATTTGAAAATGCTCCTCGGGCGATCAGAGACCCCCACAGCAGGAGGAGCTCCTCTGCCTGTGCCCAGACTCTGCCCTCCACCACAGACACGGAGAATCGCTGGGATGGCTGAGGTACCACAGGGTCTCAGGGGATGGAGAGGTCTCATGATGTTAAAAGTTAGGATGAACTTTAATGAATGGCACTTCTATTGAACTTTCAGAGATGGTACAGCTTTACCTCTTTGGAGATAAATACCATCTTCCATATTTTTCCTTTGGAGTATAACCTGAGGCCTCACGATCATGTTTATGAAGTTTAGGGGACTCGCCAGAAGCATAGGTCAAGAATCTTTTTTTCAGATATGTGGAATATAAAGCAGTTGATATTGAAATTATATTTATAAGAATAACATATGTACATCATTTAAAAAGACAAAAAGTGCTTGGAGATACAACCAAAACCAAAAGTCTCTAGCAGATAGTTCCCTTTCATTCTGTACTCTCCTCAAATAAGGCAGACACTTTCGTTTACCAAGTTCTTCTGATATTTTCTCTGTTTTTAAAAAATGATATGTGTTTTGCAGTCTCCAGGATCATCAAATTAAAATAATATATATTGGCTTCTGATATGTTAGATGAGGAGTTTCTACTTCCTCTTTTTAGTCTAATAAACTGTATTTCATCAATTCTAAGATGCATTGTTTTATACATTTTAATATCTCTGAAACTGATATGCACTTTATAATGAACGTGTCTCATCTTTTTTCCACACATAAAATAATAGTGCATTTTACAAGGTGTCTTGGATTGATGAAATAATTTTTGATCGAATCCATATTCAGTATTTTATTATGATTACAAAAATAGTATTTGCTATGAAGCTAAGTAGTGACCTGATTACATTTTTCTTAACTTTCTCCTCCGCTGCATAATTGTTCGATCTTTCTGTCTGCTTATTTTTAACCTACATCTAATTCATCCCAAACATCTGCAAAATGCCTATCAATATAATTTCCTATATGGTCCCAAACTTTTAGGTAATCTTTAGTGTAATTTTCGTAAGCTTCCCTCTGGAACCCTGCATACCTGGCCCCGCTCTAGGCTGGGTGCTCTAGGCTTACTATTCTTCTCTCATCTGGGGACTTCTCTTTGATTTGGTCTTTACAATTTCCTTTCTCCGGTATTGGGTCATCTGCTCACTGGATCTCATGTCGTGTGTGTGTGTGTGTGTGTGTGTGTGTGTGTGTGTGTGTGTGTGGTGTACACTAATAGCTTCCTTAGAAATAATTTTCATTTAGAATTTTGAAAGCACTGTTCTGCTGTCTTCTAGTTTCTAATGTTGCTAATAAGAAGTCTGATATAATTCTGATTCCCAGGTTTCTGAAATACTTTGTAATTATTCCAATCTCTCTGTTATTTTGAAATACCACCAGATAGAGTGCTTTGGTGTGGATTTCTTTTTCATTTCATGGGTTCCAGATTTGTTACTCTCCGACTGTTCTTGGCCTGGGTCTGTGTCCACCGACCTGTTTTTGCAGCTTCCAGTCAGTCATCTGTGAACCTTGGAGATGCTTACACCTGAGCCCTGCTCCATCACCCAGGTTTGGCAGCCCTGGCATTCAGCCAATTTTGATGCAAGCTGAGAACTCCAGGTTTGAAAATAATGAGTTCATACCATGGCCCCATGATTCTTCTTTTCCAAAGAGAATACAAGCATGGAAATAGTCAGAAATAAACCAGTGTTCTGTCCCTGAAATCCCTCTTCTCATCTATGAAGTTCAGAACTTCTTAAAAATAAAGGCTATTAATGCCTTTAATATTATTAATACTTTTTTCTACTCAGCAGCATTAATTTCCATTCTAAATGATGACAGTACTTATTTTATAGTATTCCCTTAAAACCTAATTAATTTTAGACATCAACTATCAAACACTTTTATTCAAAAGTCATTTTCTCTACCAATGGAGAAGACATAGATATTGCTGGGAAAGAAGATCAAACTTATACAGTTAAAAGCTACATAAAGACACAGAACAGCATGGTGGCTCGGAGGCCAGGCATGCTAGTCAAATCTCCTGGGCTTGAGTTCTGGCTTTCACACTTACTAGTTGCAGGATCTCATGAAGCTTATGTAGCTCCTCTAAACCTCAGTTTCTTCATCTGTCAAGCGGTGATAATAATAATACTTCTATCATGCAGCGACTGTGAGGACTAAGTGCGGTCCACATGCAAAACGGCGGCTATCACCACTGTCCTTAGCTGGCACTTGCTAACTACATGACTGAGCAAATTGCTCACGCCCCCCTTTTTTTAAATTTGGAAAATGAGAATAGTTAGAGTGTTTCCTTCATAGGGTGATTTTGAAGTAAAATATTTAAGTGATCATAAAGCACTTGCTCACTGCCTGCAATTTTATTAAGCACTTAATAAAAGTTAGTTAGCTACACACAGGCAACGGCACACACACGTTACTCCTTAGTCGAGTGTTTTGAGCTGAACTACCCGGCTCAAGACGGTACTTCAGAGTCAAAATTCAGTGCCATGTGCCCCATGGTTATTGGCTTCAAAGCATCTCCACCCTCCTTTTATTTTAGATAAGACCCTTTTCTGCAATCTAATCTTTTTCTGGTGTCCCTTTCAATTAAAAAAGAAGAATCTGTTTCTCTTGATGACTCATGGACTGTATTTCTTTATTTTTACACTTGTTGTATCTGACCCTTTTGGTGATTGGTCTCTCCTTTCCTGCATGTAATTAACGGTTGTTCTCTATGCCCTTACTTCAGTTCCAGCCTCTTGGGAGTTTGCTTTTTATTCTAATCACCACTCTCACTCCACTTGTTAAAACCTCTCTGCTCGCTCCCCTGGGAATATATCCTAGCACAGAGGCCCTGTCTCTGCTTGTAGCAGACTCCAATTGGGAAACAATGAGTTAGCTGAAAGGAGACTAATTCAAACCTGCAGATCTGTTTTTATGATGCTACTTTATCATCCCATGTTACAGAAAAAGGTAAAATAGTAAGTGGGACTGATGATAAATGCTGCCAATAAAACAATAGCATCAAGTCCCCTGCTCCAAAAGGATACCAAATGATCCCCCAAAGGCTTTCACTGAGGTTCAAAGAGTTGCCATTTCTGAAATACTAGGTACAATATTTTTTAACAGAATAAATAGAGCCCAAGAGATAGTAAGTCATTTAAACACTTCTCTCCCTTCCCCTTCAGTTAAGAGGAGCCAACTTAATATATTTTTCTTCCAATTGAGCCCAGAGGACCCTATTCACTACTGGGGGGCTATAAAAGGTATTTGGGAATCTAACCAAGAGCAGAAGGCAGATGGCAGTTTCCACGGCAATCACAGGTTCATCGCAGGGATGCTTATAATGCTCCTGCCCTTTCTCCAGAGCCTTTTGACACACATCCCTTTCGGACTTGACCCCTTTAATTTTCATGTGGCAACTTGCAGCTCATGAGGCCTTGGGGCTAGTTATAATAAGTTCATGTTTGAGATTATACATCTGATATTTATAAAAATACAAATGCTCCAGAACTTTCTTCAGGCAGGAAATGACAAATCTTTGGTAAGCTATTTTCAGGGCTTAAAAAAAGAAAAGAAAGGGGAAAAAAAGCTGGTGATGAACTAACCATTGAGAGTAAAATGATGTTTCCTTACTTTATATTGAAAACAGTCCCTCCTAACAAAAATGCTGAAAGCCATTCTCTACACAATTTAATGCTGCGCAGTAAGTTCTTGGCAGTCCCCAGTAATCTGCAGCATCACATACTGCCGCACCAGACAGGACATGAGATAATACGGGTTGACTTAATTAGACTTGGTGAGGCCGGCAAATCGTGACTCTGTAAGTCCAACTTCCTTATATCTCAATGAATTCCAGTTGGAAAATATGATCTCAGGTGATAACATTGCCTTCACTTTTATGTAGACCATACCTCCTCGTATCACAGCAGAGGAGACGCTGGTGGTGGCCATGGTGGCCAGTGGCAGTTCTGGTATGTTTTCTCTTAAAAAGTACTCAACTATAGTGTTTGCCAGAAAGCACTATTTAAGCCTCTGAGATGCAAAGCTCCCCAAAGCAATGGTGCATTTTAGTGTTAAAAGTACAGATTCATAATCACATCTCCTTCGTAAGAGCGAGAGCGACATAAACGAAGCCTCACTGTGACACCGTGGTCAAGGACGGCCTGCTATAAAATGTCAGTCGTGGCTCGTGAAGCCAAGCTATTCAGAACCAAATATTCCTCTAAAAGATTTTAAGTTGAGAAAGCACATGACTAAAAACTATAATTCCTGGTGCTATCGCTTTTCTAAAAATTCACATTTAATTCTTTTTTCTCTATTTTTTTGAAGATTTCAAATATATAGAAAAGTTGAAAGAACAAAACAGTATATTAAGTTTTTGCCATATGTACTTTATCTACATGTACAGGGCAAGTCAATAGTAGGTATGCATTTATGAGCACACAAAACATAGTCTATTCTTTCATTATTTAGTGACTATTGCATTGTTTCCCATACAAACAACTGTAAACCTGCTTTTGTCCATCCTGTATCTGCTTCCATGTATTGAACATATACCAAATGCATAAGCACACATATTTATTATAAAATATATTAACTACCATCATCACACTTAAGGCAATAATGCTAATTTCCTAATATCAACTAATATCTAGCCATATTAATTTTTCATAATTGTTATCCAAATATTTTTTTATTTATAGCTTATTTATGTGAACCAGAATCCAATCAAAGTTCATATTGTGTGCTTGGTTGTTATGTTTCTATAGTTTCTTTTAATTTAGAACAGTCCTCACAGATGTTTTATTTGTTTGGTTTTTAGAGATCTTCACTTTCTCAAGATGGCAAACTAGCTGTCTTTTAGAACGTTTCACATTTTGAATTTGTGTGATTGTTTCCTTCAAATAAATATCCTTTAACTTTTTTATTTTTCTGAAGTCAACTAGGCATTAGGACTAAAGGCTTGTTTAGATATAAATAAACATTGTTGGCTGGGATTCCTCGCCGGTTATGCGGCAGCCTTTACCACATCATTATCAGAAGACATACAATACCAGGTTGAATCACTATTAGTGGTGCTAAATTTAATCATTTATTTAAGTGATAAATGACAGATATTCCTATGATAAGTATATTTTCTTTTTACTACATTAAAATTTGTATCTATTTTGATGTTACTTAATATATCATATGTAAGTCATTATAGATTCATATTGCTCAAGAATTTTTAAATACAGATCTTTGAATGAGCCTGGAGGGTGTACATGAACCCTTTAAAATTGCTTGTAAAATGTTACGTGTAGCTATGCTTATGCCTAGGGAAGATAAAGTTGCTGCAGTTTTCAAAGAGGATGAAGACACAAAGTAACTGAAGAACAGCTAAGTCAAAGTCCTCCTTGTTGAGTTATATTTTTATGGCATTCATTTTGCCCTCTCCTTACTTTGGCAACTTGATGATCCCTCCACTGGGACCTTTCAATAAAGCTAATGATTTACTGATGTGGACTGATGGCCAAATTAATGAACTCCTCACTTTTGGACTATAAAGCTACATGACCCATTCTTACTGCGACCATGATATATAGTACAGCATATTGGTTGACATTTTATAAAGTCACTTAAAAAGCGTTACTGAAACAGAAATGTGGCACACATGGATCAAGGGGAGTTAGGGTGCGTGAGTGAACGAGAGGAGAGCAGTGGGAGGGGGAGAGTCAGCCATACATTGTGGTCTAAGCTGATCTTGGCACTGAGCAGGGAAGGGAGAAGTAAAGAGGGCAGAGGAAGGGGTAAAAGGGAGAAGGGGATTCCCCAAAAAACACTTGTTCAGCCTCATCCTGTCATTAGTCTTCCACTGGGTCTCATTTATCCTGTGACTTCACTCTGTGAGGTTCTGCTCTACGGATGTGGGAAAAGGGGGTGCAGAGCTCAACTCAGATGCCCCTCTGGATCCCACTGACTATTCCCGGGAGGTTTCACTAGAAAGGCCTCAAACATTCCCATGACCTCCTCCCTTCCCAGCAAGTCCAAGGGGCCAACCCCTTCCAACAGTCGCCACCAGGCAGAGCTACCACAAGACTATGAGGCTCCTTTGCACAAATGTAGAGAAAGGCAACCCATCGGAGCGGATGAACTGGACAGCAGTCCACACCCTGGGCAGACAGTCCCGCTGGCTCCCGGCTTGGCCACCACAGCCTGGCAGGACCTTGGCTCTCCGCTCGTTGGTGGTTGGATACCATTGCTGCTATTTTTAACGTACCACCGAAAAGAAAAAGAGCACAGTAAGTAGATTGAGGGAAAAAATTCAATGAAGAAGTTCCCTTTCCTTCTGTTTTCAATATTAGAGGAAACCTGAAGAATCCAAGTTTATAAACATACTCCTGCTAAGTATCCCACTCCACTAATAAAATGGATTCTTTTTGAACTTTCAGAAAAAACCACTCCACATCAACCTGGGAATCAGACGATAGTTGGCGTGAAATTTCAGGCTGGCAATTACAGGAATTTCATTCATATTGGTTCATTTATCCCCAATAATGCCTCTGTGTTTTATAATGAAAACCTCAGCACAGGAACTCTCCTCCTAAGTCCATGCAGCTGGATGACAACTTAGATTCATTGTTCTGAGACTGGTAACTGATTTTTCCTATTAGCTTTAAGGAAATATTTTCCCCATTATTTCAAGTTTAGTGCAGTTTAATAAGGCTATTACAATATATCACCTCCTCTTCCACTCCACCCTAACCCATTTGGGGGCCGATTGGAAGCTCCTTATTCCTTTTTTAGTATTTGAAAATCCTTCAGCTATATAGTCCATGTAAGTAACTCATGCAGTGTCTAGAACTAAGACCTGCCCTCCAGGCAGAAGGTAATTCATCCTGACAATAACTAGTTAAGCAGAAGCTTATTTCCCTCCCTATGTGAACCAGAGCCCCTATGACAACTCTGTACAGGGGAAGAGAAACCAAATACCACATGCGGTTCTCAGTATCTGATTTTCCTCATGATTCTTCATTTGCTCACTCTGGCACCACCTGAGAAAAGCGGGGAGGTCAGCAGAGTTCACGTTGTCAGCTGCAGAGTCCTTTATGTGTGTCTTTCAGTGCTTCCCTCTGAGCCAGGCCCCTGGGCCCCAAGGCACTGTGCTGACCCAGGCAACCTTCCTTTCAAGATGTTGACTGCCTGTCTGGCAAATTAACATTTTCCAAGTTAACTGGTCCCTGGTTATTAAATGCGCCTGCTTCCATTGTGGCAGACACTGTAGGCATTCTAGATTAGGAAACTATAAACTATAGCCTGTGGACCAAATCCAACTTTGAGCTTGATTTTTTTTTTAAATAAAGTTTTATTGGAACACCCATTTGTTTACAAACTGCCTGGGCTGTTTTCATACTACAATGACGAGAATGTGTAGTTGTGTCAGAGATATCATGTGGCTTGTAAAACCCAAAATATCTACTTTCTGGCCCTTTACAGAAACAAACAAACAAACAAACAAACAAACAAAAAACCCTGCCAGCTGTGATCCAAACAACTTCTCTTCCTTTTTGTGTACCCTAGCCATCTGGCATTTTGATGCTTGTAGTTGACTCTATCCTCACTGGCACATCCTGCCCACTAATATATCTGTGTACCAGCTGCTATATCTCAACTCAAAGGAACGATTCCAGTGGTAGAAACTGTAGACATCCTTGAAGGCTGGTGTGGTAATATGACTATAACAACCTGCCCGCTTCCTGAACATGCTGTCCTGTGAACCTAGCCACCATCGGTGACGTCTGGTCCTGGTTTCCGGGTGTCATTTGCCTCCATCTAGAATAAGACTCCACAGGATAGTTATATCCTGTGGCCTTAGTTTGCTCATCTCTAAAGAAAGTGCTTGGCACATTCTTATGCCATGTTTGAGAAAGAATGAGAGAAAGGATAATAGCACTTTCTTTACAGAGTTTCTGAGAGATAAAAATAAACTAAGTTAGGAGGGAATGTCTGGCACTTATTATTCTCTCAACAAATACACTTTCTCTTTCCAGCTTGTTCTACTTCAATCCTGACACTTCCAATTCCTCAACAGCCATGACTGGCCTTGAATCTGTAAGACTTGCCAGCTGCCCTAGTTTCCTGTTATCTGCTTTGCTTACCATTTGATTATCCTGCTATGCACCCTACTTCTTTCAGGGAACTCTAGCCCCCAAGAAGGCAAGCTGGGCTAGATCTCTACTGATTACCAGCTGTTTATTTACCTACTCTAATTCTGCCCAGGATCTGAACTTGGTTTGATCTTTTAAGTTAATGGGTTTTGGGGAGTTACCTACAGCTTCCTTTGAGACTGCTCATCTAAATCTTGATCTTTCTTTGTATTAATATCCCATATCAAGTGACCAGTTCCTGCCTTGGATAATGTTTCAGTGCCTGACACGGGCCTGGCCCAGGCTGTCTATCCAAGCAGACCAAGCCCTGCTTCTGAGTCTCAGCCCTACTGTTCTCTTCTATTTGTTCCAGTTTCCCTGGCCCACCACTTACCTCTCACAGTTCTTAGTACTACTTTACATATGTGACTCTTGAAATATGGATGCAAGATCTTATATGATCCATACTTATTGGCTATGAAGAGTAAAGGCACATCCTGTGTGAAGGCACAGAGTTTCAGGTGGAAAGTAAAGTCATTCTTCGTATCTAGAGGTATGGGTATTACTTTAATGAGATTCCCTCAGGGATGAAGTACCTGTGTGTCAGAGGATGGGGGAGGTTGTCTTTGGACTTGACTGTACCAGTAGCAAGGATCCAGCAGACAGATATTCAGTTGTGAGTATAAAGACAGGAAACTGGGGTCCACATAATCTTCTTTTGAAATGGTTTGAGCCCGTTGGGGCTATAGTAGATATTTCAAGATAGTAAGTTGATAAGGACAGTCCCTAGGACCCATATTGGCTGCTGTCTCTTCACCTAAAACAGTGACTGGCATACTGTAGGTGCTTAGTAAATATTTGCCAAGTAAATATATGATGACAGCATAAGGGCCTTTAGTTTGTAAGCTGGGTTGTTGGCTGAGGAACCACTTGATATTGAAGCATCTAGTTCATGTATAAATGAAATAAGTTTTAATTTTCTAGTAACTACTACCAGTGGGTACAGTGCTTTATTCCGGTTCTTAGAATTTAGGCTCATTCATTTTAGAGCTTGAGACTCATTTAGTTCTAAGATCTGTTCTCCTGCTTCTACCTTTCCCTGCAGTTCAGCTCGATGACTGAAGTAAACATGACCCCTCACTCAATTCACAAATCAACTTTCCGCCCCAGGCCCATACCACTCTGCACGATGGAGTATGAAGAAGGGATAACACTGCTTGTTGTGACGTGGTCGTCGTCATTTCCGGGTCTAACACTGAATGACATATGTTTGAGTTGTGTGGTCGGCTTCTGAACCCTGGCTCTTTTATGGGGTGCATGTGTTAGTTCTGAAGAAGATCTTCTTTTGGCCCTGAGCTGCACAGCCCCTGTGTGAGAAATCCATCTGAGGCTTGATCTCTTCCTTACCCGATTCTAAGCCTCCACTAAGGCAGATGAAAGAGATTCGCACAAGATGATTCAACCCCACCCATCTTCTTTGGTATCCATACGATTCATGGGGAACTTGCATAGCCTCTGGTGAGATTGAAGGCCTCCTCTTGGCCATTGCTTATTACACCTTTGCCATCTTGTCCTTGAAACTATATCCACACCCCCGACAGCACCAGACAAAGCCCGTCCTTGGGCACAGCATCTTTCAAGGAAGAGATCAACTCTGGTCCCTGACACAATCGGCAAACCAAGCAGATGTTCTATTTAAATATTTAATAAGATTTAATAACCACAAGGTATATCACAGAACTAGTGAAGTCACCATTTTCATTATACAATAAATCAAGTTAATTATAGAAAATAAATATGAAATGCAGATAAAATACAACAGCAAACCAGCAACAGGTGATTATCTATAAGATGGTATCTAGAATAACCTTTGATATATGTTCTTCTAGATTTTCTCCAATGTTATCTATATGAATTTTAAAAAGTGGGAGAGTACTACAGTTATTTTGTTATATTTCATTGTGTCCTGCTTTTCTCATACAATAATATACGTCCACCACTCCAATACCATTACTTACATGGACAGCATGAGATTTTATCACATAGATGCACTGAAACCCAATTATTGGATGTTGAGTTCCTTCTGGTTTCCCACTATTCCAAATACTCCTTCAGGGAATATATTTGTATTTATAATTTGGGACACATTTCTAATTATTCTTTAGGATAATTCCTGGAAGTAGAATAGATAGATTAAGTAGTATTTACAACCTTAAAGTTAGATCAAAGGATATATATATATATATATATATATATATATATATATACACATACACATACACACACACACACACACACACACACATATATATATACACACACATATATAAATTTTAAGGCTATATCCAAAAAATTCTTCACAAAGTTTGTCAAAGTCATATACAGTATTACTGTTTACCTGCATTCTCAAATGGCAGTAGGTATATTTTTTCTTTTTTTTTCCTGTGTAATATTATCTAATAATATCAGGGAAAGGATAAGATTGCCTAACTTCCCTTTTAGATATGAGTCCAACCTCTGGGAACAGGCAGTGTAATAAAGCTGGGCAATTTCTCTCAGTGGAAATCAAGTATGCAATTGGATGAAATTATTCAGAATAGCCATTTGAGGGGCAGGAAATATCCAAAAACTGGCAACAGTTTATTAAGTGTTTAGTCATGAGAACATGCTACTGTATTTGATTAAGAACTGTGAATTTGTAGCCTCCTTACTTGAAAGTGTTCCCATACCTTTCAAGGTTAGGTGGTTAAAAAGCCACAGCTTTACTAGTTGAAGATGATAGACTTGATGAAAAGATGACAGAGCAGCTAGAAATTTAAGAAAAAGGGGATTTTAGAAGTGGGAGAGCTATTGAAGTGCTGTGATGATGCATCGTCCACACATTCTTGGCTGACTGCTAAACTATACATGGCTGATAAAAGTTGCAATCCTGGGAACACACAAGAATATGCTGTGCCATTGAGTGTGTCCCCAACCCACCTGCAGCTTAAAAACAGGAATGCAAACTTTACTGTCTTGTGTGAGCATAACCTATGCCCAGTTATCGCGGGGTGACCACTAAATTACACAGGCGTAAGGGAGATGCTAAGGAAATCATGCTAAAAAAGAAGTATATAAAACAAAAAGAAACTGAGCAGAGATATCAACGACTGTACACCATGTGGGAGACAGATTTCATTTCAGACATATTTCAGTCCAGAAAATTTAATTACCTACCAAGCAAAGCAAAACCACCCATCACCTCCATCCTCCAAATACAAAATAGAATTCACAATTGCTACATCATGTCATATACAATGTCTACATTCCAACCAAAAATCACTAGATATTCTAAGAAAACACAAAGAACAATTCATACTCATCAGGGAGGGGGGAACCCCTCAATAGAAACTGACTCCAAATTGGTCTCTATGTTAGATTTAGCAAAAACTTTAAAGCAGCTGTTATAAATATGTTCAAAGACTTGAAAAATGTACTCAAAGAATTAAAGAAAAATATGCTATTACTAAGTAACCACAAAGAATGCCAACAAAGAAACAGAAATTATAAAAATAATCTAATAGAAACTTTAAACCTGAACCTAAATGGGCTAAACAATAGATTTGAGAAAAAATAACTATCAGTAAACTTGAAGACACAGCAATAGGAAGTATTCAACTTGAAGAACACAGAGACAAAATATTAAGGAAAACTGAACATAGACCTGAGGTATTCCAACATGCATGTCATTGGAATCTCAAAAGGAGAAAAGATGTAAAAAGGGGGCAGAAAAATATTTGATGAAATATCTAAAACTTCTCAAATTTGTTATAAAATATTAACTAATATTAACTAAACTAATTAAATCAACTATATTAATTAACTAATTAAATAATATCAGTTAATTGGTTAAATCAATATTAACTGAGATGCCTAACAGTCCCCAAGAAGAACAAATCAAACAGAAAACACAGTTGGATATCTGAAAGCAAAATTCTGAAAGTAAAAATTATAAAACAGTCTTTAAAAGCATGTAGAGAAGAATAATACATTATATAAAAGAAGCAATGACATAACAAAAGCTCACTCTTCATCAGACATAACAGTGGCCAGAGATATTAGCATTACATATCCAGTGCTTAAGAATAAAGTACCTGTCAGTCAGGAATTCTGCAATATATTCATTAAATCCACCCTAGAAAGAGGAAGGTGACATACAGACATTTTGAGATAAGAGAATTTGTCACTAGCAGACCTATGCTATGAGAAATGTTGATGGAATTTTTCAAAATGGAAGGAAGCGTCAACAAATCATTACACAGGTGAGAAGGAAGAGCTCCAGAGATGGCATGTGTGTGGGTGTGTGTACACATGTATATGTATACAAATGCATATACAGAATGCTTATTTTAATTATTTTAAAACATATTACTGTTTAATAATTGTAGTTTGTATTGTTGGGTTTATTCCTTATATAGAAGTAATACAGTCACAAATATAATACAAAGTGAGGGAAGAGCTATATTGATCCACAGCTCCTGTATTTTAGCAGAAGTGAGTTAACTTCAGGTAGAGTATGGTAAGTGAAAGATGTAAATTGTAATCTCTAGAGCAACCACAAAAACTAAATCAAAGAACTACAAATATTTGTTTAACAGAAAACAATGATATAAAGGAGGAACAGAAGGATAATAAAAGAGATTATAAAAATGTCAGACAACTCTAATCATACCAATAGTAACATAAAAATGTGAGTTGACTAAATATACCAGCCAAAAAATAGATATTGTTAGACTGGATTTTTATAAGCAAGGTCTTGGTATATAAGTTGTCTAAAATATACTTTAAATATAAAAAAGATACATTTTAAGTAAAATTTGGGGAAATATGGAACAGCTAAAGCCATAAAACTTCTAAAAAAAAAAAAAAACCAAACAGGAAAAATCTTAAAGATCTTGGGTGGGTTAGGAAAAGCTGTCTTAGGAAAGAAAGATAAATGAAACCTGAAAGAAAAAAATATTTATATACTGGATTTCAAATTTTAAAAATTTTGCTCATCAGAATATACCATTGCTATAAAAAAAGGCAAACTACATCTTGGGAGAAAACATCTGCTAAACATATACAACTCTTTTCCAAAATATATACCTCAGTAATAAAAACACAAATACTCAATACAAAAGGGAGGGGATAGATTTGAAAAAACAACTCACCAAAGAAAACATACAAATGGCAAATAAGCACCAGGACATATCAGTACATAGTAGAGCATCTCGAAGTAAAAGACTGTTGGTGAACACGTGGAGAAATTGAAATTCTCACACGTTGTTGGTGGAAAGGTAAAATGGCACACCCAACTTGGAACACAGTTAACGGTTCCATATAAAGTTAAACAAAAACCTATCATAAGACCCAGCAATCCCACTCCTAGGAATGTATCCAAGAGAAACAAAAACATTCCTACATAAAGACCTGCATGCAAATATGTACAGAAATGTTGTTAATAATAGTCCCTAACTGGAAACAGTGTCAAATGTCCATGACTCACGAGTGGACTAACAAATTCTGGTATATCCATACTATGGAATAGTACTCAGCAATAAAAATGGACTACTGATACTTGCAAGAACGTGAATGAGCCTCAAAAATACCATGCTATATAAAAGTCAGGTATAGGTATAAAAATTTTTATATCAGTTGATTCTATTTATTAAAAATTCTAAATTCTATAAAAGGCAAATCTACAGTGAGAGAAGGAAGATCAGTGGTTGCCTGGGTTTGGGTTGGGGCCAGGGGTGGGAACAATGGCCAAGTGGAACAAGAAAAGTTTTTATGGTGATGGAATTGTTCTGAAATTTGATCGTGGTCAGTGGTAGTTGAATGACTACATACATTAACCAAAACTCATAGAACTAATACTTAAAATGGGCTAACTTTATCATATGTAAATTATACATCAATAAAACCATCAACGGGTATGAAACTATGCAGGAATGCCATGAAGAACAGTCTTTATAACTCGCTAGAAAGTAATGTACACAATAATGGGAATAAGTGACTAAGCTTTGTCTCACCCTCATTTCTTTGCTTTTAACTTCATTATTAGAGGCAATGACTAAGAGGTCTTTTGAAATTAATTTTTGCTCTTCTGTAAAACATTCCAACGGAAGAGTATGGGTTTCTTTATATAACGTACAAAATACAAGTTCTGCCCAGGTGGACAAAAGATGTATTGTCTTCAGACCACTGGGTTGGCCCTCTTCTACTTAACTTTTTCTTCAAATATCCAGGTTTAAAAGCAACCAGATGAAGTTTTATGGAATTTTGTAAAAGGAGGGGAAAAAAGAAGACAACAATGAAGAAATAATGAAAACAACTTTTGCTCATGGGAGGAAACTTTCTGTGCCAGCTTTTAGTTCAGAATGATCTTTTTTTGGCCAAATTCCAAATTCCTTGAAGTGCAGGCTTATAATGGAAGTACTGACACAGTCACGAACGTAGCGCTGGAAACAAGATGATAGAATAAACGGTGGGCAAATCTACTTACTGTCCTTATGAGAGTCCCCTTCCTTTGCAACAATTCAACTTACTTTAGTCTTTGTTGTTATTGCAGAATTATACTAGAAAAGTGGCTGAAAATGACATCTTTTCCAAACTCTGTTTTCATGCACTCACTATGCAATAAAAATTAACCTTGGGGCTAAAATTTTTCAGACTTTTTTCTCTCTACATTGGCATAATTTTTTTTTTACATCAAGTACAAACTTTCTTTTCATTTTGCCCCATTTCTGGTGTCCTATTAAATAACTCAAGCACTGCAGAATTCTTTTTAAACTACTAGTTCCTTTCATGAAGATATTATTAATTTCTATAATTGAAAAGAATTTGGTTGAATAACTTATTTATTTGTGGGAAAGAAATATTAGCTTGGTTTGCACATGTGTGCTTTTGTACTCTATATTTCATGCTATATGAAGAATTGGACAACTAAATGATGCTGCATTATTACCATATGTTAAACTGAAGCTTAATGTGTGAAAGGAAAGAGCACTAGATATGTACATTTTTAAAAATGCCTCAAATAAACCATGTCTACAGATAGGGTTAATGATTCAAGGTTTTCCATAACTACTTGAAATAATTGGACTAAAATGCATGAAAGAGAATCCATTGTCCCTACTTTTGCAATACAAGGATGAGACACCTTAAACCCTTCATTCAAGATTCTCTTCCATGGTTTCACCTTAGGCTTCCCCTCCTAATTATTTAAGCTTAAATGTAAAATTGTCTTTCAAACTGTGATCTGTATGTGTGCACACAAGGGACATGGCTTACAGTGTTGGGAGAAGCACACCCAAGAATTTCCTGAATTTAGTGCATATGAAAATCTCTCAGGATCTTTCTGCACAGTTGACAATGATTAAGATTTGGTATGATAAATGTAGACATTTGATACTCAGCCATGGAGAACTGATCACTCAGAATTGGGTAACAGGATGTGGAGCCTTTACATTACATTTTGTCCATTGAAATCTAGGTCCCATCTAAGGAACTGATGGGGTTTACCACACGGCTGGCACTGTGGGTGGAATGAATCTGGTTTCAACTTTCAGGTAGGATCAACGCATAAAACTTGCCATCCTAATGGTACTGCAATTGACACTCTTGCTGGTAGAATAAGATTGATGCCAAGAACTAAATTAGCTAAAAATATGCTCTCCAATTTGTAAGATGATTATAACCAGGGGGCCTGAATAACCAAAATTACGGGCGATGCCCACACTACTCCTTGAACAATTTTCTACTTCTGTGCTTATGAATAAATGTCTTAATCTTTGTGGGAAAGTAAAAGGATCAGTAACTGCTATATCCCTCCTGGGATATAAAACAAACAGGTTCTACAACGGAGGTCAATATTACACTGAGGGATATGTCCTGGACCATCTCTCCCCTGCAACCATCTTCCTATAAATAAAAGCGGAAATGTGTCTCTCTAGTTCCAGTATCTTAATTTATTTTTTTAAAAAACTTATCTCTCCTTTCCATTAACTTACAATTTACAAAAATAAGGCCTTTAGTCACTAAAACTAATGTAGTAAGTGTTCTTATTAGGCAGCATATGAGGCAGAACAATGACTTGTACAGATTTTAATTGCTATGAGCTCAAAGAAAAGAATGATCCCGTTAGTGATAAGGGAAATCGTGGAGGAGATGATAAATGAATGGAAATATGGGCAAGAGAGCAGCTAGGTTACAGCAAGATGAGCATCTAGGATGGCCTTAAAGATTTTTAGGAAAACCATTGTCTGGGAAGGGGCAGATAGCAATGGGTCAGCATTCACGGAATGTATGTGCTTTCTCTGTGTATAAATCCTGCAGCTTTGATATGACTCTCAACAGATGCCTTTACTTGTACAAATCCTAACATTTTAGCATAAGTAGAGGATAGGAACAAATTTGCCATTTTACAATGACATTTTCTGGGGATGTTTATATTTATCTCATTATTTGTTAAAGTGGTAGTAGATGTTGGAACAGATATTTCCCCCCAAGTTCATTAACACAATAAACATTTATGTCTTGTTTATGGTACAGACTAATGTAGATGCTCCCAGTTCAGTGGTCTTCCCCCACCCCCCACGCGGGCATTTTGAAACCTGGGCACTAGCCTCTTCTAGGATCCCTCCTCTTTCTAGGATCTTGGAGTCTTCCTCATTTAGAACAGGGAAAGAGACCACGGAAAAGATACAGCTGACTCTTGAACACTTCCCAAAATGACAGGTGTCACTTCCACTCATATTTCCTTTCAGCAGAACCAGTCACAATGCCATCATCAGATACAAGGAAGCTGGAAAAGGTAGCCCCAGACAGGACAGACAGTCACCTCCCCATGACAGCTCCATGGAAGGGGAATGCTAAACTGTGATTGTCAGCTACTCATCCCTGATGCCTCTCTAAAAAGTGTATATATTTTAGGTCATTACAGGAATCTTGTATTTTTGGATAAAAGGCCCAATAAAGCAATAACTCAAGTGGATCATGATAGAAATATTAAGAAGGCATACCTAGGAGTCAATCGTTCCTAGATTAAACCTCATTTCTTAGCTAGCATTCATACCATTCAATTATCACCCTGTGAAGATCTTATCAAAGATTTAGCTATGCAACAAAGGCTTTCTGGTTCTAGGGAAGAATAATAAGATAATTCTATCTGCATGGATTTTATTTTTCCAATGAACCGTCCCATTGAAAGTCCCTCTGGCTTCTTATGGGAAGGCGTCTTGTGCAGACAACACCAGAATGTAAACCTCTCAAAAGCTGCTGCTCTAAAACCCTGGCCCCCCAGACTTCACTGTCCGGAGTTAGCATGAAAAAGCAGGATACATCAGATAAGCGGTGCAAATACACAAATGAAAAAAGATGAAGATGAAGTGGAAACAATCTCTCCTCAAATTTTCTCACTTTGGTTTGTGGTAGTACTTACATTTGTTTCAAGTTCTGGGGAAGGTTTAGGGTTTGGCTTTGAACATCACCCAAACAAAACTGCAGGGGCTTATCCACACTCCTTTCCAAGGAAATGGCCCTTTATGGTTTACCACGTTTTCGAACAGCTCAATTATAAAATGAAAAGAGACATTTTTCAAAACCAATTAGTGACCAAGATGATTATGGTCTAATTTTTTCTATTTTTTAAAGGGAAATTATTGCCAACTTTATCAATAATGAGACCTCATTTATCTGTTCTTAGAAAACCATAATACAGTCTCCTTTTCGTGTTTTTTTTTTTTTTTACTGGAATTTAATTGTCAGGTATTTTTATTTGATGTTTTGTATACTTTCATAGAACTCCAAGTTTCAAGTTTCTTTGAAGGACCTATAGAAAGGGTCTCAAGAAATCCATGTAGAGGGACCCTACAGTTTCATTCCTCCATTTGGTACGTGGTTTTTGAGCTCTTATGACATAGAGACTCTATGCTCAGGTCTTTGAAAGATATAAAACCGAATTCCTTCTCTCAAGTAATTTATAGTATATCTGGAGAGGGGTGATATTTATAGGAATAACTGTAAAGCAAATTCTACAAATTTTATTTGGCATAATATCCTATCACATTAGCTCATTCTGTAGAATATTTTTCACAACACAAGAAAGATTATTTATTATTGTTATATAAATGTTGACCTAAAACATTTTAACACATATCTGGTTTTCTTTTTCTCCTGTATCTGTGTAATAATATAGAAAGCCCAGAATATATACAATGATTCCTATAGAATCTCAGAACTAGAGAAATATTATAGCATTTTTAGGCAGAAAATCTTCTGGCTATGGGGTCTTTGGACATTTGAAATGGTACTGTAAGTTTTGCTTATTAAGGGATAGGTATCCATTTTGACAGTTTAACATTCAACTTTATATACCACTGGAGAAAAAGAACATGAGAAAATATACAGTGAACTATCACCAAATTGCCTTGTTTTACAATGTGAAGAATAGACAAAAGACCTAACTAGCAGAGGAATCAGCATGTGCTATTTATAAAAACCGAGTTCAGCTTTCTTTCTTTTGAAGTACACACTGACAATGAGCTGGTCTGTCAGCTGAAAAGGTATTTGGTGATTTAGAGAGGACTCAGCTGCCCTTCTGTCTTCCCCTTTCCCTCTGGCCAACCCACAGTCCTAGAAGAAAGGAAGAACACATTCCCCAGGGCCCAGGGAAGTGAATGGACGCATTGTTAACCCAGAGAGGAGAAGAATGCTTCACACGTGTACCACTCCTGTTCAATGTCCCCTCCTCCTTCTGCCCCGAAATATTTTTAAATGACTAATACCTTACCAAATGACATAAGAGAGCAATTCTGAAATCCTGTCTTGTGTATTTTTGTGGAGCTGCTGTGATTTTATCACTTAAAACATTATTCAAATCAAAGTAGAAACTAGCAAGAAAACTAGTAGTAGAAAAACTAGTAGAAACTAGTTTCTACTATTGACTAGTAGAAACTAGTCAATAATCTTTGAATTAATATATTCCAAAAAATTATGTTCTTCATGAAGTATGCTCTTATAATCAATACAGGTATCAGTGCCTCCAACTCTTATTTAAGAGTGCCCAAACTCTTAAATATCAGTGACAGGAAATAAGAGATATCAAAATAAACAGTGACCAAATACATCCAGTAAACTACATTGTAAATGTTCAGCAGAATATTCAGCTTCCAAAGCTTATGCTAAGATATGTAATTTAATGGGACAAGTTATGCCAACAGAAGGTTCACATTTTTTTGGCTTTCTTATTTAACAAAAACATCTCTCTCCTATTTAAATAAATTTTAGTTCTCAGCACACTACATAAATTCTTAAAATCTGCACATTTGTTTGTAAAATACAACTTAGAAATTGCTAAGTCTAAATGTTTAAAAATAAAAGTGATTCCAGAGCTTCCTTTGGGAGAGATGAGTGAGATTATGAGAAAGCAGACCTCAGGATGAAAGACGTCTAAGGAACTTATTCAAGGAGGAATGATTGTACCGAAGACATCGCAAGAAATATCTTGGCTTCTGGACTCAATGTCTTACTTTCCCGGAATCAAATTTTTTTGAAGAGGGAAGGTAGATAGACTTTATCTGAAAAAGGCAATTAAAACTCATAATTTAATTTCCTACTACTTTTCTAAACTTAAAAACCAACCATGCTTAAAATGACGGTTTAGGAATTGAGTTCTTTACATTTATTACATTTATAGATTGAATTTTGTCTATCCTTTTTCAGTTTTCCTAGAGTGCTTGCCCCTTCACTAGGAACTCCTGTGGACCTGAATACAAAGACAGGTTCATTTCTGTAAGCCATGCGCTGAAGCACGGTAATGCACAAATTTTACATTTCCTGCCATTTGTTCTCTCTTCTGGTGGCAAGACAAACATGTTTCTGATAACTTTCTGAGTATGAAATAACCTGATTTCAATTGGACCACTTGTTAGACTCAGGTCTTCTATTTACCAGCTCTCTCACCTGTAAGGACTATAAAAGATAAAAGCTCAAAACATTACCTTTTAAATACCATCTGGAACTGAGCTTGGCTGATACCCATACTATGAGGTAAGAAATCACTGCATGACTGACTATATTGCCTCTAAAAATAGTCCCCAAATGACACTGCACCTAACTTGGCCTTGGGAGCCCAGACATGATTCAAAATAGCTCCAATGCACTTGGGAAACAAGTATAATATAAAGTGATGTTACAAGGTCCTGCAGGGAAGGCCAGCCAGATGCCATTGCAATTTTTTCAATGAAGCACATAGAAGTCAGATCAAGGGAAGTAGTGGCAAGATACCATAACCTGCAGTCCATCCCATACATGAGCAAGTTCATCTCTGATGTGCAAAGTGTCTCAGGAACTGGGAAAAATTAGAGGCAATCCAATAATTCTGATGGTGAGGACCCAAGGGTAGTCATCTGAAGGATTTTGTGCCTGGGGTGTGATAGCAATGTGGCAAGCTCAAGCTTAATCAACTGCATTTAACCTAAGTGCCCATCAGTAAATGAGCGGATCAAAAAACTATGATACATTTTCACAATGGAAATATACTATGCAGCAGAAAGAAAGAAGGAGCTCCTACCCTTTGTGCCAGCATGGGTGGAACTGGAGAGCATTATGCTAAGTGAAATAAGCCAGGCAGTGAAGGACAAATACCATATGATCTCACCTTTAACAGGAACCTAATCAACAAAACAAACAAGCAAGCAAAATATAATCAGAGACATCGAAATAAAGAACAAACTGACAGTAACCAGAGGGGAGTTGGGAAGAGATAACGGGAGAAAGAAGGGAAAGGGTCATCAAGGAACATGCATAAAGAACCCATGGACAAAGTCAAAGGGTGGGAGGTGAGGGTGGGTGGGGCAGGGGAAAGTGGTGGCAGAAGAATGGAGGCAACTGTACTTGAACAACAATCAAAATTAAAAAAAGAAAGAAGGAAGAAAAAGAGAACCAGTAATGTGGAGCATAGATATGAAAAAATTATAAAGAGCCAGAGGTTGGTCATGTTTACTCAATCATGGCCAACGGAGTTAATCACTATGGGCCCTGAAGAGAGACCTTCACCACAGTGGAGAAGATGGAAGCAAGTTATCCTCCCTGAGGGTGACTCCTTAGGGAGGGCTGATTCTCCTCTCCTGGCTTCTTATATTGTGAAAACTCAGCAAACTCTGGTTCTAATTCCACCATTCCCAGAGGGAGGGTAACTGACCCTTACTTGATAGTTTCTATGACACCAGGAACTTATGAAGTGTCAGATTTATTTTAAAATTTATTTTGAACAGATAGCCACATTCATCTTTGTCTCCTTAAATCAGTTTGGTTAGTAAATCTCACTCAGTTCTCTTGGACAATTGAATTGGATTACCAGACACAATTGTTTTTGGACCAAGGACCAGACCGTGGTCCACGGTGACTTCACTAAGGTCAAACCTATCATGTCTCATAACATCCTTCCCACCGAACCACAGTTTAGCTCAGTAAAAGTTGTGCTAGTGAAGAAATACAAATGAGGAAAAATCAATGCTTTCTAGGCAGAAGGTGAGACAATTAAAAGCACACAATTAGAGATAGCAGTGGTTCCTACTCTTCCTATCAATTATTTTTCTGGGATATCAATGCCTAATATAATAATGCAATTAGCCAGGTTGTTCTTTTTTTTAATATGAATGTTTTTAATGATAAAATGAGTACCTTATTTTGCTTTAAATTTTAATTAGGTTTATTTTAAATTTAAATTAGTTCCCTTCAATGTCAAATAAAGGGTCCAGCACAAATAATGCCCCTTTTTTATTACATAAAAATCTTTTATTACAAAACCATAAGCATGTAGTTCTGTAACATAACACTATCACACTCAAGCACACCATATGACATTTTAGGTGAAATGTTCAAATTGCTGTCCATCTTGTGAGAGACATTCACATACCCTACCAACCACACTCAAGCAGGCGTTACTTCTGCCGAACCCTGAATATTGTGCTAAAAACATAGTGAGCTTCCTAGTGTCCTTGCCGGTGGCAATGAGATCTAACCTCCACAGTATGAGTTTTCATTCTGGCTGATGGTGATGTTCCAGTAACACAATTGGTCCTGTTCTGTATCTGAAAACTTCTAATAATAAGTTGTAATTTAATTATCTTCTATAATTACATATTTTTAAACATTTAAGTGTCCTCGTTCCTTTTAGAATTCTGCACCATGTATGTGAAAACATTCTATATCAGATTATTTTAAAAGGCATTTTTGCAAAAGTTCCTCAATGTTCATATAAATATAATAACTAGCATATTATGTTTTTTAAATTAATGGTAAAAACTCATTTTAGCAGAATATTAAATGAATTTATCATGTTCACAGAGTGTACAAAATTATGTTGAATATTTTACTAGAGCTTAGTTATTCAATCATTCAATAAATATTTACTAAGAACCTATTAATACCAGGTTACAAAATAGATAAACATCCCTGGCTTCATGTAGTGAGACAAAAATGAGTAATTAAGATAAATAATATGCTAGTAATAAGTATTCCAGAGAAGAAATGAATGAAATGAATCTGGAAGAGGGATACAGAGCTTTGTGCTGGGGCAGCGGTGTTAGAATTCAGATGAGATGGTCAGGGCAGGTCTCGTCAAGGTGGGTCTTGAGTAAAGATTTACATGAACTAAGAGAGTGAGAAATGCAGATAGCTGGCAGCAGAGCATCCCGAAGGAAGGAATGGCAAGGGGAAAGGCCCTGAGGTAGGACGTACCTGACATGTTCAAGGAGCAGGAGGAGACCGGTGTGTCTGGACCTAAGTCAGTGTTTTTCAACCTGGGTTCCTTGAGCCTTAGAATTCTAAAGTGCCTTTTGTTAGCACTTTTACTAAAGGATTATTAGAAAATACCATGACTGTCGTTACCACTAATATCAGCATAAACATTTCTGAGAACTTACTATCAACAAGGTACTATGCTAAATATTATTACTTTGCCTTATGTACTCCTTATTACTATTATCAAAACATACTATCATCAGAGCCATTTAACAGATAGAGAAGCAAAGGCTTGAGAAAATAAACTCACTTGATCAAGGTCACACAGTGGGTAGTGGAGCCAGAATTGAAACCTAGGCAGTGTGAATCTGAATCCAGAGACTGAATTTGTTAATATTCTATACTTAAGTGAGTGTGCGTGTGCACTAAAGAGAGGTTTCGAAGTTTGCCTACTTCCACCTCTGTATGCCAAGGTCAATTTTGGTATCTACATTTGCTAGTTATCATGAAATAAGCTATAATAAGCATTAAGTCAATTGTCCATCAATGGATGAGTGGACAAGGAAAAAGCAGTCTACACCTGCAATGGAATATGCCAGCCTTTAAAAAGAAAGAACTTCTGCAATATTCAACAGCACAAGCGAACTTCGAGGACATTATGTTAACTGAAATAAGAAAGTCACAGAAGGATAAAAGCTGCATGATTTCACTTACAAGGTATACCAAAAAGTCAAAATCATAGAACCAAAGTGTAGAATGGTGGTTGCCAAGGACTGTGGGAGGGAAGAATAATGAGAATAGGCACAAAGTTTCAGGTATGCAAGATAAATTCCAGACATCTGCTGAACATTGTACCTATAGTCAACAATATTGTATGTACACAAATTATTTGTCAAAAGGGTAGATCTCATGTTAAATGTTCTTACCACAGGATACATTTTTTCAAAAAGTTAGTAAATGTTTTTATTTATTTGAAATAAAAATATTAACATTTAAAAAAAAATCCCCAAACATTATCACTTACATTAGAAATGGAAGTTCCCCATGCCAGTCAAGTATCACACTTTCTAGTGTCTGTCACCTCATTCCTGTTGGCTGAGAAATGGGGAATGTTCGCTTCCTTAGGCTCCTTGGGAAGGGGATTTCTTAGGCAAAGCTCCTGGCTTTCGACTTACTCCACGTCCCATTTGTGGATGGCACTTCCCACTGCTACAGTTTCTCCTTCTAGATGATACACATCTGTCACTGAAGGCTGCCCTATATTGCACCAAAGACAATTTAGACTTAGGTAGAAATGAAAGTGTTTTCATGAGGACTGGTAGATGATCAGATGTTTGAGAAGGGTAGCTCTAGAGACAAGGTGGAAGTTGAACTTGAATCTGAAGAGAATGGAACTTAGTGATCAATTTAGAGAAATCTCAGGCAAATGATAATCAGATCCTGAAACATAGATGGGGGTACTTTTGGCTGCTGTAACAAAATACCAGGCTGGGAGGCTTTAACAACAGATATTTATTTTCTCACAGTTCTGGGGGCTAGAAGTCCATGATAAAGGTGCCAGCAAATTTGGTTTCTGGTGAGAGCTCTCTTCCTGTTTTGTAGGTGGCTACCACCTCACTGTGTGCTCACAAAGAATTTCCTCTATGTGTGTAAGGGGAGAGAGACAGAGTGGGGAAGTGCACAGGAGTGAGCAAGTTCTCTGAAGTCTCTTCTTATAAGGGTACTAATCCTATTGGATCAAAGACTCACCGTATAACCTATTTAATCTTAACTATTTCCTTACAGGCCTCATCTCCAATGATAGACACACTGAGGATAGGACTGCAACATATGAAGTGGGTGGAGGGACCATTCATTACATAATAGTAACTGAAAATTTGGTTCTAGAATTGGAGTTCAGGCTGGAATGAGGGATGCCAACACATCCACAGGAACCGAACCCATTGGAGTTGATGAGATTACTGCAAACCACTGGAGACAGAGTACAGCTGATAAGATCTGCCTCAGGTGACACCACCATTGAAGAAGCACATGGAGGAAGCAGCAGGAGCCAGTAAATTAGATTACAGGAAAAAATTTAAAAACCCAGGAAGGTGAAAGTACGAGCAGGAAAGAGGGATGCTAAGACATTCAAGGAGAGGATGGTTGGAGACTGAATGATGTTAAAACTCCTCCTCTGAGTAGTACATGCGCTGAGAAGTGGCCGTTCAGTCTGACACCAAGTGAGTCATTAGTGACCTGTGCTCCCTTCAGCACAGGGTGCGCTGTCACATGGCTCTGGTTTCTTCCCTGAGAAGTCATTTACTGAGCTGTTCCTGACCCAACCCCTGAGCTGGGGGCCCTGATACAAAAGGTAAACAGCATTTGTCTTCAAAGATCTTAATAGTGAAACAACTTCTCATTTGACGTCGGAAAGCCCTGAGCTCCGCGTCAGTGGGTGCTGCTGCAGGACTTGGACCCAGTCTCTTCGGTTTAACTAGCCTGGCACAGCCTGCCTCATTAATCAGATGCATAACAGGCTGTGGCTAATATTTTACTTCCTAGTTCCAAGCTTTGCTCTTAACCTGCTCAAATAAAATGTTCTTTCAGTATGGATCCCAGGTGTACCCAGGTGGAAAGCACTCTCTCCATAGTCACCTGAATATTCCAGATGGTCTCTCACTCTCCTACCTGCAGAACTTGGCCGGAACCAGTTTGCCTTTTGATCCTACATACCTTGATGAGCTCCTCTGGGTTTGCTTTCTTCCTCTATGTGAAATATTTTTGGTGGACATGTTATTTGTGCATTGATGTACTTCTCTTGTAGGTGTCAAATGAGAATCTCTGGTTTGTATCAAAGCATCCCTTTCTCCCCTGGTTTGCAGACTCCCTGCTAACCCTCTTCCCCAAGCTCCCGTATTTTATCACATAAATCGTCACCTTCAGGAGTAAAAAGAAATTCACTGGCAGTCTACTCATTGAATGTGTCTTGTAGAATATGCTTTCTTTGGCCAACACAGTGCTGTAAATTTTTTAAAAATTAGTTTCTACCATTTAAAAGTTGGGATACTTTTACATAAAAATCTAATTCCCATGTTCTTATGAAAAAAATCAGACAATCTGACCACACCGTGTCTGCGATCCTGCCTGCCTGACAAGTATCGGTTAGAGCTGCGGCCACTCTACCCTCTGCAAGCATCCGAGGTGCTCTAGTTTGCCACAGTCTCCACCACTCCCTACCATAGGGCTTACAGCGACTTCATGCTCCACCAGCCACTACTCCCATTTAGTTTCTTACTGGGCTCTTGAAATATTTGGGTTTGTGACCCTCATTCTGGGAAGATCCATCCAAAATGATTTTGTAGTGTTTGCTAGACTTTGTCTATCATGCAACACATTAGTCAAATTCTCACTTTTTATAAATTCTGGCGTGTCTAAAACTACCATTTGTATTGCAATGGTATCTTTCAAGCCAAGTGGAAAAGTCACATATTTTTCTGAGGATGAGTTTCAGAGGTTTATGTTAGAGACTCGTGAATCCACATTTCTTCCACGGAGCACTCACTTTTACCCATGAAGGGCAAGCTGTTTTCCTGTTACCCTAAGAATGGTAGTTTTTTCATGCTCTGAGCTCCATTCTTGACTGAGAGAGCTTCCAGAAAACCTATTTTGCTTTTGGTAAATGTGTGCTCTGTTTGGAGTGCAATACAGGCCCTTGGAGAGCTGGGACAGCCGCTAGTCAAACTGTACCACGTACTGATGAATGGCAGACTCTAGTCTACAGCGCTGTTACTCTAGCACCTTCCACTGGCAAAGGTTAGGAGGTGGTTCTACTCTAAGTCTCCCCAGAACCAAATATTTACTTGAAAAACATATGTGCTGATTTCTAGAGTAAATAAAGACGGGGAGAGGGGGCCATGGCTGAAAGGTCTGAGACTGAGAATCCACATGGTGTGTTCCTAGATGTGTCTAGAGCTTCCTCAGGGATGGCAGGAAAATCGCTTCACTTACAAATTGCACAATCATGCTCAATCTTTGCAAAGCCTTAGATGTGGCATGATGCAAAGGGAATCCCGTGACATTCTAAGGATCTTAAAATCTGCCAAGCAGAATGAAGCACAAAAGACTTCTCTCTCAACAACCACAGTCAATTTTCCTGAAGGAATTCAAGATAAGGTATGACATCTGTCCCGTGGCCAAATAAATGGGCTTCCCCTCCTCCCGTGTTACTGGACAGGCTGCCACTGTTGTCTCACTTTCTATTCTAGTCAAATGTCAGCTCTCTCTGTCTTCTCCCCCTACTCCCTCATTTAATAAGAAACACATTCTCTTTCCTTAGGACACACACACACACACACATACACACACACACAAGGAAGAAGGAAAGAAAAAAACAAAGAGATTTAAGTAGAACAGCAGAATCTCTACCTACATACAACTTGCTAAATATATAGAGCTGAAAATAGCCAGAGCTGAGAGAAAGGAAAAAAAGAAGAGTGTTTTAACAGTAAAGTAAAACCACAACTAATGACTTCAGGAGACAGGAGCTAGGTGGACAAGCAAAGCATTACAGTTTTAAATATATGGGGTTTGGCTTCACCTCCCCAGTAAGTGGCCTGGCACCAATTCAAATAGGCTGGTCTGGCACGCTAGTGCCTCTGAGAGGGACCACACTGGCGGATGGAAACGACCACAAAAGCCACAGAGAAAGTACAGGCTTCCAAAGGCAACAAGGAAGCAACCAGACTGGCAGCAAAAGCAATGCCAAGGCCCAGGCATCAGCAGGGAGGGGCCGGCCTCGCCAAGTTGGATTTTCTCTCTCCTTAAGCTGGGATGAGCAGCAGGCAGCCCAACTGGTGGGAGGATGGGCTCTGAGAGAGGAGGCAGCGTGAAGGGTCCTGGACCCAAGGAGCCTAAGAGCTGATGGCAAAGCAGGGAGTGCCACAATGGAGGAGGAGAGGGGCTTCTTCTCTTGGGGTGCCAGATCGCAAAAAGCTGAGAGAGTCATGTTTGTGGAATATTTCTGTGTACTAAAAAGAAGGCAATAATCTTTATGGGCTTCTACCTCTGGAAAACATTTTGTTATACAAACAGTTGTTTTTCTTTTCTTTTTTTTTTTAAATGCCATTGAAGACTGCCAAATGATTTGATACTTGAAACATTTTTGCTTTGTGCTGCATGAAAGAGTCAGGAATCTAGTTCAGTGGGTGGAAGACTCAGCAGGGGGCTGTAATTGGCCAGTCACCATTTTTAGCATCTGCGGTGGTGTCTGCACAATGCCAGCATTGCTCTCTGGAAAGTCGAAATGGAATGAAAGCTTTCCCCAAGGCTGAACAATACATAATAGCGTGACTATTTGCCCTGAGTTGGCTGATTCCTTTGATGGCCTAATTGCCAGCCTCAGTTTGCTCAATTTTAAAATATGGATAAAAACTTATGTCCAAGATTTCCAGAGGAGGTAGTATGAACGAATTATTTCCATCTCCTTGAATGAGTTAAAAATGCCAAGTAGCTATCAAGGATATCTGTTCTCTCGTCATCATGGATTCGATATATTAATTGTTCTGCTTTCCTTTTTTTTTTTTAACCAGAGTAGACCAGCATGGATAATAATAGTAATAATTTTGTCACCTCACATATTATCTTATTTCATTGTACAAAAACATACAGGTTAGGTGTTACTGGATCCCTTTTACTGAGAAAACTAGACTCGGACACACTTGGGAGTGAGAACGGGCATGGCAGCAGAAAGCCGGCAAGTGGAAGAAGGTGTGATACAGGAGGACAGCCTCAGAAAGGGCAGAGCTGTGCTCACTCGGGGTCCCAGTCCTTCCTTCCTGGAGCACACTGAGTTCCTGGTGTTAGCTGAGGAATTGAAATAGAGATGGGCAGCAGGCAGTTTGGCTACTGGGCTTCATATTCTAGCAAGCTTCGGGTTGGGACTATGACTTTGGCAGGCGTATGGATGGTATTTTAAGCCATGTGAGGGGATACAATTGCCTCTAAAGTAAACGTAGAGAGAAGATATAATATTGAGCCAGGAGAAATTAAGAAAAACAGAAGTTAGCAATGAGGACAAGAGGAAAGATAGGAGGCTCAGAGAAAGCCAAGAACAAGGAATATTTCCAAAAGGGAGTTATCAACTGTGCTGAGCGCCCTTCACAGTTTTGATAAGGACCGAGAAGGCTTCACTGTGCTTAGTGAGGTGAGGGTCGCTGCTGACTTGGGCAACAGGAATTCCATTGGATGATCAGGGGAGAAACCAGATTAGAATAGGTTAAGGGCTACATAAAAATTAAGCAAGTATAGATGACAAGCGAAGATGCCTAGTTATGAAGGGGAGAAGAAAGACGAGGGAATGAGGTAGGTGGGGACCAGGAAAGATTTGCAGGCTCTGCTGCTATGTTCACTTGAGAGAGCAACCTTAGTCCACTTAGTGCTGTGGAGAGTCCAGGAGCTGGGAGAAACAGATGATGAGGGAGAGAATCGCCGGGGGCCCAGGGTCCTATGGAGGGTGAGTGGAGACCCAGGCCACACAGAGGGGTTTTCTGTTTGCCAGGTGTGACCTCTGGATGGCAAGGGACAAGAACGGGCAGATGAAGGGAAGAGAAGAGAACACTGGGAGAGCTTCGGGTGAAAAGCTTATCTGGCCAGTTTCTCCCTGAATCTCCCAGTCCCGTTCTTTGGCTTGGGTCCTGGCGTGGACCACCTCCTCCTCCTCCTCGGCGTTCTGTTGTGTCTCCAGCTAAATTTCTTTCTATCTTACAAATAATCACTCATTTATCTCATTTTGCACAAAAGCATACGGCCTTGCCTTTTTATTTAATTTTTTCTTAGGTACACATTATGTTTGGGAAAGAAACTCCTTGTTTTTCTAACAAATTGTGATAAAATATATGTAATATAAAACTTACAATTTTAAAGCATGTAATTCAAAGACATTAAGTATATTAATTCACAGTGTTGTGCAACCATAACCAATATCTATTTCCAAAAAGTTTCAACACCCAAAGCAGAAACTCTGTGCCTATTAAACAAAACTCCCTTTACCCCCTTCTCCAGCCCTAGCAGCCTCTATTCTACTTCCTGTCTCTCAGAATCTGGCTGCTCTAGGTAGCTCATATAAGTGGAATCGTATAATATTTGTTCTTTCAGATCAACCTTATTTCACTTAGCTCAATAGTTTCAAATTTTATCCATGTTATAGCACATATCAGATTTCATTCCTTTTACAGTCAAATAATATCTCCTGTGTGCACACACCACACTGCATTTATCTGTCTGTTGATGTCTCCACCTTTGGCTATTGTGGACATGGATGTGGGAGTATCTGACTGAACCCCTGCTTTCCGCTCTGTGGGTATAACCTAGGAGGCAAACAGCTGGCTTCTGTGCTAATTCCGTTTAACATTTTGAGAAACTGTTAAACTATTTTCGATATTAGCTGCACAACTTTACGTTCCCACCAGCAATGTATGGCTGTTCTAATTTCTGCAATCCTCACCAAAACTTATTTTGTTATCACTATTGTATATTGTTACTTTGGAACATAGCTATAGTAATGAGTGTGAAGTGGCAACTCACTGTGGTTTTGATGTTCATTTCTCTAACGGCTAATCAGGCTGAGCATCTTTTCATGTGCTTATTGCCTGTTTGCATATCTTTTCTTTGGAAAGCTGTCTACTCAAGTCCACTGCCCATGTTTGAATTGAGTTGTTTTATGTGAAACTCCTCACCTTTTGCATTATCTTTTTGCACCCCCTTCATTCCGTAGCAAGGTGCTCTTGATAAATTAGAGAATTAAAAATTGATTTTTTCCAAGATGTTATGAAAAAATTCATATATTCAGAAAGTTGAAACAATTACATTGTGAACATCACTATACCTAACATCTAGTTCTCATACTTAATACATTATTACATTTGACTTATCTCATACCTATCCGTAATCTATCCAATCTTCTATCAATAAAGCTTATTTTATGGGTGCATTTCAATATAAGTTGCAGATATCAAGAAATATTTTTAATGAATGAAAATGCTGTCTCATAAAATGTACAAGTAAGGTGGGGACAGGGACAGCGGTCTCTGGGACACTTTTTGCAGATATAGTGTAAGAGTAGAAGTAGGTTAAAAGTCAATGGGAGGTTACTCCTTTACTTTGGGCATGGCTTAATGAAATTTCTCAGTGAGATGAATCAAAGAAAATATTCCCGGGGAACAGGCAGTGCTGGCAGGGACGTGTCACCCTCACAGTCCCTGGGCCATATATTCCTGCGGTTGCTGGGCAACCTCACTGCCCATCTGGTGCACAAGGAAGCAATGAGTCCTGGGGCCAGAAGTGAAACTGCCTGAGGCTGGTAGATTTCAGAATCAGCTATAAGCCTCCCTGTCTCTCCTTTCCCACTGTATCAATTCTCTGGTCTTCCCCTTGGCTTGGTAACTCCTTGGAAGTCAGGGGCCATGTTCTCTTCATTTCTATACCCACCTCGTTTTTATTATTACATTATTCGCCATCGAGAATAGGGACTCCCTATGAACTTTTGGAAGTTCCCTCAAGTACCTCTATACTCACCCTTAGGGCCCATTTGACCTTACACTTTGCTTTCTTTCTTGTCCACATCCTACATCTGCGGAACTCCTAGAAAATCTGTCAAGATTGCAAGGGCTAAAGTTGTTCCTTCTTGTAACAACTAATCTCTTGCCTCTGTGCAATCTTCCATCTTTATCAAACTCCTCACACGCAGTGAAATCTTCCAGCTTGCATGACACATTCTGACCTTGTCCCAGCTCAACAAAAACCATCCTGGAGGTCACTTATGAGTTGTCATGGAAACTGGAAAAGGCTGGATGGGGGTAGGACCTTCAATACAAAGATGCAGAATGTAGACTATGATCAGAGAAGTATAATGTCACCAGGGAAAATTTAAGAAATGGAATCTTATGATAAGAGCAAGAGAAATCATACTGTCTGGCTGGAAGCTCATTTCAGCATAGGGAAAAGGAAGACAGCCAAAGAGAATATTATAGTTATCCAGACTTGGAAAATCAAAAAGAAGACCCTTTGATGAAGCAAAAGTCAGTAGCACCCAAGAAACAAGTCCATGCACAAATATAGAAACAGATTATAATCTCTCCTCAGTTTTGTTGTCAAAGACTCACAGGTCTTCTGACAAATACGATGCATGGTCAGGCTTTCTGAGGGCATGCTGGAGATCAGAAAAGAGCCAGGGAGTGAGAGAGACTGGGCAGGGGGACAGTGGGATTTTTGATAGAATAATGAATTGTGTCCAAATAAGATTTAATGACAATACAAAAAGACTAAGTCTTCATCCTCACCTGTCTTTTGATTTGCAAACATAGATATTTCCTTTAGTGAGGAAACCATGGTATTTATGATTGGTTCATATTTCACACCTTTATTCATATATATCCTATAATGTAAAAGGCCTATTTCTTACTACATAGGAAATGCTAAATGTACTGGGGATTCTCAGAAAAGCTCAAAGCTTTGCTCAAAGTTAACATAAGTGGTTGGTCACAGGAGTACTGCCTAAAACACAAAGCCTTCTTTCTGACTCTGCAAAAATTAAGTACTGACATGTGAAACCTGCTGAGAGTTTCATCTGTTTTTACTCTGAAAGCCTCATTCTTTTTGTCTAAGTATGTGCATACACACATCATGCTGTAAGCTTAAAAATGCTAGCTAACTCTGACAGGCACGGCACAGGGTTAAGAGTGTAGCAGCGCCCCCTGGTGTTCCCCGAGTTCAGATACAGTCCACAAGTGTGCAATTAGACGGCACTTTTCAGATTCATCGTTAGACAACCTAAACACCAAACCACCAAAAGCTTGGTCTTGTTAAAGTTACAATTCCAAAGCAAACTTCACACAATACGAAGTTTTATTCAAAGAAAAAGTGAACACAAGTCAGAAATATGAATTGCCAGTTAAACACTTTAATTAGTAATACTTTATTGCAATGATGGTCAATGCAATGTCGCTTGGAGATACAGTAAGGTTAAACTTGGGACACAGGAACAACACATACCTAGGTATACCTCAGGTAAACATGAGTTCGCTTTTAGAAATGGGGCCCCTGGTGCCAGGAGAGGGAAAGCGAATTTAATTCTTGCTCTAAGCAATGTAATAAATTCAGCTTTTTTGTATCAGAGTTTAAGTTTATTAAAGAGTCACTCAGGAGCTCCAATCAAACTTCCTCCTCCTTTTCACATAGGTACTAACATTATATTTTCTAAGTGGGTTGTTTTTATTATTATTTACATTTCTTTAACATTTTTTCCCTTTTTTTATTGTTGTTCAAGCACAGTTGTCTCCATGGATTATTTTCATTTTTAAAATGAGGCATGCTGCTAGGTTGTAAAATGCTGCTCTCACATTTTTCTTCTTTCTGTATTTTGTTCTTATTGCAAGTCCGTAATCAGAGTGTCAAGCGTAGGTCTGTAACTCAATTTCCTCCCCTATAACACAGGGTAGATAATCAGTTTCGGTGAGGATTGCAGAAACTGGAACAGTCGTACATTGCTGGTGGGAACGTAAAGTTGTGCAGCTAATATCGAAAATAGTTTAACAGTTTCTCAAAATGTTAAACGGAATTAGCACAGAAGCCAGCTATTTGCCTCCTAGGTTATACCCACAGAGCGGAAAGCAGGGGTTCAGTCAGATACTTCCACACCCATGTCCACAATAGCCAAAGGTGGAGACATCAACAGACAGATAAATGCAGTGTGGTGTGTGCACACAGGAGATATTATTTGACTGTAAAAGGAATGAAATCTGATATGTGCTATAGCATAGATAAAATTTAAAAATATTGAGCTAAGTGAAATAAGGTTGATCTGAAAGAACAAATATTATACGATTCTACTTATATGAGCTACCTAGAGCAGCCAGATTCTGAGAGACAGGAAGTAGAATAGAGGTTGCTAGGGCTGGGGAAGGGGGAGAAATGGACTTATAGTTTATATAGATATATATAGAGAGAGATAGATAGATGTATATACACACACACACACATACTTTTTTTAGAGGGGGAAAATTAGTTGTAGATATTAAGAAATAATTTCTTTTTTATAAAATATATTTTATTGATGATTGCTATTACAGTTGTCCCATTTTTCCCCCTTTATTTCCTTCTGCCCTGCCCCCCGACATTCCTCCCTTTTAGTTCATGTCCATGGGTCGTACATATAGGTTCTTTTTGTATTTCTTTTTTTTTTAATATATATTACTGATTATGCTATTACAGTTGTTCCATTTCCCCCCCTTTATTCCCCTCCATCCCACACCGCCCCCTATTCCCCGCCCTTTAGTTTTTGTCCATGGGTCATACACATAAGTTCTTTGGCTTCTACATTTCCTATACTATTCTTAACCCTCCCTGTCGGTTTTCTACCTACCGTTTACGCTACTTATTCTCTGTGCTTTTTCCTCTTCTTTCCCCCTCTCACTCCCCTGTTGATACCCCTCCATGCCTTATATGAATACCTTTAACATTTCATATAATAAAAGCTGGGTGATGATAAACTCCTTGAACTTGAGCTTATCTGAGAAGCACTTTATCTGCCCTTCCATTCTAAATGAAAGTTTTCCTGGATAGAGTAATCTTGGATGTAGGTCCTTGCCTTTCATGACTTCAAATACTTCTTTCCAACCCCTTCTTGCCTGAAAGGCTTTCTTTTGAGAAATCAGCTGACAGTCTTATGGGAATTCCTTTGTAAGTAACTGTCTCCTTTCCTCTTGCTGCTTCTAAGATTCTCTCCTTATTTTTAATCTTGGGTAATGTAATTATGATGTGCCTTGGTGTGTTCCTCTTTGGGTCCAACTTCTTTGGGACTCTCTGAGCTTCCTGGACTTCCTGGAAGTCTATTTCCTTTGACAGATTGGGGAAGTTCTCCTTCATTATTTGTTCAAATAAGTTTTCAGTCCCTTGGTCTTCCTCTTCTCCTTCTGGCACCCCTATGACTTGGATGTTGGGACTTTTAAAGATGTCCTGGAGGTTCCTAAGCCTCTCCTCATTTTTTTGAATTTTTGTTTCTTCATTCTTTTCTGGTTGAATGTTTTTTTCTTCCTTCTGGTCCACTCCATTGATTTGAGTCCCAGTTTCCTTCTCATCCCTATTGGTTCCCTGCAGATTTCCCCTCATTTCCTTTAGCATATCCTTCACTTGTTCCTCTAATTGTGACCAAATTTCAACCAGTCCTGTGAGTTTCCTGATTACCAGTGTTTTGAACCGTGCATCTGATAGGTTGGCTATTTCTTCGTCACTTAGTTGTTATTTTTTCTGGCGCTTTGAGCTCTTCTTTCATTTGTGCCATATTTTTTTCCTTCCACACGCCTGTTACTTTAAGGGGCGGAGCTTTAGGTGTTCACCAGGGTGGGGTAACCCACACCGTTGTGTTGTGATGCTACCTGTGGGGGTGGGGCCTGAGCAAACAATGGTGCTTGCTTCACTCTCCACACTTCCCCCGCTACCCACAAGCAAGTTGGGTCCTTCTGTGCTGGCTCTGGGCTGGGTGGGTGGGCTTGTGTAGTTCCAAGTCCCTGTGGGTCTCTCCAATGAACTCTCCTGTGAGACTGGGAGTTCCTCCCGCTGCTGCCCCAATCCCCACATGTGTTTCCAATCGTAGACTTGAGGCTTTATTTCCCCACGATGGTGGGTTACGGAGTCTGCCCTGCTCCCCAGCTTTTTCTCCTGGTTTATCTGCGTGTGAATGTGGGACCGCCTGGTCCACCAGTCTCGGCCCCACTGGGTCCGGGTCAGTCAGCCATGGGTTTCACTGAGTGCACCAGCTGCATTTTGGTCTAGCATGCCTACCTCGGGTCTCCCAGGGCAGCTGCAGCATTGCCGGTACCCGCTCCATACATCTCTGTCTGCTGCACACTCTCCACCTGGTTCCGCCCCACTTACCGATCTGGATGAACGTGTCTTCCTTAACTCCTTGGTTGTCGGACTTCCACTCAGTTCAATTTTCTGTCAGTTCTGGCTGTTTTTGTTTTTTAAATTGTTTTTCCTCTTTTGGTTGTGCGAGGAGGCATAGTGTGTCTACCTACACCTCCATCTGGGCCAGAAGTACAAGAAATAATTTCTAATGAATAAAAAAAATCTCTCTCCTAAATTGTACTAGTGAGGTTAGGACGGGTACAGCTACCTTTGAGACATTTTTGGCAGATACAGTATAAGAGCAGAAGCAGGCTAAGACACTAGTGAAAAAAGCAGACTACCTCTCAATGAATGTTAGCTGTCAAATAATGATAATCATGACGATGAGGAGGAAGATGAATGTGATGATGACTTACATATTATCCACCACGAGTTTTTAGAGAGATTATCTTATAGCAAACCAGTAATGGAAGCATTATTATCTATCCTATTTCATTGGGAGCATATTTCAGCCTAAGGCCATGCAGCTCACAGAGGTTGCTGAGCTAAGATCCAAACCCAGGGAATCGACTCTAGAGCTGGATCACTTTGGGATATGCTGTCTCTCAAAGGCAATGAACTACATAGAGTCTACAGGGAAAGGTTATACAGATCGGTCAGCACGTGAATTGACATGCAATTTTGTTATCAAGGACCCCGGATACGGATGGCAATGTGTTTGAGAAGTTGTATAGGAACATCAGCCTGGAAAAGGGGTGCCGTTATGTGCACGGGCACTTGCCTCAGCCACACCCAGGAACTCCAGCGCGGCCCTTCCTCTAACTCCCTGCTGAAGGTGAGATTCCTGTGGAGGGGTGAATTAGGGGCAGATCTCTGGAAATTTGGGGGCTGCTTCTACCAGCTAGCATTTGTAAAGCAAAACATCAGGTTAATGTGAAAATCCTGAACAGCAGTTCTGGTTAGAAACGAGGGACCGGCTGGATCCGTGTTGAGAAGACCAGAGCCCTGACTACAGAGAGGCTTGCAAGCCTCTAGAAACAGGCAGTGTCTCTGGATCTGCCACAGAACAGCCAGAGATAATGGTCCCGATCATTGAGAACACTCTTGTTTTTCCTTTGTAAGCCATTTCTATTCTTAGAATTTAGAGAGCAATCAATGAAAATCCCTATAGTAATAGAGACAGTGAGAGTTCTAGCTCTAATTCCAGAAAAGAGGCCTAGCTTTTTATATTATCTTTGATAAAATTGGACAGTTTTAAAGAACATTTATTGTTTTTATTACTAAACTAATACATGGTCATTGTTATAAGTTAAAATCATCAAAAGGTGTATGTATGAAGGGGAAGTGAGTCATCTTCATGACCCAGAGTCCCCACTACTCCCTGAGATAACCAACGGAAACACCCGGTGTCCACCCGCCCCTCTTTCTCTGGACCAGGCAGCCATACACGGACACGTGCAAGGTCTCGTGCTTGGAAGTGAAGCACACTGTACGTGCTGTTCTGCAACTTGCTTTTCCCGCCCATCACTGCATTATAAGCATCTTTCCAAGTTAGCAGATATCAATCAAATATATTTTTTAAATAGCTGTACACATTCCATAAGTGGGCATATGCCAAAAGTGATTCCAATATTTCTCTGCTGGTGAAAACCGATTTTGTTTCCAGGTTATAGTCCTGGAAACACTGAGGCGGCGGACCTGTGCCACGCGTCTCCGCCCACCGGCGCTGCTTTCCAGAGATTCTGCAAAGTTGGCTGGCTTAGTCAAAGCATGTATCTATTTTAAATTTTACTTGGTAGTGCATGGTAACTCAAAAGTGGTTACAACGAAATCTCCAACAAGAAATGTATAAGACTTCCAATTTCTGAATATTCTTGCCAGTAATGGATAATTTTACTCTTTAAGTTTTATCAATGTGATAGACTTTAAAATACCTCATTTCTTATTTAATTCCCTTTTCTTCTATAGCATTAAGCATGTTCACATCTACGGGCTATTTGGAGTCTACACCCATATTCTTTCTCCATCCTTCCATTGTGTTACATATATTTTTAATTTTAGAATTTATTTTAATATAAGGGATATTAGCCCTTTTCCTTTCATATGCATTGAAACTTGTCTCGCAGTCTCTCATTTTTCTATTTTTCTTCTTATATTTCCATGTAATAAAAAATTCACACAGTCTAATTTTTTTGGCTTTTTTATTTCCTGTCTTTCTAGGAAAAATTTTCTAACATTTAAATTATTTCACATTTTATAATTCTACCTTTAATTTACCGTGAATTTATTTTGTGCAATGGATTGGCATTCAGCTTTCATTTTCTCTGATGCTGCGCGCACTCAGTTATGCCAGCGATGGTGTCATGGCTTCCAAGCTCATCTAGCTGAACCAAACGTGTCACACTGAACTGAGATGCCATCTTTGTCAAGTGTGATTTCTCACGTAGGTTTGTGTCCGTTTCTGGACATTTACTGTGTTGTGCTAACATCTCTGTCTATGCCTGCACCAAATCTATTTGGTTTTTAGTAGCTATATAGAAACACTTGATGTCCAGCGAGGTAAGTTCCTTCATACTACTCTCCTTCCATTATTTTCTTGGTTCTTCTCACCCTCTTTTTGGGGAGGCTGGGGGACATGGACGTGACAGAAAAACATAGGTTGCTTGCCTCCCATATGCACACCAACTGGGGATCAAAGCTGCAAACCTAGGTATGTGCACTGGCTGGAGATCGACCTGGAACCTTCAGTGCATGGGGTAACGCTCCACCCTACCAAGCCCCTCAGCCAGGGCTACACCCTTCTTTTACGTTCGTCTTGAAATCATTTATCTACTCCCTTCCTACAAACAAAACAAAACCCCAGGTGATGTCCTACTAGAAAATAAATTCAATTTAAACAATAATTTTAAAAGGATAAGCACATATAATAATGTTCTGCTATTCAGAAACACACCATTGTTAGTAACCTATGATTTCTGTCTGGAAAACTGCGAGATTTATTTTTTTTTGAGATTTATTTCTTAATGCTTCATGGAGTTTAGAAAGTTACTAGCAAATATTGAAACATAGCTTCCTTCAGGATTCAAAAAGCCTTTCTAGTCTAGACATTCAACACATTCTTCAGTCCAGGAAACTTTTTTCTATCATCAATTATTTCTCTGCCTTCTGTCCCCCATTTTTTGTTCCAGAACTTCTATTATTGTGTGTTTTATCTCTTAGATTGTCCTCCAAGTTTGTTACTTGTTTTCTCATGACCTTATTCGTTTTAGGCCTTCCCTCCACATTGAGGGACTTCAGCCTCTTAACCATCTACATCACGAACTCAGTTCTCTGCAATAAGCAACCCCCTAATCAGGTTACTTGTTTGTTTGTTTTAAAGTTTAATTTTGATACCTTGGTTTCATCTTCCTGACCGTTCTCTGCTCTGTTTGTTGTTGTTGTTGTTAAGGTTCTCTCCTATTTGTCCCGTCAGTTCTATTTCACTGAGACTTGCAGCTCTAAGGTGGTCACTTACTGTCAAGATTGTATTCCTCTTTGGTGAGTTGTCATTTTTCTCTCCTGACCAGGTTTTGTGCTCTTCCATATCTCACAGGACTCAAGTTTTTAAAGTCTCTTGAGCCGTGGCGAACCAGCCAGAGTTGGAAAACAAATAGTTTCTTCTACTATCTGTCAGTGAATCGGTTCGCAAACAGCTAACCCTCTCAGGGACACAGAACTTCCACTCTAGTCCCCAGGCTCCCAGGGGAGGCAGCCCCCTTTCCATTAGTAAGACCTGGGCACACTTCTCTCTTCCAGTGGGGTTACCTCTGGTGTTGGCAGCACGGAAGTGCCTTCCCAGGTCATGGGGAGCACTGCATAGATGAGGATTCTTCTCAAAGTGAGAGAATCCTCAGGCTCCACGGGGCTCAGAAGGTAGTTTCTAAGGCTGGTCTTTGTTTTGTCTTGAGAGAGGATGCACTTTTCTTCTGCATCAGTTTTATAAGTGCTCATTAGGCACCAGGAACACCCATGTCGCTACCTGCTTAGTCCCTGCTGATCCAAGAAAACCACGCCCTCATAAGTACCCTCCAGCCCCTCCTGCTGAGGGAGGTAGGGGGGGCATTCAATCATTTCCTCACATGACCCATCACTGGAATTGAGCAGAGCAAATGGTGAACACTTGTGCTACTTGTCAGATAGTTATCTTCCAGTTATAGAGAAATGGAATGATAATTTACACAGGCTAAGCTGTAACATTTTTCTACTACATGATTATTCCATACTTTTATACAAATGAATAGGAGATCGGATGCTAAGTGTTTAATGTAGATACATCTGAGTATGCCGTTTTACTTGTAAGAAGTATATATTTTCGAGAAGCTTCACAATACATGAATCTGTCAGAGTCTATGTCAGGGATTCCAAATAGCTCAGCAGCTGCCCCTGAGAGACTCCCAGCCATGACCGTGAATTACATCCTCACTGCTCGCTGAGGCCAGGCCAACCTCTCAGCCTGAACTATTCCTTCCAAAGAATATTCCAGACTAATAGTTTCTGAGGCATGCGTTTTGGTTTTGGCTTTTGGTTAAGGGTAACATGAGGAGCCTTGAGACCTATACATCCTTAGGGTTTTCAAGAAATATCATGTTCGATTATTCTTGATTCACAGTGCCTTAGCAATACCACATAAGAATTTCCAGTAAATGTAAAATCTTCTAACTAGGCATGAAACATTAGCAGTAGGCCAAAGTAGCCTTTTTTTTTTTTCTAGAAACCTTGTCTTATTAAAAGAAAATCTAAAATAAATATTTTTAAAAATGGTAAGATTTGTTAAATAGGGATAGACAGATTGGTCCTTTATAATGTTCCTGTCTATATTATTCTGTAGGTTTAAAGTATGTTGTGTTAAATTTAAAAGACTGTTATTGACAGAAGTGGTATTTTTCTGTAGACTCATGTAATAAACTGAGGATCAAACAATTAAAACTACATTTATAAGCTGTTAATTTGTACTGGGAAAGGGCTAGAATGTGCATTTTTGATTTGAGAAAACAGGGATATTTTCAGTGTCCTACCTATACTCTGTCATTTCTATTTTTTGCTTTTGACTCGCTCTTCTACCTTAGGATTAATGAAGCAACCACTTAGTTGGCTTCCCGGTCCTATGTCTGAAGGTGAACGGGGTAAAGTGGGCTCTCCATCCTACAGACAGTCCCCTCCGGGGGCCCAAGCTCTCTGCTCCTTACACTCCCCAAGGTTCCTCTGAATAGTTCATTATCTCTCAGTCCATATTGAGGTCATGCCAACAATGACGGTATAAATGTTTATTGTAATACCGTATAGATCATGGTGACACATTCATGATTTTCCCTTGTTGTATCACATAGTACTTTGTTTTCTTTGTTCAAAAGATTACACAACCATGTAGGAAAAATATATACACATAACACATTCCTAACCTATTTTTCAATGACAAAGAGAGACACAGAGAAGCAGGAGAGAAAGGGAGTGCAGAGGGAGGGAGGGAGGGAGAATATGAACATTAATCTGTAATGACAAGGCACGCTGATCCAAGCAGGGTTAGGGGACCCCCTACTGGAGGATGTGTTTGCTGCAGCTCAGAAACCTAATAGAATGGCGAAGGAGTCCAGGCCCTGCAGCTGCTCTGAAATCTGACTGTGATATTTACATTCTACTGGTTCACTTTCTTTCCTTCCCTTTAACTAAAGACTTCATTGCCACTTTTCTTTTTTTATACTAAAGGTCATCATTGTCAGACAGTCGGGCCTTTCCTTAAAGTTCAGACTTAGCATTTCTGAATATAAGACAGAATAGTGTTTGGGAAACTGCCCGCAGGCTTCTGGATACACGTTGGCTTATTGGTCCCAACACAGCCACCTGGAACAGCCAATGCGGAAGCTGAGCTTTTATATATGACTCAGTCCGTGGTCCTGCACCGATGACATCCTGATGCTGCCTTCAGAAAGAAGGGACAGCTCCATACTGGCCGCTGCCTCCCAGCTCTTATAATGGTAGCTTTTGTGGGCGCTGCCGCCCATGGTGAGCAGTGTGAGTACTTGGATTTGCTACTCTTGGAAACACTGACATTGCAGCATCTAGAGATTTTCAAAGTTGCATCCCTCAGATTTTCTATTCCATTAAACTGAAACTTACATACAGGAGCATCTTACTTGGAGCCAAAACACGCCCACCCAGGTACAAATGAGAAAACTTGGAAATAATTCACCTATAAGAAACTCACCTGTGGACTATCTCCCCCTTTCCATGGACAAGAAAAATAAATTACTACCTAGTCTGACAGGTCAAGCCATCCTTCTGCATGAAACCTTCCTCTTTTAGCATAAAATACAAATCTCTTACCAAGTCGGCAAGTCCTACACTCATGGTTTCAGCCACCATTCACCGTACACGCTGCACCTCACTTGTTCGATTTCCATTTTAGCCCTTCCCACCAAACAAGTATTAGTTGTGCATTGTTTCTGCCGGTCTTTCCCTACCATGAAGTCCACATGCGAGAAAACTCGGAGAGGACTGCTGTGCTTGCGACACCTAGGCCATTAGCACTCTGTATATATTTACTGAACAAATAAATGAAATATGGATAAATAGGGACTTCCTAAGATGGCGGCATAGGTGAAGGCGCCATGCCATCTCGCACAACCAAACAAGGAAAAAAATCAGAAATTTATACAACCAAAAATAGCCAGATCTGACAGAAAATCATATTGAGAGGAAGTCCGACAACCAAGGAATTAAAGAAGATACATTCGTCCAGTCTGGTGAGCCGGGAGGAGCAGGGCGGAGGGAGAGCGCTCAGCGACCCCCGCGGCGAGCGGGTGAGCAGACGGCAGGACTGCGGTTGGAGGGGCGGTCCCCGCGGGGCTGCAGCACACCGAGACGGGGGTGCTTAACCAAAGTGCGGCCAGCGCCTGGCTCATCTGGACCCAGCGGGGCCGAGACTGGTGGACCGGGCAGGTCCAAATTCTCGTGCAGAGGGACTGGGAGAGAAAGCAGGGCGCAACCCATTGGCGAAGACTGAGAGCACCTGTGGGGGTGGAACCGGCGGCCGGAGGAACTCCCGGCCTCACAGGAGAGTTCACTGGGGAGACCCGCAGGGGATTGGAGCTGTGCAACCCATCCACTGACCCCGGAGCGACCCCTGGAGCCAGCGCAGAGGGGCTGAAATCGCTTGCAGGAGGCGGTGTGGGTGCGGAGAGCGGAGAAGGCGCCATTGTGCTCTCAGGTCCTGCCCCCACAGGCTATGTCACAGCACAACTACCAGGAGTTTCCAGGCATGGGGGAACCACAAAGCTCCGCCCTCCTTACAGTAACATGCTCACCGAGGGAAAAAAAAAATGGCCCAAAAAAAGGAACAGATTAAAGCTCCAGAGCTAACCCACCAAGAGATAGCCAACCTATCAGATGCACAGTTTAAAACCCTTGTAATAAGGATGCTTTCAGAATTCGACAAAAAATTATCGAAATTGCTGGAACAAATGAGGAGAGATCTGCAGGGAACCAATAGACATAAGAATGAAACTGGGACTCAGATCAACAGAGTGGACCAGCAGAAAGGAAAAAACATCCAACCAGAAAAGAATGAAGAAACAAGAATTCAAAAAACGGAGGAGGGGCTCAGAAACCTCCAGGACATCTGTAAACGGCCCAACATACGGATCATAGGGCTGCCAGAAGGAGAAGAAGAAATCATAGGAATTGAAAACTTATTTGAACACATAATGATGGAGAATTTCCCGAAGCTGGCGAAGGAAATAGACTTTCGGGAAGTTCAAGAAGCTCAGAGAGTCCCAAAGAAGTTGGATTCAAAGAGGAACACACCCAGACACATCATAATTACATTACCCAAGATTAAAAATAAGGAGAGAATCTTAGAAGCAGCAAGAGAGAAGGGGACAGTTACCTACAAAGGAATCCCCGTAAGACTGTCAGCTGATTTCTCAAAGGAGACCTTGCAGGCAAGAAGGGGCTGGACAGAGGTGTTCCAAGTCATTAAAGGCAAGGACCTACATCCAAGAATACTCTATCCAGCAGAGATTTCATTTAGAATGGAAGGGCAGATTAAGTGCTTCTCAGATAAGGTCAAGTTCGAGAAGTTCATCACCACCCAGCCTTTATTGTATGAAATGTTAAAGGGAGTTATATGAGGTATGGAGGAATATCAACAGGGGAGTGGTAGGGGGAGAGGGTGGGAATGGGGCACAGAACAAGTAGCATAAATGGGAGGTAGACAACAGATAGGGGAGGTTAAAATAGTATAGGAAGTGCAGGAACAGAAGGACTTATGTGTATGACCTATGGACAAAACTAAAGGGAGGGGAAAGGGCGGGTAAGGGGGTGGGGGGCGAGAAGGGGGGGAAAGTGGGACAACTGTAACAACATAATCAATAAAATATAGTTAAAAAAAGAAATATGGATAAATAAATGGCCTTTTCTTCCTGCTTCCTCAAAACTTAGGTAAATAATATAATTATTATATTCTGCTTCCCATTAGGGCACCCTAAAGCATTTTATAAATGTCATAGGTGAGTAACTACTTTAGCTAAACATGCTGCAGTTGGTATTACTAGTTACTATTAATATTACAACATGGGATAACTGATATTATGCCTTATTACCTGTGAAGAAAAAGCCATGCAACGCATGCATGCCTGCGATGCTCTCCATTCCTTATACTTGTTAACATGGCTATTCTTAATCTTTTTGTTGTCACGTGTCTCTTTGAGAATCCGATGAAATCTACAGGACTCTATACCCAGAAAAATATATACACACCTACATTCTCTAGAACACGTGTGGGTTCATGAACTCTCCTAAGCCTACCCATAGCTTAGGCAGGAAGTTTCTGTTATGGAAGCTTTAGAAAGCTATATATGTATGCGCTGTCGGGCCGAGTTACCAGAAAGTCTTCTTCCACAACCATATGTATTCGTTACACTGAACCTACTGCATTACTCATCGTCTTCTGGAGAGTTTATTCTGTTCTGATGTGGTTGGTGATGGTGGCCATGGTGTCACTGGCGGTGCGTGGGTGTGAGTGTGTGTTCCCAGTGGGGTTCACATAGTCAAACATATGGGAAAGCAGTGGGGGCCTCGGCTTGCACGTCAGCTATGTCGCTGCAGCCGTCAGACTGCAGGCCAGTAATTTCTCTCTGATCATTTTCCTTATCTTTTAAAAAAAGAAAATAACGTATATATTAGGGCACTATTATAAGAAAAAAAAGGAAGACATAGGTAAAGTCTCTTTGGTACTGCGTACCTGGCATAGGTAAGCGCCCAACGAAAGACAAATATCACCATCCTTGCTTAGATACCATTTTTCTTTTATCTGATGTCCTCATCTCCCTCTTATCTGGGGACTCAGGCCAACCTACTAGGTGGACCCATTTTAAAAGTCATTTTGTGTTTCTGTACAGTGATACACATTGACCTTTCAAGGTGCCCTTTTCTCTATTTTTCTAAAAATGGAGCTAATTTAGAATCTATTGCAGTTCACAAAGAATGAAAGATTAAATCACTGTTGGATTACATGGAGAAATTAACCTAATTATCCTTCAAAATGGCAATATATTTGCCTCATAACATCAGTATCATTAAACAAGAGTAGAAATTACATTACTTTAAATATACACCAGATGGCTCTAGGGTGACATGGTTATTAAAAAAAATTAAAGTCCTGATTGTTTATAGCTTCCCCAAGGGCAAAATCTGTGTCTAATCTGTGTCTGTGACTTACCCACAGCAACCAATTGAGGGACGCAGGAGTGAAATATAGTTTAATTTATGGTAATAGCAACAATTTGCCATTCTTTTCAGAACAAGAAAAGAATGGGTTATTAGTTTAAATAGATTTGAAGATGTCAACATAGAACAAAAAGATGGTGACACTCCAGTTTCTAATGTAAGTGCTAACTGATGTCAAAGCACAAGAAAGAAAGAAAATTTTGTTTGCAGATGCTCAAGTGAAAGTTTAACAACTCAGAATGATAAATTATGCAGCTACTCAAAATGTGGCCCAAGAAAGAACTTTAGAGCAGGTTTTTTCTTTGTTTTGTATTCATTCACTAAACTTATAATATATAAAATATATAAATAAAAATTATATATTTGAAAAGGTTGTGCTCTTCTTTGTGCCAGATGCTGTTCTAGGTCATGCGGACTCAGTGGAGAGCAGACAAACAGACGAGCTCTGTCCTTGGGGAGCTGATGTCCGTGCCCTTGCCTGGGAGGGCTAGGAGGAACAGAGCGGTAGTAGTGAGAGAAAATGAAGGTTTTGTTTTTCATTTCCCTTGATGAATTTTCTTTTCCCTTAATCTGACTTACAATTATATATAAATATATGTCTGCAACAAAATAAGCAAATTAATCAAGACATTAAACTCTTCCTTAAAAATTCAACCAATCAACCAAAGATTTGGCCTAGTTCCCTTGTAAATATTCTCTGTCCTAAGTTCCCTGAAACCCATAAAATGATCACCGACTGAATTTCTTTAATCTTCCAACAAAAAGGTAGGTTCTCCAGCATTCCTGAGCCTGAGATTTTGGAATGGGTGCTTGGGATCAATTTTGTTCCTTGATTCTCAAAAGTTAAATGAGCCGCTTCTGTGGTCACTATACCAATTCTACAACAGACTGTTACTCAAATACCACAGCTGAGCCTGTGAGGCCCTACGCACGTCTCCCCCCACCGCCCTGACTTCCTTAGGGGGACACCATTATATCTTGACCCGTTTTTTCACAACCTCATAATTCCTGGACTCCTAGTTCTGAACTCCAGTTTCTACGTTAACCTAGAGTGCCTTTGGCTGTGTGATGCTCCAGACTTGCATTGCCCGACGAGGTCGTCATGAGCCGCATGTGGCTGTGGAGCATTTGAGATGAGCCCAGTCCAAATGCAGATGTGCTGTTAGGCATAACTTACACACTGAGTTTCTGAGCCGTACTATGACAAAGAAGAATATAAAATATCTCATTAATATGCTTTTATATTGCTTAAATGCCAAAATAATATTTTTAAAACTAGGTTAAATAAAACCTACTATTAAAATTCATTTTACTTGTTTCTTTTTACTTTTTAAAAACATATCAGTGAGAAAATTTTAAATTACATATGTGGCTTGCATTCTATTTCCATTGGAAAGCTCTGCACTAGATCCCCTTAACGACATTTTGGATTTCAGTTTTCCATATGGCTTAAGGCTGTGTGCTTCCCTGGCAGGAATTCCCTGATCCAACTCCTGCCGTTCACCCAACCTCAACTTTTCACTCCCACCTTGATGGTCAGGCTGTTTGCCAGACACAAGCTCCGTTTCAGATGTTCTAGATGAAATGCAAATAAAAGGCAAAACACAGCATTACTTTATAATAGTTGTTTGTGACAGTTCGAGCCAATGCCATCACGTAATACACTGCACAGACGCCACATGGACGACAAGGAGGCAAGACCGGCACAGGCGCAGCTCCTGCCTGCAATCAGCGCACAGTTGAGTGGCAGGGGAGCGGCAAGTGGGCTGAGCCAGGAGAGAGAAGGGAGGCAGACTTCATAGGAGGGAGCTGGTGACCTTATTGTCACACATCACCCTGTCATCCCCTCTGCTTGTTTGTATCAGAAAGTCATAATGTAACACAGGGATTTAGAAGTGAGAGAAAACCCAGGTCAGTGAAGAAATCAGGAGTCTCCAGAAAGAAATAATGAAGTAGTTCGTGTTTAAAAGTTGAGGTGGAAGGATGAAGGAGCGGGCAGGGAGATGTGGGCAGAATTTGGGAAAGAACAAGTAGTGGAGTTTGGCTGGAGAGGCTGATGGAGGTCTGGGACATAAGAATGTGAGAACACCAGATCCCCGCCTGAGAGAGAGGTCTCACTTAATGTGCTAGGCATTAGTGAACCATCAGCTCTATGCTTTAGGGAGGACAATCAATAATACTGTATGGATGAAGGTAAATGAGGGGGAGGCTAGAAGTGAAGCGGCCAGTAGGAAAGTCCTGGAAGAGTCTGTGCCGGAGAGGCTGTCGTTCTCCTTTCATACTCTTGGCACGCATCGCCAGCCGGTCACCACGCTCTTCCCCGAAAGCCACCTCTGAATTCCTCTCAACACAGTGTGGCAAAAGGCTATGAACACAAGGAAGAAAGGTGCTTTTCTGTCTTTCAGTTATCAAAAGTATTAGAACCCTTACCTAGAATGGTATCAACACTCACAGAGGAGAAAAAACACAAAATCATCTTCGAGGCTGAATGTAATCATCTGGCAGCCTACTGGAGAGAGGGGCTAGGATTGCCCAGAGCATTCACACCTGCTGGACTGGGATGATAATGGTGCCACTTATCAAAACAGAAAACCTCAGGAAGACTGCAGTCTTCCCTTAAAGATAAAGGATTAGACTTAGGCATGTTGTATATGAATTAATGGTGGATAATTTAGGAAGAAAATCCCAGGAAGCTTTGGGATGTGCAGCTAGAGCTGTGGAAAGCAGATGGGTCAAGAGATCTTGATTGGAAAGTCTTCTACTCAAAAGTCATAGCTGCCAAAGACATGGACTGACATTGAGATGAAGGAGAAGGTCTGAGGAGAGAATTTAGAGCATGTCTACCTGTGTGTGGCCAGCTGAAGGAGCGGAGGTAGTGTAGGTATGATCACAGAGGCCCAGTGAGAACGGAGCTCATGAAGAGCTTTAGAGATTGAGAAGGGAAAATTTCAAGATGAACAAAGTGCTTTGTTTCAAAGGCCAGGGCGGCTGGAGGTGATAAAAAGACGATCCAATCGTCATTGGGGATCACTGGTAATCTCCGAGAGAGTCCTGGAGTTAAGATGGTGGGAATGGAAGGAAGTCTGCGACACACGGACTATTAAGGGCACAAAAGCAGTGAGCACAGGAAAGGACAAGAAAAGGAGTATTGCTTTTAAAAACATTATAGGAAAGAATATAGTTTGGATTTTTTAGGCTACAGAAAACTTGAAATGGGTCTATTGATAGGCTAAAAGGAAGGCTCTGCTGTGGAGAACAAGATCAATGCTAAGTGACAGGTGGTGTCATTGACAGGGAAAAACTCAGGACGCTTAAGAGAATGTGATCAAGGGCACAAGTGGGGCGAACTTGGGACAGGCCAGAAGATGGGCCCTCTGGGCAAGTCATGAAAGAAGAAAGGGAGAATAACGACACAGGAATATTTAACTACTCGGGGAAGGTAAATAACTTATCACCAGTCTCTACTTAAGTTTGGGAGCTAAGATTCAAGTTCAGACCTGTCTGGCTCTAAAGCCCAGGCTCAAGGCCATTACCTTAAGTCCGTAGGGGTCTGAACTGCATTCCCCCGTCACAGAGCCTGGCAGACAGAAATGAATGTTTGCTGAGTATATGAATGAATGAATGACCAAGTCACAGTGAATATCAGTTAATATTGTGCAATACTTTAGATGTAGAAGCTATAGGAAAATGGGCGACATACTCATTAATCACTAGAAATATCATTCTCTAATGGTTTCTCATTTCGTCAATGCCAAATGCTGGCCATTGACTCTGGCTCAAGGCCCCAGGCCTACTCAGACCACGGGGTGGGAAGGCCTGACGGGGCACACGCCCACGGGTCAGCCAGCACCCTGAGCGCAGCCGAGGCACGGGGCTGTCTGGCGAGCAAAAGTATGTAGCTTCACATCAGCTTCCAAGTGTGGCAAAAAGGTGGACTAGTTTATTGAATTTTTAAAGAATGAACATGATACAGAAGGGCTGTCTACAATACTAAATGATAACTTAGAGTGAAAAAGAGCTCAATTCAACATGCCTCTCCTTCACCACTGCATTTACTTCTCCAGCTTGTTTCAAACAATATCAGTAACTACCCATGTCTTCATGCCAACGAAACTGTTATATAGCTCCCAGAGGAAGGGTGGTGGAAATAAAGATTTATGGCTTAACAATGTTTTAAATACTGCTCAATTAAAACATTAGAGAATAATGAATTCTCTTCCATTCTTTTCCCAAATATTTTCTATTTACAAATGACATTGGAACAAAATATTCTTTTATTCATAGTAAAAACAATAAAATTTACTAGCAGTAAAAACATTATGTAGGAACTATCTCATTAAGCATGAGTAACGGAAATTATTTGCAATAATTTTACAGGTGAAAACAGATAAGTTTATATGGAGCCAATTTTGTTGCTCCACAATGTACTCTGAATTTGATATCTTGTTGCTTTTCTCTCCTTTGACAAAGTGTTTGTCTCTTTGGATGAAGTGCGTCTCAGAGACCACTCCTGGTCCCTATCTCACTTGCTATAAAAAAGTGAGTTGGAAGAGTCCTCACCGACACTAATAGCTTACTCTAAATTAGTTTACTAATGCCCCCTAGAATTGTTACATTTTTAATATATGCTAAAAAGAAAAATTTGGGGAATGACTGTGTAATGGAAATAACTCTGATACCTAAGTTGGAGAGATAATAGAAAAAACAGACCATATCTGGTCCTCTCAAAATCTTACTGTTGGGATCCTCACTTACTCCATTGGGGTTTAAGGCAGCCTTAACCAACTTTGTCATAACTGCTGGGCTCCTCTGGAGAACATACTCATCTATAAGGTTAAAAAAACATTAACATTATTATCAAGTTATGATCAATGTTCTAAATGTTTCCCTAATCCAATCAAAACATTCCTCTGTGTCTCCTTTACGTTAGCAATTGAGCTCTATTCTTATCTGAAGTTATTATCTCTACTGAGAATTAAAATGTCAGTTGTGGGGGAAGGAGAATGGGTAAAGGGGGTCAAATGTATGATGAATAATGAAAACTGGGCTTTTGGTGGTGAGCACACTATAGTGCTTATAGGTGTCAAATTATGATGTTGTACACCTGCAACTTATATAATGTTATAACTCATTATTACCTCAATTTTAAAAGGTCAAATGTGTTAAAGTTTCAATTAATTAGAAAACTAAGCTCCCCAAAAGTGTTCCTTAATTATTCATAGTATATGACCAGGTCTGAAACACAAACCTGTTATCAAGGAACAATATTGATAAACTTGATTTATCTGGAACAAATATTTTCCATCATTTGAGGTCATCACAACTTTTCTCCAAATACTTGCTTCTCACTGAACACGCCCAGCCTTGATAATCTGCAGACACCGTTACAGGGCTTTCTGCCCACTTTTTTCCTGTTTCTCTTCACTAGAGAGTAATATCATTGCTTTTCTTTTACTTCCCGCCTCTTTTCCTACAATATTAGAGAAGGGATGGAAAGAAAAGTATCAACTTTTTGGTACCTATCACAAGTCAAGCATTGCGCTGACAAATCTCAGCTAACGTTCTTAATAATCCTATTCTACCCACATTTTGCAGATGGAAAGGTACACCCAGAGACATTACCAGCTAAAGTGCAGATGCAAGATTTGCACCCAAGTATGACCCCAAAGACCAGTGCCTTCCACTGCACTCTGCTGCCTGCACCAAGGGGCACGGTTCAAAGTACACCCCCCCACCCCACCCCCCGCCAGAGGTGCTGTGTTGTTAATGAGTCACTTCTTTACTGCCAACAATAGAGGATGGAACCACTAAGTGTAATGACTAGGTCATAATTCTTTTCCTTCCCTATTGCCATTACCCCATTTCAAAATTATATGTGAGAATATTGAATATCTCAGAGAATTCACACACAACCTTAAAAACTCATTCATTTAACATCTCTTTTTAAAAAAGCAGTGTGAAATTTATTCCCATGGAGAGCTACAGTCACCATCTCTTAGGCTTCTGAATCTAAGTCAGAATTATAGATGAAAAGCTACTTTCTTCAGAGAAATAATTTAGAACCTAAAGAAAAAGTAAATTCTTCAGGGTAGGTGACCGAAGCTCCTTCCTTTGGCCTCTAGAGGGCGGTATAGTGTGAGCAATGGTCCAATACTAACCCCGTCTCACACATGCTTTAGTGTTCCTGGCTCAGCCTAGAGCAGAAAGGGTTCAAAGAATGAATGAGGGAAGGAAAAAAACTACAACTTTGGCAGAACAATTACATTTAATCTTGCTTTATTTTAACCAAAGGATGAATCAAGTACAAGTAAAATAAAAAATATTCATTAAGAAAGAAAGCAGTATACCATTAAGTACCAATGCTCTATGTAAAGTGGAATAGAATAAGTTCTTGGAATCTTTATAGAATCTTTATAGAAGTTTTACAGAATATTTTCAAATGCAGCAGGGTACAACACTAACAACACAAGGTTCAGCTGATTACTTAAGTTTTTCCAATACCAGCATTTCATTTACATGACATTGAAGAAATAAATCAAATATATGTATCTCAGAGGTGGTCTGTATTTGCTTTCAGTACAAGAGGATATTTTAGATTTATTAGATTTATATAGCAAGTTTCCTTGAAGAGCTAAAAGTACTTTTTTTATCCATAACATTTATATAAAGAACACTAAACATTTCCCAACATGCCAAAAGCAACTCAGGTAAACAGCAGAGCCCAGAATATGAGAACAGGGAGAAACTACGAAGAGGAATGTAGATTCAAATAGATCTAAACAAGGCTCCGTGGAGTCAGTCAGCTCCTTCTGCGCAGAGCACCCCATGTCTGCGAGAACCACTGTCGTGGTGTCACTTCTGAGATGGTGAACAGGTGCTCCACGCCAGGTGACTCTTCTTGGATACGCTGCGATACAAGAAAAACGCTGCAATTCCAGGGACTTAATCGGGCAGGTGGCCCACTGCCCATGCTGAAGGGCTCAGGGTCTGCCGTGCAGGATGCACATTCTGACCCCTGACACCATTTTGGAAATCTGAGGAGTACAAAGTCAAAGATGAACCTAAAGTGACATTTGTTTATTATCTGGACCTGCTTCCACTTGGATGTACTGAAATGTTACTAAATTTTTTTTAGGCAGTTAAAAATATATAGGAATGAGTTGGCCTCTGGAAGAAAGATGAACTGTGTGAAGATTCTACCCTAACATTGGAATAAAATGGGAAAATTTTAACAACATGTAATTATTTCTGTAATTGTAGATGCATATAAATCTGAAAGTTTTCTGAACCATATTCTTTATGACTATTTAAGATAAGAGATTTATTACATTATGGGAAACTAAATAGCATGGAATGTCAAGAATATTGATTATTTGTATTGCATTTTCCAAACGAATATATATAAATGAGCTGTGTTTATCTTCACAGTCCTTTGAAAATATATCAAAACTTTAATTCCTGTGCTGCTGAGATAAATTAAATTAATAGATCCAATCTTGGCCATATGAATAGGTATTGAATTTAGTAGAGAGAATTGTAGTGTCTTATCTCTTTTAGAAACCTAAAAATAACAACTGGATGGAATTTCTCCCCAAGCTTGATGAAAAGTGCAAACACATTTTCCATAGTTACCACAGGAAAGGGAAGCAGGTCTGCATGTTGCTAAGGATGAAATAGCATTGACGTGAACAGTACGAGCCTTTTCACTCAGAGACATTCAGTGGAGTCCTGGAATCTGGCATGTATAGAAGTAGCTAGGCACAAGACTGTCAAAACACTACTGATTAATTTGGGGTGAAGGCACTGATTACTTGGAATTTCAATAGAAGGGCGGCAATCACCAGAGGTGAGGTGCTTCTAAAAGATCATTTCCTTTAGAATATGAAGAGAGACGTGAAAGAGACTTCCAAAAGTGGAAGCCCAGCAAAACTACATCTCCTCCATGAATGTACATTTTTGGTTACTTTTTAGCAATGTGCCCATGAATAAGGAATGCTAAAAGGAAAGGAACAGAGAACTAAAGGCTGAGACTCCCCCAAAGACAGGGAGAAATTCCCAGCAGGGGGGTGGTCGAGTCTTCAGGATGTTCAGGTTGGCCTTTTAACACTCTCTGCTGGGTTCTGCTGAGCTCAGTGGAGGAGGCAGAAGGAGGGGTCAGCCCTACCGTTGCAAGACTGGCATCGAGTCCCTCTGCCTGGAGCTGATGGCTGTGCAACTGGGCAAGTATTTTTCCTCACATGTAAACTGGAGATATTCATACCACCTAGGCGCTTATCCAAGGTACGCCCTTAGCCCAAGGTCAGGTACTTGACAAGTACTCAATATTCTGTTAGTTATTAGAGCTACGTAGGTGCAACATGTCAGCTCCAGAAGCACATGAAGAAAATCCAAGACAAAGATAATATTCCACATCAGGGGGAGGTAGTAACTTAACAGTGGAGAAACCTGGAAAACTCTACCTCAGGCACATGGTCAGGTTGAATACAATCAGTGATATTCTTGTTGATAGCAGGTCCTGATCAGATGTGATGAAGAGGGCACTTCTCTCTGTGGTCTTCTTCCAAGAACCCCAGGACTAGACAAACCCAGACTGCATCAATTCTATGGAATACCTGACTATTCTCCTTAAAACAGTTAAAGTCATTAAAAAAAAAAAAACCCAAGGAAAGTCTGAGAATCTGTCTCAGCCAAAGGAACCCAAGGAAAGAGGATATCAAAATATAATGTAGTATCCTAGCTGGGATTCTGAACCAGAAAAAAATTATATTAGAAGGAAACTACTAAAATTTCAATAAGTTTAAAATTTAATCATAATAATAAACCAATGTTGGTTCCTTATTTGTGACAAATGCACCAGAGAAATGGAAGACGGTAACCATAGGAGAATCTGGGTGCGTGGTATATTAAAGCTGTGTATTAACTTTGTAACACTTTCATAAATGTAAAACTATTCTAAAATAAAACATTCATTTTAAAATAGGCCCCACGAAAAATATAGTTCTCAATCTATTGTGGCAACATAGTTAACACCTTTAATGGAAGACCAGGAAGTGCAGAAATGAAACTGGCTGGGGACAAATCTGTTTCTAAGTCATCCACAGACAGACATTTTATAATTTGCTGTAGTAAATTAATAAATCTGCTGCTATATTCTTAAATATTCCTAAAGCATGGTTAGTCGAATGCCCATCTAGACAATGCTAGTTCAGTAAAATGTTAATCAAGCAAAAAACAACAGCCAATCTTGGTGGGTGGAAACAGAGTGGATTGGGAGCAAGGCAAATTGGGCTCCTAGTGTTGGCCCTGGCACTCACATGGTCCCATTTAGGACAAGTTAAGTCAACCCCTCCGATTTTCCTTTCTCTGTCTACTGAACAGGTTTACTTCTCTGTCAAGGTTACGAGGAGCATTACATGACATATACTCAGTATCCAGCATTGCAGACACTCAAGAAATGTCAGTTTCCTCCCTGTCTACTTCTATTTTCAGCTGCTACCATCTGATCGCCGCTCTGACATCTCTGCATATGTGTTCCACATATCTCACATCTAACAGGTTTCAAACTAAGCTCCTGACTCATCTTACACCTCCTCACACACTCCTCCTGCCAACACGTTTTTCTCCTAGACAACCCCGATTCACTAAATGGACCATCAGCCCACCAGCGACCCAGATGCTCCTGCCAGTGATGTAGGAGTTGTTATCCTTGACTCTGTCCTTCTTCTCCCTCTCCCTCGCCACCATCCGATCCTTCAGCAAGCCTTGTCCTTTTTGTCTGGGAGATATTGCTCAGACCTGCCCACTTCTCTCCATCTGCCTTGCCACGAGCCTACTCTAGGGATTTAGTGCCTTTGCAGGTCTCATTTCCACTTCTGCCTCCCACAGTCAGTTTCCCAGACACTGACAGAGTACAGCTTTAAAAACATTCACCAGGACATGTCTTTTCCACTCTTAACAGATTTAAAGGACTTCTCATTACTTTTGGAATGAAGTCGAACCCCAATACCCCAGCATACCGCCCTTCCTCTCACCAGACTTTGGGGCCACAGGGCCCCTTCCCAGTTGGGAGTGCTACTCCCTTAGCACTTCCCACAACCGGCCACTCCCAGCCTGTAGGGGGCCTCAGCTTCTCTCCTCATCCCTCCTAGTAATATTCTCAAGGCCCATTTTTTCCTCTTTAATTGTTCTGTGTTTGTTTTCCTGATAGCAATTTACACATTTTTTAATGCTTTATCACTTTGTTTGCTGTCAGTCTGACTTCACAATTTTGTGAGCTTCTAGAGGAAAGAAAATAGTCTTAATTCACTGAGAGAAGCCCAGTGCCTAGAAAACTGCCTAGCGTATAGCAGGTGCCCAATTTATTAAATAAATAAATGAGTCAGTAAGTAAGATATCTTTCAATTCTCCTGAAAAGCATCATATAAAGTTGGACTCATAGAATGACACCAATTTTATGTAAATAAATCATATGATATATATAAATAAAAAAGAAAATGTACTAAAAATTTTATGGTGATTAATTTTTAGTGATATAATTATTTTTTCATATTTCTGTACTTTTCAATTTCTGTACCATGAACAAGCAAATGCCTCGATAGAAAAAAATTTTTTTTCCTTTTTTTAATATTACTTTATTGTTATTCAATTACAGTTGTCTGCATCCTCTCCCCTCACCTCCTCCCACCCCCTCCAAACCCACCTCCCTCCCCTGCCTCCATCCTCCCCCTTGGTTCTATCCATGTGTCCTCTACAGTGGTTCCTGAAAACTTCTCCCCATAATCCCCTCCCCCCTCCCCTCTGGCTATTGTTAGATTGCTCTTAATTTCAATGTCTCTGGCTATGTTTTTCTTGCTTTTTTATTTTGTTGATTATGTCCCAGTTAAAGGTGAGATCATATGGTATTTGTCCCTCACCGCCTGGCTTATTTCACTTAGCATAATGCTCTCCAGTTCCACCCATGCTGTTGCAAAGGGTATAAGCTCCTTCTTTCTCTCTGCTGCATAGAATTCCATTATGTAAATGTACCATAATTTCTTGATCCATTCATTTGTTGATGGGCACTTGGGCTGCTTCCAGCACTTGGCTATTGTAAATTGTGCTGCTATGAACATTGGGGTGCATAGGTTCTTTTGAATTGGTGTTTCAGGGCTCTTAGGGTATAATCCCAGCAGTGGAATCACTGGGTCAAAAGGCAGTTCCATTTTTAGTTTTCTGAGGAAATTCCATACTGTTTTCCACAGTGGTTTATCTTACACTAAAATATAGAATAATTAATTCATGGTCAAAAGTACAAGATGCACTTTGGGTAAGTGAACCTTTTTGTGTGCGCTGTAATCTAAGGAGGGTCTTGTTATTTTATTCTGTAATACATGGTTTCTGAAGTCTGAAGTGACTGTTTGCATTTCAGCACTGACCAGCTCTGTGTTTGACAAGTGGAAGCCTTCAGAATTTCCTTGGATGTGAGGCAGAGATGACAACAATAATGCTTGCCCTATCTCTGTCTTTCGTGAATTATAAAATACCATAAAATTTAGTTGTTACAATCCTTTTCTAGTCTAGTCTGCATGCTACCAAAATCTTCCAGAAGAGATGAAACATATTCTATTTATAAAATACATTAATATACGAAATACTAAGAAGTTTTTCTCTATAACTAGAAGAGCTATTTCATCAGTTAGTACTATACACTTGAGTGAAATGTTCTTTCTCCAAATAAATAATAACGATGCCGCTGTCATGAATTTCCAGAGAGAAAGATAGGTTTGCTGACCCAAACATTTTATTTGGCAAGATGATTCAGAGTGGAAATAAAAGGAATATGAATGAGCCAAACCCTAGAGGTCTGACTACAAATACCTATTCTGTCTAATTCATTCATTCAATCAATAAATATTTAGTAAGTTTCAACTATGCACTAGGCATTTTTCTGGGCCCTACAAATATAGCAGTTTTAAAAAATGTACAAACATTATATACTTCCATGGGGTAAACAAGATAACTGAGTAAATTGTACAGAAGTGATAAATGGAGAAACATCAAACAATGAGAGGAGATGGAGCGTTCCAGCCCAGGACAGGAAGCCGCAATTTAAATACGGTGGATCAAGGGGGACAAGCTATGTGGGTACCTGGGGAAGAGTAGTCCAAGCATAGGGAACAGCATATATAAAAGATGAGGCAGGCACTAAAAAATATCAAAGAAATCAGTTGGGTAGAGTCAAGTAAGCTGAGAAAGAATGGGAGGAAAAAAAAGTCAGAGAAAAAAAGAAAATCAGCCCTTTATGGCCCTAACACTACTGGTCCAACCTTAGCTTCTACTTTAAGTGAAACAGAGAGATGCAAAGTGACACGATCTGTCTTGTGTTTTGACAACGACTCTCTGTCACACTCCACTGCTGTACTGAGAGCGAGCTTTGGGTCCAAAGGCGCGGGTAGAAGCATGGAAACCAGTTAGGAGGCTATTGCCTTCTGGCAGAGATGATGTTGGCTTAGAGCAGAGCGGTAGTGGTGCGGGTAAAGGTGGCAAGATTTAGGATATATTTCGAAGGTAGAACCAACAGGATTTGCTATAGGCCTGGCTAAGAAGAGTCACAGATGACTTGAAGTTTTTTGGCCCAGGTTTTAACTGGAGGAAGTAGCCACAAACTGACATGGAGAGAAGGCCCAGAGTTTGGTTTGTTTGGAGATCCCTCGGAGATAGGCAGGTAGGTAGGCAGGTGTGTGCACTAGCCTGGAGTTCAGGCGAGAGATCCAGAGCAGAGAGACATTTTAGGAATCTCAGTGTATAGATCATACTTTGTGCCATGGAAATGGCTGAGATCCCAAAGGCATGAATGTAGATAAAGAAATAATCCAAGTTCTGAGCCCTGGATATGAGAAGGAAAAAGCAAAAGAAAATTTGAAGGAGCAGACAGAGGTAAGAGAAAATCCGTAAGAGTGTGTCATCCTGGAAGCCAACTGTGAAAGGATTCCGAAGAGGAAGGTTTATTGGTTACCTGGTCAAAGGGTACTGCCAGGTCACAGAATACACAGACCTAAAAGTGACTGTCAGGTTTAACTTCACAGGGACAGCTGCTGTGGAATGGTGGGGACGAAAGACTGACTAAAATGAGATGAGGAGAGAAAGGGGAGAGCAGAAATGAAAATAGCGAGGATGGAACATGTTTGGAAGTTTTGGAATCAAAGGGCCCAGAGAAGTGGATGGTGGGTGGGATGGGCAATGGTAGTTTCCAAGTAGTTCCCTTGATGGAAAGCAATATAATTGTCTGGAGGTTATGAAAAGACATCAAGGAAGGTAGAGCTGGTGACGGGAAGTCTAGTGGGAGAAAGCTCTGCCCAGATGAGGAGTATGAGAAAGGAAGTGGTACATTAAGCAGAGAGCTACTTAAATGAATTGATAAATGGTATCCAGTTGAATAAGAAAGTGCCCCAAAGGAAGAGAGTATTAGACACAAATGTGTATTCCAGATTAATGAATTTCATCAACATACAAAAATCAACTGATGTGACATACCCCATTAACAGAGTGAAAAAATGAAAACCACACGATCATCCCATAGATGCAGAAAAAACAATTGACAAAATTCATCACACTTTCATCATAAAAATTCTCAACAAACAAGCAATAGAAGGAAATTACCTCAATGGATTAGTAAATTTCAGCCTTTCAATTCTCATTTAATACAAAATATACCCCCAGTCCCTTATGGGTAAATAGATGTAATTTTAACATCCATTGCCTAAAAATTTATGACAAAAAGCTACCCTGAGCTGAGTAATCTTTTTACTTGAATGTGTGTTTTACTAATCGCAATACTGCTGGAAGAACAGTAGTCTGTATGTGTTTGAGACACTCTGTATTATTTTTCCAGTCTATACATAGCATTTGGCATGCATATGGCTCTAAGGATCCTATTTGCAATAACTGCTCCTAGATGTCAAGAAGGTAGATTTCATAGTACATCATCTCTCTTCATTCTCATTTATATGTTCATATATTCATAGCCATATTAATATTTACTGAGCACCCATTACGTGCCAGAACTCTATCCACCTCCATTTTATCCCTTGGATTCTACATTCAGCCATGTGAGGGACGTTCCAAAGTATGATGTTATCTCTCTGGCTTCTAGAACTTTACTCACATTCTTCCTTGGCCCAGAGGGCCCTTTCTCCACTCTTCTCCCAGGTAGCTTCCAGCTGTCATCCTGGACTCTGTGAAAACGTCACCAACTCTGGAAAGTTTCATCTAGGATGACAGAACTTGTCCTTGGCATGCAGAAGAGGAACAGGGGTGCAAGCCAGCATTAGGCACTGGTCGCCATCATTTCTCCCTCCTGAGCAAGGCCTTGGGGAGGTCTGGCCCTTCTATCCTTCTGTGCCCACAATCAACGTTTCTAGAGCTTGAGATCCAGACTGTATTAAATCTTAATGTCTGGAAGACTTTCTGAAGATGGATGACAATGCAGAATATTATAAGCACTTTAGGATAAATATAAAGCAGAGGATGAGGTTAAAAGGTTCAAACTTCCGGTTACAAAGTAAGTAAGTGTTAAGGATGCAATATGCATCACAGTGACTATAGTTAATAATACTGTATTGTGTATTTGAAATTGCTAAGACAGTAAATCTTAAAAGTAACTCTGTGTGGCGATGACTATTAACTAGCCTTATTGTGCGGATCAAGATACACAAATAATGAATCATTATGTCGTACACCTGAAACTAATGTTATATATCAACTACATCTCAATAAAAAATGCATTTATAAAGCAAGTGAGGGCCTATGGAAAGTTTGAGGGGAGCTGGCATTTGTCTAGGAAATGGACACCTGTCTGTGCTGTGAAGTGAGGATTAAGTGAGAGGGCACATTGGGAACCCTTGCTAGGCAGCTAAGCACAGGCATCCAGTAAGTACGTCATAAACAACAGTTCTGATGGTGATAACAGTGATGTCGACCACTACATACTGGCATGGGAGGTGGCGGTTCATTTCATACAAAAAGGCATGTTATGAGGGTGGAAGGAGGGATACATTATCGAATATGAGTACATACAACAGGCATGGGTCTAGAAGCACATAAAGATGACTAAGATTTACAAAAATGTGCTAAGAACACTCAAAATGTTTCATTTGTTATGCTGAGATCAAGGAAGTAACCCAGGAAAGAGGCAAATGCTTGCTGTTTGAAGCAGATGGTTTAATCTTAAGGAAGCATGGGGAAAGTGGAACTATTCAATTCTAATTATACATCTGTTTCTTGAGATCTAAGAATGGAAGCAGTCGAGTTAACATCTATCTGAGAACACAGATTGGAGCAGCATGAGACTTGATCTTTGCCTCTGTGGTATTGTTGGTTGGGAAGGGGTTTTTTATAAATAACAGGAGTCTCAGGTCCCACCATTTCCTCCTCCTCAAGCCTCTAGCATTCTGTTCCTTCTATACCCACGTTCCTACAGCCAGCCTTTCCAGAGTTTGGGGCCAGGCCACCCAGAAGCCGTCATCAAACCTTGCGGTCTAGAAGACATTCCCCCTCTTCCACCAGCCAGCAAGTGCTGGAGCCAGTACCCTCTCTCTGAGGAAGATGGATTTTTGTATTCTTCACCAATATTTTGAATAACTTTCAGGTAGAAACGTTATTACACAATCCGTGGTGTTTAGGTGGAACATGACGACTGGCTTTATATTTCGGTTGTTATCGGTTAGTCGCTTGTAAACTGGACTGAAGAGCTAACTCCTTGCATAATATGTTTCTATAGATAAACGGAAAAATACATTCTGAGTTCCAAACAACTGACCTTATTATTCTTTCAGCAACTTACTTAATAAAGATGCTTTGAGCCCCCTCTATAGGTCAGGCTCGGCGATTTAAAGCTAGAGGAACGAACACACAGTATCCTCAAGGAGCTGTTAACCACACCTCTTTCTTCCTCATTTCAAAACAGCCGCGATAGAGTAATGTATTACAACACAGGCCGTACAACTTACTCTGGGGATGGACGGGATGGAGTAATCCGCTGCCTGGGGTGTCAGAGGAGGATTTAAAGAAACTTTCAAGCTAAGTCTTTAATGGGCAGCAAAGGACCTAAAGAGTATTTCAGGTATAAATTGCTGCATGAAAAGGACACAGAGGTTTGAACGTACAGGCATATCTGCTGCCCATTTGGGGGACAGGGGCCACCTTGTGTAGAGTCAGGCCTAGTACATAAGTGACGTAGGGGCTGAAGAATAACTCGGGACACAGGTTGTTTCCAGAGTAAGGACCGTCTCCACCCAAATGAATAAGACAGGCTTACCTCTGGTGAGTTTAAAAGCTACAGAAAACATAAGAGGAACACCCTAAACATAGCTCCCCTACAGCATTGTAACATGATCTTCTAATAATTTATTATCTGTTTTCTTGTCCTTCTGCTCCTGTTGAGAAACCACAGAGAGCCAGCGGGCTGTCTGTACCTCTGGGACTCCAGTGTTTTGCATAGAGCCTGGTGCATAGTGGGCATTCAATAAATAATTGATGAGTTAAAAACTGATGACAGTGAAGAATATATATGATTTAGGATAGATATAAAACAGATAAGGGATTAGGGAAGATGAGGGAAAAATAGCCATTTGTGCTTCAACGTATGGGTCCAGCTTTTTAAAAAAAAAAAAATGACAGGTTGTGTCTGGATCTGACTTCCAGGTAAAGATAACAACAGTGATGAAAACAAGTACACAGGACAGGTGTGTAAAGAACAGTGAGAAATCTAATCAGATTTGAATTTAACACAGAAGTAGAGATGCATTATAACTTTCATGGGCCCTTGGCATGTTTGTATTTGTGAACCCCTTCCTCCATTAAAACATATTAAAATTATATTTTATAACTCTGTAGGTATAAAGCTAAATACATTTAGGCTGGATTCATAATCATTCATTATTATAATTATATTCATTTTTCTTCTAAAAGTATTTTCATAAACTTTTAAAGTTATCTCAGGCCCAAGGCACTGTGCTATCGTACATGGTGGATACATTGGCCCTCCAGGTAAACAGATCAGGAGAAGGTAAATCTGGACAGATGGGGGCTGGGCTGGGGGCTGACTGGCCACTGCCATGCTAAGGGCAACAGGAGGCAGGGAAAGGATTCTCAGAGAGGAGCGGCATGATCAGAGCCATGAGAAGGAAGGATGGAAATGGAAATATCGAGAAAGAAATGGGAGGTTCTGGAAACAAAACAACTAACTGGGTAGGATTGCAACCATCAGCAAAGGCGTAAAAGACCCTTCACGGGCAGAGTTAGGAAGGAGATACACTCTGAGCGAACGGAAGCCTGGCTGGATGAGGAGAAGGAAGAAGGTCAGAAAATAACTGTCATTTAAACCTGGGCGACCAGAAGAACAGCAAGGTCAGGAAAGGAAAGACAAGAGGATGAGTGCATTTGAGAGATCTGCTATGATACAGGGTGTAAATTTATTTCCGAAATCAAAAACACTATTAATTTATGTTGCCTGGAAAAAACCACTCTCATATCAATAGTAAAAACACCTGTCAACTTCTATTTGCTGTTTGCGTGTGCCCACAGAGAGAAGGAATAAAGGAAAACAGCATGCTTTAAAAAAAAAAAAGAAAATGATACTCTGTTTAGCTCTCTGTTGCTATTTCACTCTCTTTATAAAATGCAGGTACCACTAAAGAAAGCAGGTATATGCCTACCATACATCAACTTTTATTCTCAAAACATAAATTTTACCATGAAATCAGCCTCTACCTATCTGGGATAATAACTAAATGCAGAGAAAAAAAGAGAGAATGAAGATGGATCAGACATAAACAGAACTGAAATATATTCCTTCAACTCACAAATACATATTTTAACATATACCTCACACAAAAATAACTATCTAGGGATTTTGGTTAAACTATGCAAAATGGTAATTATTCCATAAATGGTCATATTTAACTTTAACTACCTTGAAGCCAAACTCAACACTTTTTCCTCATCAATTATTCTCAGCGTTATTAAAAGTGTTTCTGAACAAGGCGATATTTCTACCAATCTAATATTAGAGAAACTCAGTTATTAGAATAACTGAGGATCATCTGAGTGGGTCACAGTTCAGCAAGTTTTAGCATTTTATGAAAATGTGATTGTATTGCTTTCAAATACAAAAAATAATTTAAATTATGCTAACAAGTCATTGCCAAGAAGGTTTTTTAACAAAGATATATCTAAGGGATAAATATTTACCATTTGCGAACACCAAGTTTTACAAAGGCTCACTTACAGTATTTATTTGTATTGTGAAGATATGTTAGGACAAGGCTTATTTTTGCCTAGCATAATGATAATAATGACCTTATAATAGGATCTCCACAACTGAGGTTTCATTTTATGTCTATGTTTCTGCTAAATTACATTAACAATCTGAACTACAAAATGTCCTTTGCTTTTCAACCAGGCGTACAGCAATTTCATGTCTCATTTTGGGGGGAAGGTATTTTAGGACACACCCACCATGTGGACCAGCCTTAAAACAGGAAAAAAACCCTCAAAAGGCTTCTGTGACTCAAAATGCAGAAAGTCCATGGATTTACTCTTTCCACAAAGAGTATTAGCTTTTCACTACTTTTACTTCTAATAAGCTTCTTTACCAGGTTTCCCATCCCAGGGTAGTTGAGAAGCAGCAAATGAATAGTTTATAGGAACTGTTTTATGGATTTGTATAAAAATTGGAAATTTAGAAAAAGCTTTGTGCATGAGAATAGTCATAATGAGGTTTTTACAATAGTAAAAAATTAGGGAAAATAAAACAAAAAGAAAGTGGAAAATAAATTATGAAACACCAATATAGCAAATGCTATATGTTTGTTAAAATAATTATATGGTAATAGTCATATGTCACATACTGTTATACTTTTAAAAAGCAGGTAAAAAGATGGTCAGTGTGGTCATGTTTCACTACACGCAGTGTCCAATAGTAGGAAAGTGACTGTGTATAATGGGGAAAATGTATATGCAAATGAGGCAGCAATTGGGGCAGTGACATTTGTGTCCTAGGCAGCCTATCTCATGGGAAGATCTGGGAAGTTTTTGTGCTTTACAAAAAATGCTGTAAGGAAGCTTGAAATTTGAATTAAATATAAAAAGCACTTTTGCTCTGCCGGCATACGAGTCTACTATTGACTTAATTATTTTTCCACTAACTTATACATTTTATGATGATTGCTTTCTGGAAAGAACCATGGGTTCAGAAAGGACAGTTGTTCCATCTTCTGGTGTCCTGTTAGTTGACAGGACTCTGAGTGATGTCTTCAGTCTGCTGGGAGAAGTGCTCTCCCTTCCTGTCACTCACCCAAGAGGTCATGACATGCAGACGGGGCACACATAGACCAAAGGGCCGGAGGAAGTCAACAGGGTATAAATGACAGTTATCTCTGGGAGATGGGATTTCAAGTGCAACCTATTTTCTTTTTTTCAAAATAATCAAGTATTCAAAGTCATTATAGAAAAAATTAAGAAATATTAATAAAAGATATAAAATTATTTTGATTAACTGAATATATGCTAGATTAATAGATAAAAGGATAAAATATCATAATGATATCAATTACCCATGTATTACATGATAAAGCCCATCCTATGCTAATTCCAGCAGGGTTTTTATGAAACTTGAAAGCCATATCTAATTCATACTGAGCAGTAAGGAGATGAGACAAGTTTGAGAAAAAATAAGACAGCATGACTTAGTGAACCTATAGCAATCTACACAATGTAAATCTGGTGTAAGTATAAACTAATAGTGTGATGCAACTAAACAGAAAATATGCATACGGAACTGATTTTTTTTTAAGGTTTTATTTATTTATTTTTAGAGAGAGGGGAAGGGAGGGAGAAAGAGAGGGGAGAAACAGCAATGTATGGTTGCTCCTCACATGGCCCTCAGGCATGCAACCCAGGCATGTGCCCTGACTGGGAATCGAACCGGGACCCTTTGGTTCCCAGCCCGTGCTCAATCCACTGAGCTACACCAGCCAGGGCCTGGAACTGATTTTTTGACAGATGTAGAATTTCATATCAATGTGGAAAAGAAGATAGTAAAGTTGGTAATGTATCTTATAGGAGGCAAAATTAAATATTTATATAAAATTGTCCATTAAGTAAATTCTAGATTACTTGAACACTAAAATGTAAAGATCACTACTTTAAAGTTTTGGAAGAAAATACAGAATGTTCTTATGAACCAAACTAGAGATTTTTTTTTAAACAAGATAAAAGCATAAAATATAATAGACATGCATGAAAATTGAGTCCATTAAATTTAGAAATAGTTGTATAACCAAATGCTACAAAGACAAAAAGAAAGAAGCCATAGCCTAAAAGAACTATCTTGTACAGACAAAATGATTAGTGTCCAGAAAATATAAAGAGTAGATGCAAACCACTAAGATAAAGATAATAAACCTAATTAAAAATGGACAAAGGTACAATCAAGCAAAAACATAAATGAAAATGGTCATAAAGATTCCTGACATCATTTGTAATCAAAGAAAGTCTTTATAGCTTCACTTTTCATTTCACGTCATTCTGTAACATTTGAACCTTTTTGAAAAACTGCAGGAATGATTAATTGTATCATAAAAATTAGCAAGTAGTCAGCATATTTGTGACAGAAAAATGCTTACTATAAAAAATTAGCAGCCAAGTGGTGGGGAGGTTAGCAGGTGGAGGGACTGAGCAAAAAGGAAAATGGACTCGTGGACACAGACACCAGTGGGGTGATTGTGGTAGAGAGGAGATATAAGGGACTAAATGGTAATGGAAAAATACAATAATTTTTTTTTTTAAATTGGCAGCTAAATAACATGGACTTAATATTCAAAATTACATGAAATACTTTCAATGGTGATTCTGGATAAATTTTGCATGTGAATATAAAAAAGGTACTGATATTTGGGAGGATTTTTTGTATTTTCTATAGAATTAGATATGTCAAAAAATGAGAGTAAATATACATTTTTTTAGGTAAGAGATGGATCTTCAGCCTATGATTCTGTTTATGAACAGGACTATTTGTAAGACAGCTGTAGCTGGAGAGATTAAAGAAAAAAAGCATTATTTTCCACTTAAACTAAGCAAGCATTTTGAAAATGTCAGGAAAGAGATTAGAATAAACTTTCTTAATTTTTATATTTCTTCAAAATATATTCCTTTGACCACTTCAGTAATAACAGCTGATGAGGATTTAACTTGTTGGTTGCTAAAAGAATGTCAAATTCTAGCCATTAGCAATCATGATTCCCTGTCGTTGAGGGTCTCCCCATGCTTCTCAGCACTGCATGTCCTTAGCGTACAGGAAAGAAAACTTTCCTGTGTCTACAGCAAAGGGAAGCCTTTTCTGTGGTGAAGGATTCAGCCATCAGCCACACTTTCTGGAAGTCTCACTTTTTCTAGTGAAGCCAGCATCCATCTTGGCTAAGATCATGGTGCACCACGACCAAAGGGTCAGGTGCAAATGATTAGACAAGAGAGCAATGCTTGAATGCATATGACCCTGAACGACATTTTAGACGTCACCGGTCATGTCCACACATGTCCTCAGAGATAAGTGATGGTAGAGGTAGGGAGACTGGAGATCAGCTAAGTTTTTTGAACTGAGAAAGCCATAGGATCCTTCACTGGTTCCCCAAAACAGGAAAGAAATTGTAAGATCCCAAGACTTTTAAAGTGAGACAAGGGAAGGCGAAGAGAGGGTGCCGCGCTTCCCTAGAACCTGAAGCAGCGTTTGCACGCGAGCACTCCTTCACGACGATGGACTGCGGCGGGTGGCCCGGAAGTGACGCATGCGCACCTCAGCGAGCTACTCCACGCTTCAGCTTCGCCCTCTGAGCATCACGGCACTGTTATGAAGGACAAATGGTGTACAGATATAACATGTGAAAGCACCCTAATAGCTATCAGGACTGTGGATCTCTACGACTAACTTTGTAATTTAAAAAAAATCAGCAAGGTGACAAGAATGCCTCAGGGCAGATCCCTCCTCCGTTAGGACCCAGATTAAGTGTCATTTCCTGGGACAGTCTTCCCTGATCACCTACCTACAGGAAGTTCTGCTCTTCTCTGCCTGCCCTTATGTTTGTTTTTCTCATAGCTCTATCTTAACTCTCAGCAATCTCCTGAGATGGTACCACAGTACTCTCATTTCACAGGTGAGAAAACAGCGTCCAAGGAAGCTCAGGCCGCACAACGAGTGAGGGACGAAGCCAGCCTGGCTCCAGCACCCTTGCTCGCAGCTCCCACGCTACACGACATGATCTCGAATTTGAATGAAAAACTAAAATGAACAAAACAAAAACATTAATATCTGGACTCATCATTCACCAAGAGGGTGGGGTAGACGAGAGTGAAGGAAACAGGAAGAGAATTATGAAATGCTTGTGTTCTTGAAAAAAAAAAAAACAAAAGAACTTTTAAAAGGGAGGGCGCACAGGATTTAGCACCAGGGTGTAAATAGTGAGTTGCCGCTGCCTGCCGCAGTCGGTCTGGGGCGGTGCTGGCTTGTCCGGGCTGCACCGTCTTGGCTGTGGAGTCTTAGCTGTCAGAGTGAACCCCTGCTGCTGCCAACCTTCTAGTCAGCGTGGTGTTTGCTCCTGTTCTGCCTATGCTAATATCCTCTCCTATTAATGCTCTGTATGTGTTTCTTTCAGAGGCATCCAACACAAACGTAAAAGAATTAGTTGCGATGAAAACCGCCCACCCAATCAACAATTATAACCTGGCAAAGTTTCTATTTCCAGCCCTACCTGCCAGTTACTTAAAAGGAAATACTGCAGGACTACACCTCCTGCTGTGCTCCCGGCTCAGATTAAAGCCAACCTTTTCTTCAAAAGAGGACACGCCTATGGGCGTGTAAGGAATTCTGAGAAGGAACAACCAAAGTTGGATCTCATTTTGTCACTTAGTGCAAGCCTAGTATTTTTCTCTGTGTAGTTGCATTGAGTACCCTTTTACCAAAGAGATAAACCTTGGTTCAAGTAATCAATTGAGTATGTGGCGAAAAATGTATTTCAATATAAATTAGAGTGTGTTACCCGGAGTACTGTTTTTATGACGGGAGCTATCACGGAACTCTGTCAGAGAGTGTTTCCTAGTTTATGAAGGTTTGAGCTCCTCACTCTGTTCCCATTATTGACTCTCTCTTACTCAGGAAGAAGAGGAGCCACAAGCCTGGACATCCAGTGAACTGACAAAACTGACAAGTGGCTTCTCTTTTGTTCTTGAGACAGCTCTCCCATGTGGACAATTGTGAATCAGAACTCCCTGCGGGGACAGCAGGTGCCGGTGCCCCGGCCTTGGAGCCACACCCAGTAACTCCTTCTGCAGGTCAGCATTTGCAAGAGCAGGAACAAAGGCACAGCTGGGGCTCTCACACCACAAATCTAAATAGTTCAAAGGTTGTAAGTCACGCTAATAAACTGTTAAAAAATTGTGTGCCTTCTCATCTTTACAAACGAACCTCCTTGACACCAAAATTTAAAAAGGTGTAAAGCTATGATTTTATTTTCATGAATTATAGTAAGTGAACATCAAAGATGACTAATGTTAATTATAATTGTGAATGCCTCAGGCTTCTGTTGATAGGCCAGCAATGTTTAGATGACTCACAAAATAAATACATATACAATTTATAGATTTTATACATTTATTTCATAAAATTTAATTTTCCTTGCCTTATTTTTTGTAAAATAATTATATTATTATAGTTAAGATTTTCACGTAGATATTCTCATATTGACAGTAGTGCTAAATTAGATAATCTTTTTTGAGTCATCACAGTTCTTATATTTTTGTCATTAGTTTTAATTTAGATAAACACCCTTTTGCTGAGGCAATATAACTTTTAGAATTATTAATAAAATTCTTAAAGTAAAACAAATTTTAAAATGATCTATGAGTTTTACATTGTCACAGATCCTGTCCTTCAGAACCCATGTGCTGTGGACAATTTGTAAATAATGCACACGGACACGTGAATCCTGTGGAGAAAACATGGAGACCACACGGCCCATCTCTGAGTCAGAGAAAGTGCCCTGACCCCTGCCTATACAGGCTTTTTATTGTTTTTCTGGGTACATTACATCAGAATGGTCTTCCTTTACTATGTGTAGGTTCACATTAGGTGATAGACGACAGACAAAGGAGAGGACATCAAAGAAGGATTTTTGCAAATGTAAAGGGAAAAGGGGTTGGGCTGGACTTGAGAGGTTTAGCACAGACTTTCAGGAAGTTACTTTGAAGATATGCAATCAACATTTGTTGCTTTAATCCAGGGTAAGAGAGTTTTAGCTAGCCCAAGCCTTAGCTCTAGGCGAAATGTAGGCCTGGCTTACCCGTGGGGAAAACCTGTCTGCATCCATGGGGCCTGCTTGCCGAATCCCACATCTCACTGAGTTTTTTACAGTGAGAGCTGAGCTACAATTCCCACGATGTGCAGAATGGTTCTCTATATTACATGTTACTTTAATGTTTAAACAATGTAATGGAATCACATACAATAATTTTTGTTTGTGTAGAACAACAATACTTTAATTACATAATTCAAACTACCACCTTATATTCAACTTCCGCTGTCTCTTAAAGTAATATCTAGATCTGTAAAGCAATTAGGGTTTCTCCTTTCAAATTTTTTAATGATGAGCTATTATGAAGAAAATAAGAAATAGCAGTATGTTGCTGGATTTGTTAAAATCTTTTTTCAATAATGACTACTGCTTGATCTATGGTAGCCAGAAAAAGTATCTACAGAAATTAGTCTCAGGATTACATACACATAAATCTTCTCCTTTACAGTGTTTATGACATTGGAATGACACTTTTGTTGACTGTTTCCTAGTTTCTTTTTACTTAGTAAAACCATTTTTCTAAAATGTCTTGAAATATTTAATTACTTTATCAAATGAAGAATCAAACTTTGACATTAATGGATTTTTATGAAATAAGAGTTTTGCAAACATTATCAATAGCAAACAACAGTTCACATCAAATGGCCACAGGCAGTACAAATTCAAAACTGGTTTCTGCAAAAGATCATGATTCACTCTTCATTTATGGACTTTGTGATGGCACATCCCTGTTGTAGTGTATTTTCCCTAAATTTAACCGAGATATTTAAATAACACTGAGTGGCACTGCGAGACATCAGGTGCCTAAAAATGCCTAGAAAGTCAGCTTTGGTCTGTATTTCATCGAGATGTTCTATATTTGAACAGATCCAAAACACATGCTACATAATCTCTGATTTTTTCCAAAGATTATCATTGCTATGAGCACATTAGAAGATACAACTGCCAATAATAAATACCCTAAGTAATTTCAAATAAGCTACTTGAAAATACACTGTGTTTAACTTTGGAATATATTTTATGATAACATGTAGTACAACTATGACTTACCATTAATTTCGTTTTAAAAATTTAACATCTGCTTTTTTAATAATTACCTCTTTGAGTTTTCTTTTTATGTTTTTCTATTGAGGTTTTTGAGAGAGAGAGAGAGAGAAATAGTGACATAAGAAAGAAACAGCAGTCGGTTGCCTCCCACACGTGCTCCGACCGGGATGGGACCTGCAGCCTAGGCATGTGCCCTGACCAGGAACTGAACCTGCAATATTTTGGTGCGTAGGACAAAGCTCCGGCCAAACGGAGCCACCCAACCAGGGCTTAACATCTACTTTGTAAAGGATTTGGGGTTGACTGATAGACATAATAGAGGAATTTAGTTGTTATAAAAAGAAAAAGGAAATATGGATTGATAATTTGACCATGAAAAATTAGCCTGTAGATCATTAAGAGCTAACTATGTGTCTTATAATATCATCTAAATATATTAAGTAAATAAAACTTTTAAAATTATAGTTAAATTTCCTTAGATCCAGACTCTATCTTTTAGGTCTGTTAAGTACAACCTTCTCTAATCTTGGTGTTCCTTTGTATTTTCTTTAAAACTTCTAAGTTCCTGCAGACATAATAAAGATTGTTTTACTCATTACGATTCAAAAAAAGTGAAAAGATACCCTCGTTTTCTAGTTATACATATTAAGTAGCAGAAAACTAGAAGATATCTTTGTGTTTTATTGTCAAACCACTGGATCCAAGGGTTCAAGCCGGAATCTCCTGTCCAGCCTCTTGTCAAAGCAAAAGCTTCCCCTGCTACAGAATTCTGAGGGAAAATAACACTAGAGGGCGCCAGCAATTTGCAACTTAAAGGCTTATCAGCCAGCAACGCCCATTGATTTATCTGACCGACATCAACTCTTAATTCAGACCCTGACAACGTCCCTTACAACCACAGGTCCAGTGAAACAAGGTCATGAACCTATATACAGATTGATCTTTTTTCCTGAACCCAAAAGGAGAGAGAACCAGAATCTCACTGGCTCTGGTCGTCTATCATCCAACCAGGTGAAAAAGATACTAGATTCCAAGAAGAGCAAAGGGACAATAACAGAGCCTGTAGTTTGCAGTTTCTTTCATTCAATCAGGCAGGTTAAGGCAATTTTTTGTGTGGTAAGGGGGAGAGAGACAGACAGACAGAGACAGAGGGAGAGAGAATTATTGCCAAAATGCCAAACACTCATTTACCTTTAAAAACATTTGCAAATGTCAAATACTGCATTATTTAAAGTCAGGCTGAGCTGATGCTTCAAAATACTGTTAGCATACATAGAGAGAATTCCATGATAATAACATCTCTAAGGGCAGGTAATTTGCATTTAGGATCATGAGCAGCAAATTCTATTTAAAAAAAAGGAAAATTGAAATATGACTTTCAGATGTCATTCTTTCTGAATCTTTCTAGTATTATGGCTGATGCAATTTTTTTTTTTTTTAATGTTAAAGCATGTCTCAGCTGGTCTCAGCACTCGTGGCCTGACTGAGGGGCCAGTGTCCACACCACAAATGCGAAACTCGCTCTAGAGCCAGAAGTGGCCTTCCCTTTGGGTAGGAGACAACTCATATTAACTAACTACGTGTTATAGGAAATGCATAGATGGTACCTCTTGAGCTTTTGATATGTACACATTTTTAAGACAAGTAACGGCAATTTGTATGTGCACTGCAATTGCATGTAAAATTGCAAAGGGAAGGTTAGATTGGTGATTACCGTAACAACTTTTTAAGGTACACTTCAGCCTAATCAATCCAATCTTCTTCCAGACCAGAAGGATGAATGTGATGTTTGAGAAAATCGATAGGTAAAATATTACTTCTATAGCTTGGTTGGCCAACATGAGTTAATCATAAATACACTTGTCAAATAGGATCTCTACTAAGTTTAAAATCTTGGTTACACTGGGAATTTAGTCACCTCACACATGAAACATTGGTCCAGATGGTCAAATCATAAGTCTCAAAACACAGAAATGTTGTCATACATGTAAAGGGTGAAGGTTAACATTATTAATGTTTCTTTATCTTTGCCCTAATCCTTACTTCCTGCCCAACATCAGATTGGTATGGTCTATGTATCATTCATACAATCACTCAACAACATTCCCTGTTAGGAGGTGAATAGCGGCCCAGCCCACTTCTATCTTTTTTTCTTAGCTTCCACATCTACTTTCAAAAATAAAGAAATAAGAATAATGTCAAAATTTTGGTATATTTTAAGTCTTTACATTTCATAAATTTAAAGTGTAAAAGCAATACAATATGATTGTGCTACATGTGGGAAAATTACAGAATCTAAGAAAAATTAACTTACAGCGCCCTAAAAGGCCATATGACTTAGAAAAGGCACAGATCTACAGTTACTTGTTAATACTGTTCAGTTCTCCTAGAGTGTCTCTGAGGCTGTGTACAGAACTCAGTAGTTCATTATGAGATCATTTGAAGCCCTTTGAGCTGGTGAGGGTTGGACCAGGGGACCTTCGTCCCACCCCTCTCCCATAGTGTTGGGAGATAGGGCTGATTCTTGCCCTCAGAAGTTCTGGGCACTTAGCAGGGAGACAACTTGCCCACAGACGTCTCCGGTAGAAGATTAAAGTGGCACTGATGCTCTATTACAACAGGGCAGAACAAGCATCCAAGAGGGAGCTGATGTCTTGTGGGGAGTCACCTGAGCTGGAACTTGAAGGGCAGAGTAGAAGCTGCCCTCTGGGATGACAGGTAGAGAGGGCCCAGGAGACCAGAAGGGCACATCCACATGCGCAGGCATTTGAATACACATAAGACTACCGGGGAGTGGAAGTTGAAGTTAAAAGAGCATCTTTTTAGCAGCAAGGTTAGGTTTTTGGTCTCAGGGTGTAGGACTGTGATGGGCACCTGAAGGCTCGGTGTGGCAGTCCAGCCTGGACACTGGCAGATAACGGGTCAGAAGAGTCTCAGTCTCTGAACCAGTGGACAGAGTTCAAATGGGACCCCAGAGTGGTTTTTGTTTTGTTTGCTGTTTTTTAAAAAAATAAAAAAAAACAACAACTTTTGTTTTAGAACAGTGGTTTTCAAAATTCGAATGACTGCCCATTTGGTTTCTGAAATCAATTTAGTAGGCCTTCAAACTGGTGTTTTTATAATGAAATGTAGTGGGAAAAAACAAAATAGAAAGAAAATATCTGAGAATATCTCACATACTAAGGCTGTTATTTTGTGAAATGTATTTCAGTGTGTGAGTGGGGTGCAGCATTCTCCCTACTGCTGCCACGCGAACTGGCATGGGTCCTATGTAGCTACCAGCAAACCACCAACTAGCAAAATGTACTAATTATCCATTTTATGTCACTCAGAGAGAACAAAGAGGAAGTAACAGAGTGAAGAGTCAGTATTATCCAGCAAAAAGCAATCGGAAGTGTGTTTCAATGAACAAGGATATTTTTTCAATAAAAAATTACATCAGCAAAGCTAAAATGTGCATTTCTTAAAGATCACCAACCTATTATATTAATTAGAATGGCTAAGATAATTAAATGGAATTCAGGAGGTTTATTTAGATTCAACAATTAGGTTAACCAGGGCTTCTCTATAGCTTTATAAAATTAAGTTTCATTTACTAAATCTGGACACAGAGTTTGAGCAGAGCTTGGTTTTGGTTCCACGGTCTAAATATTTATAATAGGTCTCAAATGAGCGTTCACATACCTCTGAGTAAAGATGGCGATTCAGTAACAAAAGGCATTATACTACACATTCCAGCAATGACATACAATGCATAAATGTGACATATTCAGCAGAACAAAAGCGAAGATTCTAATGATGATATAATGCATGATAATAAACCCCAGTGGTTTCTTTCAGTCATCACAATCAAGTCTGTCTGGCATGAATTTTATATGCATTTTTATCTCAAAGATTTTGTTCAATTGTAAGAAAATGTAACAAGCATTTTAAAAAGGCAAAGAAAAGGAGCTTGTGCAACGTTCTAAAAGTTTACACAGGCAGACTTGAATTTGCAGCACACACAGGCACACACGTCTTGGCATAGCATAAACCTAAAGTAGAAGTAGTAAGTAATACTTTCCTTTATACAGCACGTCACAATTCACAATACATCTTCAAGTACATTGTCTTCCTACCCACCCTAACTATCTACTCACTGTCACTGTTCCCATGTTAGAGATAATAAAACCAAAATTAGAAGTCTGGTTTGTGGCCGCAGAACTGGAAAGAGGCAGAATTAAACAGTCAAGTTCTTCCGTTTCCAATTTTCATGTTTTATTCTCAACTATAATTCACCCAGGTAAAACAAAAATTATTATGGTATGGTATTCATTTTTGCAACGGAAACAATCCACGCAGCCTGGAGAAAGTTCCAGCCCCACCACTTACTAGCTGTGTGATCTCAGCCAAGTTATTTGACGTCTCTGTGCCTGTTACACCAGCTATGAACTGGGGATACTAATATCACCATCTCACAGCATTGCCATAAGGAGTTAAAGATTTATGAAGCACTTAAAACAGTGTCTGTCACTTAGTAAATAAAAGTAAAATTCCTCAAATTTCAGCTTAGCACTCTCAGGCCTGGTTGATGGCCTGGACACTCACTTGTGGCCATGCATCTGATGACTCATGGGGGGCAGGCGCAACGCCCCCCCTCCCCCCGCCAGCTCCCCATCAACAGGACAGAGCTTCCAGCATCCTTACCCACTACCCTAGGGAATCCTGCCCCCGGGGGTAGGGAGCGCCCACCTCTTCATTTCATTGAGCAATTCCATGGGATCCTACCCCAGGACACAGAGAAACTGTGTCTCTTGGATCTGTAGCCTCTTTCTAACCTGGCATAATAATTATATATTTCAAGAAGCAACATTTTTTATATTTCAACTTGTTGTGAATAACAGCAGCTGCCACTCATTGAGCATCTACTATGTGCAAAACCCTGTGCTGTGTTCAGCAATTTGTATACTCCTCACAAAATATACACCATTACCTCCATTTAATAAGTGAGATTCTGAAGAGTTACTATTTCCACAGACACAGAGCGAATGGTAAAAACAACATTCAAATCATTTGCAGGTGCTGGCTGATTCCAAAACTTAGGCTCATGACATCACACACTGCTTCTTCCCAGGGCCCATTCATACCATATTTGTTTATCCTATCTTGTTTTATCCTAAAACAAAACCAAATTTATCTTAGTTTTGTTTTACTCTATATTGTCTCAAAACAAACTGAGGCCTCTTAAACAAATATGTAAACAAAATTTAAAATTTTTAAGGAGATGAAAACTGGAAAGAGAAAGTAGAATTTTGGCCAGATAAAAAGTCACCCTAAGAAACATGTGCTATAAGGGATGTAAAATGACGAGCATAGGACCATGAATTCAACTTCTCGTCCATATTCGAGTATTTAACTTCTTATCCTCTATTGGTGGCGAATCATGCAAAATTAAGATTATGCAAAGCCCCAAGCTGATACATATTTAGGCACGTAATAATTGCTGTAGAATAGAGTGGTGTTGAACTATTAAAAAACCATCATTAATTAGCCAAACAAACCTGAGTTCTAATCTCAATTTGGCCAGTACCTAGCTGGGTAATTTTAGGCAGTTACTAAACTTAAGGTTTAAGCTTTTTCACCTAGTATTTATCTCACATGGTGACAGCATTAAATGAGATACCACATTGTAAAGTACACTAATAAATAACATAATAAAATCTCAGTATTTGATAGCTATTGTTATCATGATAATTCTTGCAATGTCTTATTCCATCTTCTCTTTCCTTCTTATTCCTCTCTTCCCTCTCCCACCTTCTTCCTTTCCCTGCCTGGCTGCTCACCTCCAAGACTGACTTCAATTCCATCCAAGTGAAAAGATTTCTAAATACTTTAGGGACCAACTTTAAAGTACGACCTAAGACAGCCTAATACTATGTAAGGAAAAGTTGGGGTAAAAATATGTAAATATGGCTTTTGAAAAAAGGAATTCATATTCTTAACAAAGAGTGGAGATATATATATATATGGTTTTCCTCTAGGACAGAAAGTGTGTTCAGACAAACACCTTCCTGGACAGAGGTTCCAACTTTGGGCTTCTGCACTGGAAAGGGGATCCTTAGGAAACCCTAAGATATTACAAAACTAATGCTAGGATATTCTCAAGAAAAAATTTGAGAACTTGGCTTTTGTGAAGAAGCCTCATGATCCCAAATCTCATGAGGACTATGATTTAAGAAGGGAACGCCAGTATTTACTTGCTCCAGCAAACGTGAGTGAATTCACGAGGGAAGAGAACGGAGTAAGGGGAGAGAGAGTACAGGCTTTGGAACCAGAGAGACCTGGGCTTGTTTTCCCTGTGGGCCCATGACCCCTCTGTGCCTCAATTTCTCAAGGTTGACAGGAGAATGAAGCCCAGTATGGTAAATCATTTAATAGAGATGAAATGTAAGAGACACCAGGACATTTTATCGAAGCTAACTCAAAACAGAAAGGGAGGACATAAATCCATTATTGTATTTATTTCAAAATAACAATAAAAGATAAGTTTGTTTTGAAAATACAAGTTCTGGGAACTGTAAAATCATATCCTAAGAAGTTACTGTGTATTTTCTTTTTCACTTTTTTTAGTTCTGAGATCAATTAAACTGGTAAATCATATTTCTAAGAGCATTACAGTATATATAATTATAACTAATGCTTATAGTCTCTTGATGGCTTTTTAATTGTTTTAAAAGAATAAAATCACTGTTTATATACCACCCTAGGCAATAATTCTGTCAGATCTCATTGACAAAACAGGGCTGAGCTTGATCTTCCCTTGGAAGAGAGCCCTGTGACAGAGGCAAGGCGGTCCACCACTCACGTCGGTGTCTCCACTGCAGATTCATTCACTCTCTTCTGCCTGAGGGACTCTTACAAAAGACGATTCTGGTATGACTGTGCTTGTGGCATTTGGACTATTGTAATGCCATTTCCAGCCTCAGCCTAATCACACTCATTGCTCCTCACCAGTGCCACAATGTACAGTGGATAAAAATGAACGGAGATGTACTCCTAAACTTGTTCTAGAACAAACGAGCTTGAACAGATGGTACCTCTAAAGTTTTCTGTTGACTATTGTCCAGGGCAATCAGACTCCTGGCTTTAGCCATCATTTGTTTCACTGTAGCCCGTTCAAGGGTGTACATCCTTTTGGTGTCTCTGGGCCACACTGGAAGAAGAAGAGTTGTCTTGAGTTACACATTAAATTCATTGTGACGTATCATCACAAAAAAAATCTCGTAATGTTTTAAGTAAATTTACAGTTTTGCGTTGGGCTGCATTCACAGCCATCCTGGGTAGCATGGGGCCTGCAGGCCGCAGGTTGGACACCCCTGCTAGATTCTATTTCCCTTGTAGATTTCTGGGTGAATTCTTATATGCAATATACGGCTCCTGGCAAGTCAATCATGGCATGATGGTGAACAGGAAGGCTTGATAGTCTTGCAGATCTCTATACATCTACTTGCTATGCACAGGAGTCACTGGATTTCTCAAGTTTCTCAAGTTTATATTGTACCCATCACATAGGACTGTTTAAAGAATACATGAGAGAATTCCAAAGCACAGTTGGCCTGCAGTAAACTCTAATAGTATTATTAATATTGTCATGTGTGTTATTAAAATAACATGACATGATAGTTAATGCCCATCCCAAGATGACAGGATTTTAGATTCTCCTGCTTACATCTATAGAATCCTTCAGTAAGTTACACTGCTTCACCCTCCCTCCCTCCAGAATCAATTCTCAGTGTCTCTTTGGCTAATGTGGTGACCTTGGAGGACACAGAAGGCTTCTTTTCCCTCAACTGTATTTCTGACATGTAAATATAGGACACTGTCTCCTTTTTGGTAAGATTCTTTCACTGACAACGTTTGGGAAGTTTGAGCCAGATCTGAGTCACTTCTGATCCTGTGGCCTACAGAACTTCATCCTCATTTCCTCCAGACTACCTTTCGGAATGGTCTTTTCCCATTGATTCTCTGTTATTTCATCTATCTTAGTGTATGTCAACTTGTGAGCCTCTTCAAATTGTTTATGAATATACATGTCTGTGAAAAAGTATGTAATTTAATATGTTTCATTTTCTTGAGGGCTCAGCTCTTAGACATTATGTTTCAGGGATCCCAATGCTTAAATTTCTATTCCAATCTAGTATTTACCCTGAGCCTATGATTTTTTGAACAATTACATGCCTGCCTTTCCATATCACTGTAGGGTAAGTGGAGGCAGTAGGACTTCCTTACCCAGGTGTCTGGGTAACTAAGGGAAGCAGTTTCCCATAACCTTGAATGGGCCTGATAAGTAGCATTCTCATAGCCTTGAGACGGGGTCTGATAAAGCATTCCCAGAGCCTTGAGTGGGCTCCCATGCATAGTAAGAAGCTCTGTTGCATAAGATCTGTTGGCATCCTCCTGGCTTTGTTTGTTTCTAGTATTTAAGGGGGTAGGGACTCCATGAGGGGTGACACACAGAGGGGACAGGTGACACACAGAGACACACAGAGATATTCAGGGGGACACGTGGCTTACAGTGTGTGTGGCTCACCCACCCATGAATAAAGGCATGTCAAGCATTCCCATGGCTCTATGAATATTCTTCCATCTGCCCAAATCTCGTGAACCTGTCAGGTCTTGAGTGGCTGCAGCACTATCACCCAAACTCCTTAATTAAATAGATCCTATATTCTTTAATTATCATTCAATAGATGTACTATGTATGCCTTTGTCAAACCAACTTGTCCATCTTTAAAAGGACTTGGTGAGCCCTGGCTGGTGTAGCTCAGTGGATTGAGCGCGGGCTGGGAACCAAAGGGTCCCGGTTCGATTCCCAGTCAGGGCACATGCCTGGGTTGCAGGCTGGGTCCCCAGTGAGGGCCATGTGAGGAGCAACCATACATTGCTGTTTCTCTCCCTCTCTGTCTCCCTCCCTTCCCCTCTCTCTAAAAATAAATAAATAAAATCTTTAAAAGGACTTGGTGAGGGCACCAACAGCATTACTTAGTACACCTTGGAACTCATGTCTGGCAAGAAGCACTGGCAGGCAAATCCAGTGTCTCCCTATTCTCTTGGCACTGTTAGAGGCACCTGAGCTGAAGTGCAGCTGGATGCATCATGGCGCCAGGTTTCAGGAGGGGCCTTCCAGCTGAGTCCACTGTTCTCTTTTTATAGGACAACGATTGGTATGGCCTTTTGAAATTCATGGACTTCTTTTGAACCAAAGTCTGAGCTTAGATATAACCCGGTCAGGGGAAAGCTGACCAATGGAGACCTCAGCTACCCCAGAGTTCTGTGTACTATGAGAACTGAATTTGTGTATAACTGCTCCTGTGGGGAGGCAGCAACCTCAGTTCCATTTAGCTAATATCTAGGCATTATAGAAAGAGCTCTCTTGGGGTCATTTATGCGACAATCTGCTTATTTCACTTATCCGTCCATTCATCCATCCACTTAACCCACTCAATAGGAGACTGAATGTCTACTCTGTGCCCAGCACTTGAGCCGAAACCAGATAAAACATAATCCTGGCCTCCAACGAATGCATTCAGCCTTGAGGATGGAAGCATATATGCAAGTGAATAAGGGGACAAAGGTGTTATAAGTGCTAGGACAGGGTATATTTAGGGTACAGTGAAGGCATAGAGGAGCAGCCACCCATTCCAGTGGGAGTCAGGAAAGCCTTATTCTGCCTCTTAATGAAAAAGGGAGTATCTGCAGGTTGAGCATGAAGAGAAGTTTGGAAGACAGAGAATATTCTGGTGGGAAGATGGGTCTAAAGCAATAAAGTACAATGATGAGGCCATCTTGAAAGATACTTAAAATATTTTAGGGATCTTCATTTGTAGGACTGGATTCTGACTCCACTGAAGAGTGAATGGATGTATTGAAAGGGTGTTAACATTAACTGAGCTTTGTATGAAGCCTCAAACACCACTCCAAGTACTGGATATTTAACATGCATTATCTTTAAACCAATTCAATGAGTTTCACACAGCTTTATCTTTTTTTTTGTTCTTTTGAAATGCAGAAACCTATTGAAATTTCTCTTGGTCAAACAGCTTTAATATGTTAGAAGCAGAATTTTAATCGAGTGCTATCTGAATCTACATTCATGGTTTTCCTCTATAACTTCACATTTGTCTGGGAAACACGTGGATTTTTATTTATTTCTTTATAATCCACTTTATTTCATCTATCATAACAATCACTGAAAACTATCCAACAATCAGAGTCATAGTCCTGATAATATGGTAACAGCAAATCATACTGAATGATTTTCTTATAAAATATTCTTTAAAAGCATATTGATTTAATGTGTGAGATTTTAAAAAAAGGCAAAATTCACTTCTGCTAAATGAATACATGTCAGTTGTTCCTAGGTGATTCTTCTATATTTTCTGCAATAAATTCTCAAAGCAAGATAGTGATATGTATATTATTATTCCTGTTTCACTGGAATGCAGTACAGAAACTAAGGATTATTAGGTTTGACAACATTTCCCAAGGCATAGAAGCAATAAGTTGCAAAGCCAGAATTCAAATAGAGGTCTTCAAGATCCCAAACCCCGTATGGTTGCATATTACACTACAAGAATTAGACTGGGGCAGAGCAAATTGTTCTTCTTCCTATTCGATTAATTTTATACATACAGAGCCCTGGGCAATTCCCTTGAATTATTGCTCTTATCTCAATTAAAAAAGATGAAAAGTTTTTGAGTCCACAGCTCTTTCTAAGGACATGACATTGTATATTCTCTACTAGGGAAGGTGGGGCAGAGAAAAAATGAGAGAGGAATGTCCTTAGGAAACTTCCAAAAATGTCTGGCAAAATCCAAGTTGACTCTTGTTATTAATGAGAGACTATCAGGAAAGTACATGAAGGCAGCTAAACATGAATGATGGTGAAAGCAACTTAGCAGAACAAAGCATGCTCCCCTTGATCAGAGGTAACTCCACATCATCCAACACAGTAGACACACTGGAAGGTACATAGCTAAGTCACCAAATGTATGGCTCAGGGAAATTCCCAAATGCATACAGCCAGCATTTTTCCTTAACAAAGCCAATGTGCTGAATTCACTTCTGGACCAAATTTTACTCTGTGGGAAATCAGTTTCTTTCCTCAAATTCCAAAACACTGTTTGATGAACTGTCTATGCTTTTAGTTAAAAAAAAAAAATGACATCTTAAGTTATAGTATACCAAGCAACAGAGATGAAATTTCAGAGGGACACAATCAGGAGTTTTTCCAGATTAAATATTTCATAGTTTGGTCAAGTTTCTCAGTGTTGAAAAATATCAGCAGAGGTGAAGACTAAAACTCTAGCATCAGAGATAGCATAGGTTCTAATTCACGCAAAGTATGCGTTTCTGAGGGCATAGTTTTTATTTCTAGAGAATAAGAGAGGTGAATTGAAAGAAGACATCATGGCTGCTCCTCTTTAATTAACTCTTCTATTTTATTTACTTTTCTATTCTATTGCTAGGATCACATGAAGAAGTGGGACAAGTGATATCTGAATATTTTTATATACATTAAACCTATTAATTTTCAACTTAAACATAACTCATTTGGAAACTGTGCCCTGAAGCAGTACTGCATTAATTTACATTTATTTATATGCTGCAATGTTTCCCTGAAGAGCATGAGAGAGATAGAATATACTACCTGAGTGAACAATTATTGTAGCCTATCATTCAAAGTCAAGCGATGTGTACAATAAGCCATCTTTGCTTCCTTTAAGTTAAATAATAGTTCAGACCAAGAAAGGCATATGGGCTTGTTCTCCTTGGTATAACTTTTGGGCATATTTGATTATTATTTTCAGGATAGATAACTTCTCAGAATAAAATTAACATTTATTATAATATATACACACTAACCAATATTTCACTGACCTCTATACACTTTTTAAGAGGAGTAATGAAAGAGATCTTCACTGTTGAAGAAACTGAAGTTAAACACACACTAATGTTTCATAAAAAGATTTAAGAAAACCATCTCAGATGTTTTCTTATGCAGATGTTTTCTACAATCTCAGAGTTCTGCATCCCTGTCCCACCAGGTTGCTTTTCCTAAAATTTTATCAAGGAATCCCCAAGGAAGCCCATCTGCTCAGTTTGGTTGGTTTGAGTAGCCAGGTTTCTACACTTGAGCCTGAGTACATCCATTCCATCAACATCTCTGAGCTTAGTTTCTCAGAGCTCTAACTTCACAAACTCTTCTTTTATGATAAAGCAAAGAATAAAATCACACACATGTACATGCACACCTGAAATGCAAATAAACTCATATTATTTCTTAAATTATTCCCATCTATAGTTCATTTACTTCCCAAGCTGCCTGAATTTATCTGAGCTGGCTGGAGAGGGGATGTGTGGACAGAGGAGTGCAAATCTGGAGAGCTCTCTAACTTCACACAAGATGCAAGCAAATCGAAGCTCTAGGCAGCAGATAAAAGGCGTAGTCCCTGAGATCTGAATTTCATTCCGAAACTTGCACTCGGGGCATGTCACATTCAATGCCCGAAAATACACAAACCTACTTGACTAGTTCTAAATAGAAAAGGAAAAGTTATATATGAATTCTTTTTTCTCCTAAGGTTCAAAAACATGCTGCTTTTAACTTGTTATGGGAAAATGTGAATCAGCTAAAGTTGTTTCCAAGAATAAAGACAGACATATATGGAAAAAATCACCCTGTATAGACATTCAATTAAAAATCTGTTAAACATCTTAACAAATCAACATATGACTTCCATTTCTGCAAAGGAGATAGAAATAACTTAAAAGGGTGTTGAGATAAACAAGTTTTCAAGTGTGAAGCTAGAGTCTCATGCCCATTGCAAATAAGGCTTATAGCTCACGGCATTTGCTTGTACGTAAATTGTCTTACGGTGATGGATTTTAAACTATTAAACAAAGATCAACAAGTACCAGCTCTTTTGAGATTATAAAGCCAAAGTAAACACCACTGAGACAAATGTCTCCATGAGAATGCATCCTTTTTTCTTCCCAACCATTTTTAAACTTTCAAGCATGTGCTTAGAAATAGCATGAGACTTGGGAGTCAGAAAACTTGTGTTTGTTCCCAGTCCTGTCCTTTGACCCTGGTTCCTCAACCCTAAAACACAGCTATGAAGACCTGTTGCTGAGGTTGACATCAGGAGGACAACATGAAATCATGAGAGTGACATTGCCTGGCACAGCCTGGTGCACAGAAGACTTCCCAGGGACAATCTTGATCCTGAGCACCATAGACAAGGCAGTGTGGGAACTGAATGGGGACCTCTGGACTCAAGTTTGAATGTTGTCTGTTCCAGCCACAGACAGGACTAGACACAGGATACTGGTGGGTAGAACCGCTTCCATGGTGAAGAACCAGTGAACTCCAGTATTTTGACTCTGTATTTTACTCCTAGATGGGTACCCGTGGCTAAACACTCTCCCTCCAAAAATAAACAATAGTAACATAAATAATAACAGGTAACTTTTATTGAGTAATTACTATATGCCAGGCACCATATTAAGTGTTGGTATGTGTTATTTAATTTAATCCTTGCAATTTACAGGTACTATTGTTAAACAAGGACTAAATGCTTACTAGTCTTCCATGCATTGTAAAATTGGACACTGTGAAGAACAAGCAATGTCATTTTTTGGTGAAGTCAATCACTCCTGAGAAGATTAAGCTCATGTGTCACCCACTCCTTAGTGTCAAACATTAATCCAATAAGACCCCCACTAAGGGAGTCATAAGAAACTTGGACTTGGCAGGAAGTAAACACAGTACAACTTGTGAACTTGGGTGTAGGGGAAGTCTGCGTGGGCAGCATAAGATGAGGGGTGGAGGGGGGTCGAGGGAAGGCGGAGGACAAGGGAAGCTTGGTTTTCTTTTGCCATTTTGACTCAGGTGCCAGGGTTCTAGTTCTATCAACATCATTTTTGTACTCTGCCAGGGCTGATGAAAAAGGAAGAACACAGAGAGGGCAACCTCTGCAGCAGGGACAGCAATATTATTGCTCTCCAGGACTCTTATCCCCTTGAACTCATGCTTCCCGCCCTTCAGCATGCCCATCCACCTGGGCTGGGGGTGGGGCTAGGTGGAGTGAGAGAGCAAAACATGTCAACATCATTATTGGCCCCAAAAGGGGGGCTAGATATGTGTGGGGTCAGAGGGAGAGAACAGCGCCTCAGGGGGCACGCTTGTTGCTGTTGTTAAATTTCCATTTGGTTCATATCCCCCTGCAACACCACTCACTCCCCTGCCAACATTTTAAATCTCTTCTCTAGTGTGCCTTATTTTCTGCCCTTAAATCTGCTCAAATCTCTTATTTTAAAATTATCATCTGACTCTTCCACTCCTTTTCTACCAAGATATTTGTGTGTGTGTGTGTGTGTGCGTGTGTATTTTTCCCCCGTCTTGGCCTAAGTGGGAATCTATGGTCAAACAAATGGTTGTATTTTTTCTTCCCATTCACCTCACTTCTTAGCACCTTTTTTTTTTTCCAATTACAATTTCACTATTGCTCTATTTTCTTCACTAGATTAAGCAATCGCATTTTTCCTAGCCAAATCCAATAGCTATAATTATGGTGGCTAGTGTGGCTATATGCTTATCGCTATGGATCATACGAGCCAGTATACCAGTGTACCAGTATATAACCATTGAATACTATTAAACACAGTGTACTCAGTAAGGGGACACAGTAACAAATACTCAGGCATATTCTCCAACCTCACATTAATGAGATGTTAAAAGTTAAGTGAGTGCAAACAATTTTAATACAAGGACTGAAACAGTATGAGATTGGGAGCAAAAGAAGACGGGATGTTAATCCTGCCCCCAAAATCCTATAGGGTGATGGCACAGAGTGAGCTGCTTCCCAAATCCCATCCTGGGGCTCCCCAGACAATGGTGGGGAACCTGCTGCTATGCAAGAGGACTGTCCACAGAGATAGGCCTGCTCCTTCTCTTTTGAGGTGTGTGATCAACTGTGATTCTGTTGTTCCTTCTATTTCTCCAGTAACTCTTCAATCATGTTGACTCCTCTTCCTTTTAGTTCCTCACATTTATATTTGGACATTATAGCAATATTTGAAACCTAATAGGTAAAAAGAACAGGAGTGGAATGCAGGAGAGGGAGAGATGCCCCATTTCAGGCAAGGAAGGTTTTCCCAGCAGCTCCGCTGCCGGCAAAAGGGCTGTCATCGCTCCTCCAACTGTCCCCACCTCCTCCTTTCACCCTGCACGCTCAGTGCCACCGGGTCCTTTCGCTTCGTCGGCCACGCGCTGTTTCTACAGGGTGGGGCAAAAGTAGGTTTACAGTTGTGAGTACGCAAAACACAGAGTTTATTCGTCTCTTATTTATTAATTATTATAGTATTTTCCATATAAACAACTGTAAACCTCCTCTTGCCAAGCCTGTGTATGATTCTTCCCCACTCTCCTTACCTACTCAGGATTGGGTCACTAGCAATTCCTAGTCACCTCACGGTCTATCTTAACCTCACAGCTGGCAGGGTCACCCTTGAAAGGCCATTTTGAAACCTAAGACCATTCTCACCTTGACTTGAGAAATCTACAGTGACTGGTAAGGTTCAAATACAATCTTGCTGTTAGTTTGAATCTGCTGGGAATGTGCTCTGAGAGGAATAGTAAACCTGAACAACAGTACCTTTATTTATTTTGCCCAACAAAATCCTCAGAAAAAGTGGTCCAGTTCCAGTACAATGACTCAGTGGCCACTGGCCCTACTCTTACTACAATTTCTTCAGCACATCTGGTCTACATATTCTTTATATGCTTTATTTCCCCAGCTATATAATTTTCATGTATATTATATATAACACATTAAAATAAGAATTATAGAAATCAGGAATAATCTACTTTTACAGTTTGTGCTTAGTACAGTGTTCAATAAATGTATATTGAAGGAATAAAACTCTTAGAAATGGAGTCATATAAACTAAGCTGGTCAAGCTTTGCTTCCTTTATTTGAAAGCCTGAAATGAGTATTTTTATTTGTTTCCATATTTTCTTCTGTATCAAGTCTTCAAAACAGTCCTCTAAATATTTACTTACACTTGTAAAAATGTAGCATTGTGCATTTGTAATCCATAACTTATACCAAGAAAGGAATATAGGAATGTCTTTTCCAATCACTATAGGTCATTGTCATTTTCCATGGAGAGCACTGGAGAATATTATAGTTTCCAAAATTGTATTTCTTTCTCCAAAATCCTTATGAAAATTAAATGGTAAAAGGGTTCAGCAAGGTTAATACTCTACTCAACATTAGATCCATATGGCAGCAAGAATTTCTGGGCACCCCCCATTGACATGTTCAAGTTGTATTACATTTGATCTGTTAATAATCATAATTCAGACAGTCAAGTTGATATTATTTCTTTAGTGCATTTGAAGAAACCGAAATATAAACAGTTCTTGTCCAGATCAGAGAGCGACTCAATTTAGAATTTAGTCTCTTTATTATGCTCCGAGTGGTGCCATCAAGCAAATAAAATTGGAGGAAACAGGGTTATAGGAAGAGCATCATTGATTTATTAAAATATAGAAGGATGATATGTAACAGAATAAATCATGATAAGAGTAGAAAGGGCAGCAACCAAGGATCCAAGTATTCATATTAGAAAAGTTAAAGCATGAAGATAGCAAGAAAATAAAATGACCATTAAAAATACTCCATTTTTTGGTGTATTTAGTCTTTTCGGGAAAGACTAAACTATCAATATCAAACATCATGATTCTGATACCCAGTTTACTTCATTACAAGTAGATCTTATTTACATTTATCATAGGGCCCACTATGCAATTATGATTAAAATAATAATAAACTTTCCATTGCAAGATCCTAAGAATATTTTTTATTACTTTCTTCTTTCAAAGCCTCCCTTGAAATGGTATATTATAACCTCAAGAAATGGAAAGAGAATATGAGCATAATAAAATACGTCAAAAAATAGAGTAAGACAAGGCTCTGGAATAATAATCTTCACAAAGCCCTCTAAGAATTGATGCCAGTTACCACAGTTATTTGCAGTCTGAAGTGACATCTTAATAAGCAGTCCTGGAAATTCATGGAGGCTGGGTCTTTGGGCTGACAAGTGTCTTTTCAGCTGGTAATTAGGTTCAAAATAGAAGCCTTCCTGCAGAGCCTTTAAGGAGCTTTTTTTGAACTTGGGGTCCCAGGTAACAGGCTGCTTTCTCTGGGTTGTGGGCCAAACCTGCCAGCCTCCCTCAGGAGGTTTGTGCTTCTGGGGATGGAATGAAAATAGTGGCCTTGTACTAATGCAGCCGGTTGCCAGGAGCAGCCACCATTCTCCCAGAGGGCTGGTTTGGGGCTCCTATCAAAGAAGGCTCCAGCAGAGGAGTGGGGACTCTGGAGCTCCGAGGCGGATCAACAGAAGCTCCTACTAGCAATTTTCAGAGGGTTCATGGAAGGGAGGGACAAGCGAATTTCTTTTTCTTCTCACCATCATCTGTCAGGCCAGATGACTGCCTGGCGGGCAGCCACCCAGGCAAACCATTAGGGCCTGTTCATAAGCATTCCTCACTGAACCCAGTCCCCAACTGGCACCTTCCAGCAGAAATATATGACCTAAATATTTCTTTTGGCGTCTTCCCCTGTTCCCTTTACCACTGTAAAAACGATTATAAGAGGATAATTTTCATCTGCTTATTTGTAACATCATCCCAGATTTCATGTGGAAATTTGGATTATTTTGACACCTGCAGGCAGGTTAATGAGAAAATGGGAAGGCTCATTTGCCCTAGGGGTGTGTTAGACCAAAACCCACTACTCTGGAACGGCAAAGACATAGCGCCACCTCGTGGTAGGTTGTTGGAACTGTTTTTTTTTTTTTTTTTTTTTTTTTTTTCAGTTTTGTCAAGAAATTTAACACTGATGAGAGAGGTATGAGCAGTTTGTTTAAACCAAAGAGATGGGTTGGGAAAACCGAATAAAGTAAGCTTAATTTAAAAATTAACATGCAATAAAAATTCTTATGGCCAAATTTCAAATAACAATTGTAATTCTTCATCAGGACCCCCACAATTTATTTAACGAGGTCAAATCTAAGAAAGCTGTCGCTATACTCAGGGCCAGAAATGGATTCTTAGTTTGGAAATAGCTGAATTTTCTCCCTGTTTGAGAACAATCATTAAAAGCCAGGCTTGAAATCTGGTTGAAATAGCTACTCTAGTTAACAAAATAAAGGATAAAATTTAGGCAAGCATAACAACAGCTCTCTGTTTAAAGTGTGAGAGTTTGCTGGTCACAATGACAGTTCCTAATCTCCCTTACTGAAAAGTGACTTCCATGGAATAAAGTCAGCTTAGATGGATTTTCCATTTAAATGGTCAAGGATTAAAAGGAGTTGGTCGGACAAGCGTAACTCATTCATATAACATTCCTCTTAAAATACACATACACATCATGATATCCTTATGAAAATAAGCTGTCTTCTTAGTCACTGGAATTTGAAAGCCAAAGCTGACACTAAACCACTGTGATTAATATATGACATAGTTGGAAGACTATGCTGCCCTTCGTTCCCCTGAATTTCTGAGCTTCTGTGACTGTTGTATTGCATTATGCAATTTGCAGGGCTGGAGCCCCTCAGAGGTTACTTACACAAAAACATACATTTCATTTGAAACCTGACCAGGCTCATTCCTGTTCTAGATAGATGCATTATGACAACCTTTAATTGGGCAAGCTGCCAAAATGCAGCCAGTTTAACAGGCCCGCTTAAATATGACACATAGACTAATATGCTTATTTGACTTACTTGTTGAGAATGATTTATTGAATAATACTTGATAGAGAGTACAAAACCTTTCAAGGAGCAGTTCTCAGAGAGTTGAAAAGTCCACAAAACTAGCCTGCATTTAAAAAAGAAAGAAACTTGAGAAGTTAAAAAAAAAAAAACAAACAAACTTAGCTTGCCAAACAGTTCTATAAAGGAGTGAAAGCCATGGCTACTTCAGGGAGCCAAAGGAGTTAATTCCTAACGAAAATTAGTTTGCATCAGGCCTTTACTCTGCACAGTTGCAGGGACTTGTGTGCACAGAGAATGAGAGGGGCATACATATTTTGAACTATGTCATATCCATTAGTTGGTTTTTTTTTAATTGATTTATAAAATAAAATTGGGGAAAAACAGGCACTCAATCCTGCCCTCTGGAGTAGTATAAAGACTTCTTAGTTTGCAGGACCTGGCTTGATATAAAGACTTGTACTTGGTTGGCATCTAAGAAAAATCGTATATGGACATTACCTGGTCTACTATACAGCAAGCTTAGATCAATTGGGAAGATTGCTGCTGTGTGAATTACAATGGCAAAATTTACCTAATAATTATGCTTCATTAATTAACAAAGTTATATCAAGTTATATTTCAATATAGCCATTCACAGCTATTTCAAGGGCAATTTCCTCTAGGATCTCAATCAGAACAATGTTCTCATGCCCCCCACACCCCATCTCTGTTGGAAGCAACACAGAGCTCAGCCTGGAACTGTGGAGTGGAACTAATTCCTTCCTCTTAATGCCTGTCTCCAATTAGCTGGTGGGAAATAGAAATGATTTACTTAAGAGACAGCTTTTCCCACTTATTCAAGCCCATTACCATTCTCATCCAAGCATCACTCAGTCACTAATTGTCTTGGGAAGCTGTCCTGTGCAGTGTCAAGAGCCCAGAGTTGCCAACATCATGACCTAAGCAAGCCATTTAACTTTCTTGCGCCTCAGTTTCCTCACATGTCAAATAGGGATCATTTCTGTTTCACACTCTTACTACAAACGTTAAATTAAAAAAAAAAATGTGCCATTAACACTTAGGGCTGACTGGCTCATAACAGTGATCAGTGAATTAATCTTTATCATGTAATGGGCAAGTAAACAGATAAACACTGACCAAACAAGGAAATAAGTAAACAGTAAAGGGCATGTGCAAGATAGAGTGAAAGCATCAAGGAGGGTTCAGCCTCGCCTCACCTCTACGACATCCCTGGCACTGCACTGCCAGAACCCATTAGAATCGCTTTGGCAGAAGAGATCTCACTACCTCATAGGCCAGCTCTAATTATTTCACTATTTTGCTTAAAAATAAATTGTAAATTTCTCTGAAAGTTGACTTCCATTGACTTTTACCCTTTTGTCCTCCCTTTTCATCCAGTAAAGTCAATTCGTTTACAGTACAGCTATTTGGTAGACAGTTACCATGTTCCCAGATATCTTCTCATGGAAGTTCACTTGTATAGTTTCTGTTTTCATGTGTCTATGAGAAAACAGAAGTGAGAAGCCAAACAGAAAGACTCTGCAGACTTCGAACTCCTAAGGACTTTTAAATCCTACAACAGACTGAATGCCAGTGCCAACCAAGTCCCGACCACTGCTCCTGCCCAGGGCGAGGGAAGCTGACGGACCGCTGGCTCAGCAGTGAAGAGGAACACTGCCAATTAGAGACTTCTACTTGAAGGGTGGGGGTGCGGAGGTGGTAAGAGTGCCAACCATTTACCATGCCTGTTAAACAGCCCGCAAGTTCTCCTAGGTCATTTTCCCCTCAAAGACACGGAGATTGCTTTGTGCCCATCCTGTGTTTCCTCACACCTTGCTGCTAGAATCAATGAATGAATGCCTTCATCATACATTGTACACACTCCCCAGCACCCACCCAAACCTCATGTTCTGATATTTCAATAACATAAGCAATGGATATCACAGAAAGTGTATGACATTTTAAAAATTTATGTATGGGATAAAGACACTGCCTAATTATATACAATATATTCTTATTTCCTTCATAATGATAAATAAATTATATATGAGTTAGCAAATGAGGTCCATGTCACAGTGAGAGTGATTGCTTCTTTCCCTTTTCTTTCTTTTTTTCCCCATCCATCTTTCTTTCTTCTTCTTATTTAAACCCTTTAAATCTTTAAATAAATAAGTTAAAGAATGAAGAATCTCCAATATGAACATATGGACAGGTTGTGTTTAAGCTTTTGTTCTTTGTTTAAAATCTAATTCAGTTTTTCATGGAGTAACAATATTTTAAACAGGAGTCAGCTTCAAGACTCCAGGCACAAGAGTGAAAACCATGTTTCCCATCTACTACGAGGAACGGGCCCCACTAAGCAGAGTCACTAGAAAGTGGACGACGACAAGGGCTCCCTTGTTTACCTGCAACAAGGAAAAAGAAGTTAGGCTGCTGAGTTGCTGCATCACTCCCAATATAGGCCCGTAACTGGGGTCATGACATAATAGTTGCTGATGAAAAGGCAGTATCGTGACTCAGAAATGCCTTGGCTCTCAAGAGATGTCTACTGCTGCTTCTAGGTAAGCAGTATCTTTCCATCAAAATATTACAGAATTCGATATGGGATTTAGAGGCAAAAGTCTTTGGTCTCAGTTCTGGTTCCACCACTCACCAGCTATGGGACACTGGGCAACTCTGTCCTTCAATGATCAATAACGTGGGAGGGGGTGAACCGCGCAGCAACGAGCAGGCACTGCTGACACATGCTAATGCCTGCCTCTCAGGGGGACCAGGAAGATAATATGATTTCATGCAAGGAAAAGTGATTTATAAATTGTTACATGAAATCCCAAGTCCAAATCACACAAAGAGAATGTTATGGACCTCATAAACATGTTAGATAGCTGTATATTTTTTATCAGCACCAGTCACAAAAAATATTGCAAAACTTTTTCCCATAAATGGGCTGTCAAAGGGATTGATAGTACATAATCTGCCTGTATGGTGAGAAATATTATTCCCATTTTACAATGGGCAAAATAAAGTCTTGGGCAGATGACATGACTAGTATGTGCTTGAGCTAGAACTAAACAATAGGGCTTCAAATTTCTGTAGCATTCAGGGCATTTCCAATATTTACTCATATAACCTCTTCCTACTCTAAACCTCATGAGATGCAGGGAAGACCATGAAAAAGAAACCGTAAGCATATTTATATGGTTACAAGCTATTCTTTGTTTCCAAGTCCGGGTGCCTTTCCTGCTCAGAAGCAGAGGCCGAGCTGTTACAAGCTGCATGGAAGTAAGTGATACTCGAATTTTCAGTGCAAGTATTTATTCATAACGGAAAATTCTCACTTCAGATACTACAAGCATTCTGACATTAGGAGAAAGGCATGTATATCCTTTGATCATAAATATTAGCATTTTAGGATCCCTTTGAATTAATTATAGGATAAATACCAAACTCTCAATTCTAAGATGCAAGGTCAAGCATGTCTAATGCTAACTCGATAATTACAATTTTTTTTCAGTTGTATCACGTCGGTCTCTTCCTTCTAGCACAAAATGCACTTCACCTGATATATCCACTGCTCGTGGACTCAGCCATAATCATGAACACCGTTTTATTGTTCAACTATGCTGTGAGAGATTATCCTGGTGTATTAGGCTACTAGTGTCTGTGCTGAATTGGTTTAGACAGCCATGCGATTTTTTTTTTAACTCACATATTCTGTTTTTACAACATGGCTATCTCCTTCTCAGTATCTTCTCTTGTTGCTATCAATACCTGATTCAAGTGGCAATAGTTCTCTTTTATAGTTTAAGAAACCAATAGATTAATTATTTATGCTTCATAATAAACTGCCACAAACTCAAAGGCTAAAAAACAATGTACATTTATTACTGCACAGTTTCTATGGGCCTGGGGTTCTGGGTACATCTATCTGCAGGGTGGCAAAGTGCCAGCCGGGTCTGGGTTCTTACTGGTGGCTCATTAAGGGAAGGGCTCACTTCTGAGCTTATAGGTTGTTAGCAGAATCCATTTCCTGTGTCTTTAGGACTCAGCAGTCTGTCTTTCGAAGCCACCAGGAAGGAGAATAAGACTCTGAAGTAAATTTCCTAGCAAGATGGAGTCTAACACAATGAAATGACAGGAACAACACCCAATCACTTTTACCATATTCTATTGGTTAGAGGCAAGTCACAGGTTCTGTCCAAAATTTAAGCCCATAATTACCAGAGGGTGGGGACTTGGGGGGGCTAACGTACAACTTGTCAGTCATACCAACTAATTCACTTAGAACTGAATGACAGAGTAATAAACCCAGAACAAGAAACCAAGGGGCCTTTGTGAGTTGATTGTAACTATTTTTATGACTTCCATTTTAATTACTTTCTGAACTTTGGCCATATTCTGGACAGTCCAAGCCATTGGATATGTGATTTTTAAATACACGGATGAGTTTCAAGCCAGAGGTCAAGACTTTCAAGGAATAACAATGTCTCTTCTTTTCATTTGTCTCTAAATGGGTTGTGACAATGCTGGTCAACTGACTGTCATCCCTACATTAAAATAGTTTGTTATTAAGTAGGTTGAGTCTGTCTCTGGCTACTGCTCCATAACTAAAGATTGCCTAACCCCTGGAGTAGGTTAGGACTAAGCATTTACGTGGGGAAATTCCCACAATGATAGGCAAAGTAAAAGTGGGCATCTTCTTTCTTCTCTGACTCCTGGAGAAGAGGAAGCTTTATCCTCTTAAGCCATATGCTGTTTAACTGCATATAGAATATGTTGATATTGATATATTTTTAAAAAATCTTTGTAGAAGTTCATCATAGGAAATACTTCAACAATCCTAGATAAGCTTGAACAAAATGGGTACATCCTTCACTATATCCACTGGTCTGGAATTTGTTTAAATTAGTATCTTCTTCCAAGCATCAAAAGGTCAGCTCCCTCTGCCTTCTTCAGTGCTGTGAGGTGAGGCAGAGGTTGTAGGCATCATGTTTAGTGTGCTTAATTACTTTAGACCCAAGTTGCAATCAGAATTTAAACTCTTTTTGAGCAGTTATTTGGAGAACAAGAAATGTATGCAGCAAGTGGAATGAACTTTGGAATTCATTCAAAGAAAATCAAATGCTTGTCACTTCTGTCAGCATTTCTTACATTTAGGAATTGTTTTTTGGATGATGAAATAATCTCTCCCTCCTGTGGACAGCACTGGGAAATAAGGCAATGGAGTGAGTTTATTCTATGACCAAGTCTTACCTGAAAAACAATAGCTCTTATTTTAAATCACACTTAAAATGTTTTTCCCTAGTAATTATATTTAATTACCTTGTGCTTGTTACAACTATGTAAAATTTATTTCTGTAGTGCAGATTCAAAATAATTAAAAATTTAGCCATACATGAAAATTCAAAACTGCAACTCAACCACTGAAATTATGCCCAAGGTCACCCAATCTGTAAAGAAAGGCTGGATTATTCATTTCTGTATAATTTACTGAATGTAGTACATAAGTTAGTGTGATGGAATAATTGTTCGAGATGTTAACTGATTGTTTTTTTCATTTACTCCACAAGATACGGGGTTCACCGTTAACCACGAGTGTGAGATTATCAGACCAGGCCAGAGAACAAAGAAGTTGAATTACTGAGTTCTAAGTTCAAATGCTGAAAAAGTTAAAAATCAATTCTTTGAAAGCAGACATGATACATCACGCCATTTTTCCTTGTGCACATTTCTCCTAACTACCCGCACATCATAAGAACCTACAGAAGCCGAGGTGGTAGAGTATGGAGAGGATTCCAGATAGACACGTCTAGGAACTGTCTGCCCTTCTCACCCACCAGAAAGGTCTTGCCTGGGAACAAGGGAAGTATGTATCCCTACTTTAAGTTTTATGTTTTGGGATAGTAGAGAAGAAAAGACTTTTCCTACTTTGTCTTAGTGGAAGGGGAAATCAAGCTTCAGAGATAAATCGTTTATGCCCTGGTGGCATGACACATGGATCTAGTGCGAAAGAGACTCCAAACTCACATGCCTGCACCCTCAGCTCTGGTTTCCCTTGGCCTGAGATAGTTAATGGATTCTGGAGGGACTCAGAAATTATCAAAGAAAGAAAAAATGATGGCCTGTCTGCCAGAATGTGCATCGCTGATAATGCTTGGTCAGATGGACAAGGCCTGGACAGTTCCCACCAAGAATCTGAGGGGTGAGGCTGCTCCTTGGCAGGTAGGTAGCAACAAGGATCCAGAGCTCTGTTACCATTGGCAGGAAGTCCAATTTGCGTTTTCCTTCACCCCGAGTTTCCTTCGAGTGACCATAAACCTCATTCATGCCAAGAACGAGTAGGATCAGTAAAACCTTGAGAAGCAGGTTAGAATCACACACCTTTCCCCTCTTATCTCTGGTGGCATTTACGCATGCTTCCCAGAGAAGTGGCTAGGGTAGGGGTGCTGGTGAGGAGCATCTACAACAGTCAAACAATCTTGAAGCCAAATAACTAATGGATTAAATTTACCTGGAAGGAACTAAAGTAACTTCCTGCATCAGGACAAATGGGACAGGTGGTAGGGTAAAAGAGAAATTATATTTGAGTATGAAAAGGCACCAAAGTCACTCTTTTGCACACACCTAGGTGTGTGACTGTGACTTTCATATCCATCATATTTATGTTTGAGTGGGCAAAATTATGAATTCTGAAATACAAATTTTTAAAAATACTTTTTGAAGTGTACAATAACAGTTCTATCTCTCTGGAGATAATGGATATTCATAAAGCTTTAAAGAGCCAGGTAGATTCTTATAGTCTTCCCATGAAAACCAGCCTTTTCCTACATCTCTTTTGGAGACCACATGTTCCTCTGTGTGATATTTTTTGTCTTGCAATGAAAATATTTGGACAATTTTTGCCCCAACATTCACTCTACCATAGTCACATAGTAGGTAAAAGGATGGTGTAGAATCGGACATGCCACAAGTACACAAAAACATCCTTTTTTCATGGGTATAAAGCAGAACTTGCTTAAAGAGGAAAGTCAGGCAAATCCTATGAGTGTAAATTTCTCCAGGTTACCATGTATGTTGCACAAATCACGTACACTGATCACATGCGGAAGGTTCATGTGCGCACACTGTGAAAGGGAATATTTCTGCTCTAAGGTATGACTGCCCAAGCTTTGAATTGCCTTGAAAAAATAAACTCTTCAGATTTGCATGTATTGTTTAATTACAACAATAAGAGTACCATAAACATCTATACCCCTAAATGATCAAAAACTGCAAACAACTTCAATCCAGTTTTTAAAAAGATGCTATGCCTGTCAAAAGCAAGCCGTGCGCCCCTGCTAGGACCATATGGGATCATCTGGGAGGAAAATGAAAGAAATTTGTCTTATTGCCTCACATTAAGTTTGATGAAGGAAATATGTGCTTTAAATATCTAAAGGAAAGTAAGCTTAATAAAGCAGGTTGCCTCCTTCAGCTGTGTCTCTGTGTGTATGTGGTTTGATGATTGACATTATGTTTTCAATTAGTCCATGAAAGCATTTTAGTGTGAATGAATGAGGCAATCTAGGAACAGATGTTCGGTCCTACTCCATAAAATAACTGGAATAACTATAATCAAACAATGTTAAATTTACATGTTATAAAAATCACAAAATCCATAAAAGATGGCTATTTCTTCCAAATGGGAGAGATCACTTTTGATAGCCAGAGAAAGTTTGTAAGTGTAGTGAGCAGCGAGGAGCACGTGCAGCCAGACTGTTGGATTCAGAGCCAGGCTCCACTGCGTACAAAGGGCGTGACCTTGACAAGTGAATTAACCAATCTGCGCCTCAGTTTTCTCATAAAATTACCTTGATATTATCTGAAGTGTTCGCTATTGTCATTATCATCTAGGCAACCAACTTAGTAGACGGTAAATGTTTGCTGCTGTGGCACTCACGCCCTCACTGTCAGCACCAGCCGCTGCACCGTCCGGCCGGTCATCACGCGTCCATTCCCCTCACACTCCAGCATCAGCAGAGAGCACGGGTGGGGGGCAGTTCTCTTCATACGAAAGAACCACTGAAGTATGTCACGATAACCTTCACTCTTTCTTTTGAGCCACCCTCCTTACATTCACGGGAATAAAGGAAAGATTTTTGCATCCTTGTCCTCTTCTGTTAGATGGAAACTTCATAGACTACAGAGTTGTTTTCTTTAAATTGAAATGCAATTCATATGCCATAAAGTCACCCTTTTATACTATGCACTTCAATGGTTCGCAGTTTATTGTACAACCATCACCACCATTTAATTCTAGAACATCTCCATCACCCCCCAAAATCTTCAAGCCACTGGGAAATTAATTTTGTATTCAGCATACAAACTTTGGGGGTTTAGTTCAATTACTGTTGTCACCATGGATGAGACTGTTAGCTGCTCACTCCAAAATTTATTCCCCTTTCTCCCTTAAACTAGGTATGTGACTGCCCAGGATAAAAACTGCATGGTCCAGGTACCTCTGAACCCAGGCATGGCTATGTAACTAAGGTCTTGCCAATGAACTATTAAAAGATATATTGAGTGACTGCTGCTGGGAAAGCTCTATGAGCCAGTTGATATGCGCGTTTTTCTTCCTTACCCCCTTACTGTTTGTGCCTCCCTCCATCCCACTGCTGAGAACATGGGCTGTCACAGCTGGAGTTCTGGTGGCCACTCCGGATCACAAGGTGCCCTTGAGAATGGCAGTCAGAGGCTAGAATGGATTAGGAGAAAATTAGAATGAGCCTGGGTCCCTAGAACTTTTTATCATACTGGCCCTGAAATTTCTATCTCTGGAAAACATCTTTTACATAGGAGAGAAACAAAAAGGTCCATGTTAATGTCATCATTTGGTGAGGTTTCAGTCACACACAATGGACTTAATACTAAGTGGCATAACCCTTCAGCCATATGCCCACCAGTGCCTTACATTCTGAGTTACCAAGAAGGTAGAGTACTTGAAAAGTGAAGACCAATTTTCTTCTCTCTTTAAGAATTATACCAAATTGGAGTTCATCACAGAATACCATAGTCTTCAGCAATTTATGTAACTTAGTTTCTTACATATATTCTCTACACATTCACTCATGAAAACCAATCATCCCACAGAAACTTGGGACACTTACCTATGGGGCAACTAGTCGTACTTTCAAACCAATCAACTAACTTGTAATTTCATACTGGTGACAAGCAGCCAAGTGAACATATATACTCACACTTAAATCCATGAAAGATCAGTGGAGTGCACAAAGCAATGACCAATATGGGAATCTAACTGCAAACTAAAACAAGGCCCACCTGAAGTGTGTTCAGCAGGTCCATTGAACCTGCTTCATATGTAATCAATTTCAATCTTCTGAAAATAAATAAATAAACAAACAAACAAACAAATAAATAAATAAAGTGCTATTTCAGAAGACTTTTCTATTAAAAGAATGAGCTATCCTAAAAGGATACTTGTAACCTAAATACTCTACCATTACCTTGGTAAGCTTACATAAAAGTAAAAATATTTCGACAGTGAGAATTAAAATGTTCATATTCTAAACTCCTAGAGAGCAAAGATATCATTCATCTTCATATCCTCAGGTACTAGCTACACTAGTGTGTTGAATATGGTAGGTGCTTAGTAAATTGTTGCTGAGACAAATCAGTATTATTTAAATGTTTTAAATTTAAGTAAAAAATTAAGATTTTCAGTAAAAACAAAAAAGTTTTAAGTAAAAAATTAGTTTTTTGATCTTGGTAAAATAACATCTTTTTTATTTCTTCATTTGTTAGCAGGGGGTATCACCCTCTTTCTAGGATTAATGAGATATGCATGCAAAGTACCTCAGCAGCACCTGGCACAGAAGAGGTAGACAATAAGTGAGAGTTGCTATTCTTGTTATAATTGTTGGTATTATTATTATTATTGTTATTATTATTATTATTGTTCTGCTTAAGAGTATGCTGTACACTGGGAAAACAAAGTATAATAAAATAGGTTTTGCTTGAAAATGTCCAGGGAAGATGGTATATATGCATAAAAAGATAAATAAAGATGAAAAGCGTAAGAGATGTCACAATAATTGCACAACATTCTTAGAACAGGATACCAGAATGAATTCCTAGTCTGAATTTTTGGACTGCCTCCACCCCACTGCAGCTCCATGCACACGCTCAGGTGCTTTGTCCCCACTTCTTGGTTCCTCCACCATATTCCACCCTCTGATATCTCACAATTTCCTACTTCTTTCTCTGGACATTCTCTAATATTCCATTCTTGGCTGATCATCCCTGCAGAATAAAAGCCTAGTGCTGGACTGTCCACATCTGTGGAGGGTCTTCTGGGCAGCAGAAGGCAGGACACTGGCTGGTTCCCTGAGCAAAGTCAGTGACTGCACCAGGAGTTCAGAGAGACAAGTTCACCCGCAGGACCAGCCCGAGGGCAGATTCGTGGAGCCTGTGGGACTTGAATTGGATTAATGAAGGGAGTTTTAGGGAAGAGAAAAGGAAGACATGCCAGGCAGAAGAGGCCCTGTGACTCAATAATTTCATATGAGAACAAAGTGTGGTCTCAGCAAGTGGGAATGAAGGAGGTCTAAATGGATGTCAGAAGCAAAGTTAGAGTTAAAGAAGAGCCAAATGAAGGGGTTCTGATGGTAAACTGCTTGAGAAATGTGATTTTCCAGAAATACCTAATTGGATTTGACATACAAGTACTTATTGTAGGAAGGGAACATTATGTTGGTACAGGTCCATATGGAATGAATGGGCAGCCAATCGATGTTTGTGGAGAATTGAAAAGGAAGGCGAGTCTACTTCAGTAGGAAGACCGGACTTCAGAAACACATATAATTGGTTTCAACAAAAATATAACTTGCGTAGAAATCAAAACGGTTAATCAAATAGTAACTCTAAGGAATTTGAGTTTCTGTTAAGTATCTAACTTGAGACAGTATTCTAGAACTGTAAGGTAATCCAGAACGTGTTTTAAAGGTTAGGAAAACAAGGTTCAGACAATTGGATAACTTGCCTGAAGTCTCACATTCAGGTGGAGACAAAGCCCCCACCTGACTCCACCACTCTCCCCGAGTTTCAGGCTCTGGAGGTGACCTTTCGCCCCCAAACCCACATTTCTAGCTTTGGAAAAACAATTTAATTATAGACAGAGATATTTTCTCTTACCAAAAGTTACATATGCATATTTAATTAATCCAGATAGTTATTCTTTCTTTTAAATAGTCATTTCCTTCTTTGTCGAAGTTAAAATCAAACTTAATAAAATAACAGAAAGGAAAACTAAAACGTGCTCCTTTTCAAAACTTTCCATTGGTGATAATGCTATTACTTTTTAAACTGAACCAAAATATGGCATTCTTCTTCTTACTTACAAGTTCCTATTAACAAAGTTTACATGCATATAGAATTTTAAAATCAACATTTAGAGATTATATCTATTCAACAATATTATGCTAGTAAATAATGTCCTTTTAATGTTTTGCTTCAATTGGCCAACCCAATTACAATCTCAGTTTAGAGACCTAAATTTCTACCTACTCTGAAATAGCACCTACTCTAAAAAATATATATATCCATATTAGAAGATTTTAAAAATATGTCCATGTTAGAAGATTAAAAAAATGAACTCTAAGAGGATGTGCTGCCTCAAAGGGACATTGTGCCCATGTCTACAACCCATAATACCTTCTTATATTTTCTTAAATTCAGGTGCCCGAAGTTTGGTGCCAAATGGCCTTGGCTAGGAGCTGGAGTTGTCAGCAACCACTTCTCTCCAGCCGCCTTCAACCACCGATGGACAGCGCCTCCATGCACAGCTAGGCTGCAAATGGCCTATTAAACATTCGAACTCTTTGCAGAGGCTGATGGTTTCAGCTCTGCTTTGTAAACAACTAAGGGACTCCTTTGAAAGTTGTCTTTCCATGAGATGAATTAGTTCTTTAAATTAAGGACATTTAGTACAAGGAAGCAGTAAGTTATTCTTTGGAGCCCCGGATGATTTTCTGAGGGTATTTTTTTGGACTTTTTATCAAAGTATAATATATATAGAGAAAAGTGCATGAATCTTAAATCACAGTCTCTAGAGTTAGTTTATGCTTATTAGAAAAGTTTGAAAGTTAAGTGGCAAATAGTCAGCTCCTCACATTTATAACTTTTACTGAAGACATTTGACATTTATTTTGAATTATGCTAGTTTACCTTAGGATAACTATAAGTGGACTCTATCTCAGGAATTTAAATGGTAACTTAAAGGGACAAAGTTGGAGTTCCTGCCTAGGAAGAACTTGTTTAGTACTAAAATTTCACCAACACCAACAAAGTTCTCCTTGGGCAGGACCTCACAATGTGAAACCTGAAAATTTGCTCAAAAAGAGTCCCAAAATTCACATGTGTTTATTCATATATTTCCAACTGATGTTAAGTTTTTAACAGAATTATACATTTTGAGAGATTATTTGACCTTAAAAATCTGCTTGCATGAGTGCTGGGAGTTTCAATACTTCACATTTTATTACTTCCAGTGTCTTTTAGATAATTAATCTTGGTATCTATTTGTTATTTGGAGGAAATGACAGAATCCTAGCAAATAGTGAATGTCTCATAAACAACAGATAGGGACTGTATAAGCTGTAAGGAAATTAGAACTTGATAAAGAAAAAAAACTTCCTCTTAAAGCATAGTGTTTTTCTCAGTAAATTCCAAAAGGTCAAGTGTAAAAAAGTAGTCCCTCTCCTTAAACACTGAGATTCATCATCCTGACATTATTTACTAGAGTTGCAGTTCATGAACTGATAGGAGGCCCCGTGACCGTGGGTTCCGCTGTCATACATTTGACTACTCCTTAACGATGCTGTGAGGCCAAAATGTGACGAGAGTATGTATTAAATCTTGGGCACTGAGTGTTGTCATTGTATGCCAGTTCAACCACTACTAATAAAAATAGCATTTATTTTGTGCTATTTGCCAGATATTAACCTGAAAGATTTACTATGCATATATTTAAGAATATTGCAATCATAAAGTCAGTAAATAATAAACTTTTCTGTAATGACTAGCTATTTAAACTATTAACATTTAACCATATACATAAAAAAATACTATAGATATGGTTAGAGTGTACTGTGTACATCTCCCCAATCCAATTTCCTTAGTTCTCTGCCTGTCCATTGGGTAACCAATATTAAAAAGTTGGAATATATTTTTTCTACCCATTTCTATGTTTAGTCATTTACTCTAAACTAGCTACAGACATGTATATAATATTAAAGTTGATACAAATGTGCTATATTATAAAATGGTATCATTTTCTCCTCAAAATTATATTTTTGAGAGATATCTATACTAATGCATGTAGATATAGTTATTTAATTCCTTCTCTAATATTTTATTATATGAATAAACCACAAGTTAATCCATTTACCTTCTAATAGCTAGTTAAGATTTCTCTCAATTTGAGGCTATAATATTTAATCCTTCATTGAATATGTACATATGGGTAAGTGTTTCTCTAGGGTATATTCCCGAAGCGAGACTGGTGGGATTTAGGACATGTACATATGTATTTAGCTTTATAGACATGGGCAAGTTGCTCTTTAAAGTGGTTATACCCATTTATACTAAACAGCAACACAGAGGTGTCTCTCATTATCCTTCTCCTTCACTGACACTTGCCTTTGTCAGTTCTGATTTTTTGCCAGATGGTCATTCAATGCCATATCGTTATTATTTTAATTCATAAATCTCTGATGGCTACTAAGGTTAGTTAGTCTTTAATTAGTCTTAGCCATCTATGTCTGATGACCCATTTTTTTTCCCATTGGGGTGTTTGTCTTTTTAAACATAATTTCTAGGAGCTCTTTAAATAATATAGAATACATCCCCAGTTATACATTGCAAATAATGTTTCCCAGCTGTGTCCTATATTTTTACTTTGTCATGGAATTTTTAGACATTAAATGTTTAATAACATATTAAAAATTTCATATAATTTAAAGAATCAATATTTTCCTTTACACGTTGGACTCTTTATGTCTTAAGAAAACCTTCCCAACTCAGGGTGTAAACAAAGTCATCTACATTTTCTTCTATAAGTTTTTGAAGTTATCCATTCACATAACAGTTTTCAATTCATCTAGAATGTATTTTTCTTTATAGTGATCATTTACTAATACATCCTTTCCCAACTATGTGTATCACTACCTTTGTCATATGTCAAGTTCTCTTTTATATGCGTTTCTTTATAGGTTCTTTATTCATCTATGCTTGTCTATTTGTTGATATTCTAAAAACACATTGTTATTTCTTATAGTTTTGCAATAAATCTTTATTGGTAGAGCACATCATCTCTTTTCTCTTTCAAAATTGTTCTGCTTATATGGATATGGGGACTAATTTGTGGGGAGGTTGGTATCTTTACTAAATTACAATTTCCCATTCATGAACATCATCTGTCTCTTCACTTAAGTCACTTTTATTCCTTTAGTCAAGATTTATCATTTTGCCCTGAGATACTTGTTGATTGGAGTTCTCCACTGATACCGCATTCAGATTTTGTACTTTTTTCAGACCTACATTCTTATAGTTTTGTTACAATCATGAGTGAGCTCTTTCAAAAATTATATTTCCAATTGATTATTAGTATAATTGATTATTATTACAAATGGAGCTATCATTGTCTATTTGGGGCTGTTCTGAGAAATCTGTGTAAATCCATCAGTAAGCGCTTGGTGCACATTAGGCCTGCTCCAAGCTTCCTCTGTCCTTTCCACAGACATGTAGGAATAATGAAGAGTTTTACTTTAAAGATAAATCAAAAAATCTGAAGTTATAAAAAATATTCACATGCCAAAATATTTTAAAAAATAGTTTGTGGCCGGTAGAGTCATGACACGTTAGACGAGTCTTACAAACGCAAGCAAGTGAAGACATTTCGAGTCCTCACAGAGAGGCAGGCGTGCTCTGTGCACCTGGCAGGGCGCACTGGTTCTTTCCTTGTGGTTTCACATTACACAGCTGAGGCAGCCAGCGTGTGGGACACCAGACCTAGTCTTCTTGCCTCCATGTATTTTCCCAGGGAGGAATTTGGGCAGCCAATTCAAGTTGTACCTATAAACGTGCCACAAAAATCAAAAACTAAATTGGAATGTACTTCACTTTTAAAATACCCGGCTCCTTCATTGCCTGCAGCACATTGTTTTTCATCAAGTCAGTTAATACAAAATGTAGTGATCACTAATCAATAAGGGTTTATGAAGCTCTCAGCGGCTTGGAGCATGTGTGCTTTTGCAATTAAAAGAGAATTCCTTCTCTTTACTCTACAAGCATGAAAAACAAATAGATGAAACTTTTGTTTGGGAAAAGGTCATTCTGTCAACAGCGTGCTGAGTGAATTCAGTTGAGAAGTTGCTAATGACAGAGCAACAAGGTAAGTCATTCTTTGGTACTGTAGATGTTCTTGACACACGGCTACTTCCTTGTATTTATGTCCACTACAGACTCCAAAGCAGTAGCCAACACAGAAGTATAATTAAGCTAATTAAGTTATTATCTTCAGGTGTTATCAGTTATATTCTAATGTTTTCTTTCCCTTGGCAGGGTTGGGGGGAGGTTAGTGAATACCTTGAAAACATATGGAAATAGTTATATTCCATTTTACAAAAGTGTATGTGTGTTGATTGAACTAATTTTTCAGTTCATAGAAATAATACTTGCCCCCAACTGCCCCCTGCCCCCACAAAACTAAGGGAGAAAAAAAAATCAAGCAAAAGCAAAATCTTTGTTAATAAATTGCACGTTTTGTGTTAGTTGAACTTCAGAGTACTAGCTTGACCTCGAGGACAAACGCTGTCTTTTCATACACGACCTTTAAAGATAGGCCTTTCTGAGGGTCCGAGCTTGAAAGCTCACCTCAGTGCCACAAAGGGACCTCTATTTTACCAGTCAGTGAAAGGGCCACTCTACCCCCAAGTGGAATAAATATTTAAATAACTTTCTACCAAAGTACCACAGTGGCTTAAATAACCACTTTGTGAACCACAAAGCTACTGACAAATGAAGTTTGTGCTAATTACATACTGAAGAAAATCCCATTCTGTAATGAATTTTATGTTAATTATTACCCCGATTTTGTATTTGGCTGACAACCAAAAACAACGTGATCTGTTTCTCGACTATTCCAAAGACAAATAGCAGCCTTTGACAAACATCCTCTTTCTGTGAACAATGCGAACCATATACATGCAGAGCGTCAGGCAATGATTAGACGTTCGGCTGCCTGCTGTGGATTCTAGACAAATGGCTCACTTAGATTGCTATTCACAGTGTGGAGAATGAATGGAATTAGCCCTCGGAGAGGAAGCTAACTAGAAAGTTTCTCCAATGCGATGTAAAAGTTAATTTTGTGCCAAAAGGCCCTAATTAAGAAAGAGCTGAAGAAGTGTCACTTAAAGGTCAAAATGATGCCAACCCCCCACAAAATTAAACTTTTAGGAGAAACAGTTTCACAAATCAGTTAGGCTGTTCTGTTTTTCAAAAATTATTTGAAAGGGTATAAAGAAGAAAAATTAAAGACCTAAAAGGAGGATAATGATTTTACCCAGAAATGTGACAAAATGTTTTCTATAGCTGATGCTACTTCTGTACAACATGTTATATGTATTGGTGGCAAATTTGTTACTTCCACAACTATAAAATTCCAGTAGGCAAACAGCCCCAAATTTGCATGCTTTACTATAATCCTGACTTGAAAGGACATCCTGGATATAATCCCCAATAATCTGTTCTCACAAGTCATTCGTACCACTTTAACAATAATATTTTGCATTTAGGAGGCCTTTCACATTTATAAATTCCTTTTCATGTACAGTGTGTGATGGAGTTCTTACATGTTTTCAATCTAAAATACCAACAACAGAGCAACAGAGAGTAGTCATGGTGGGTTTCCTTCATCAACAAACACCTAACACAGCTGCGCATTTATAATATTCCAGGGCAGGACTCGTGGCGAGGGAGGTGAGAATCAACATGGGTTCCCACCTCACCGAGCAGAGCTACTAATCCAGTAGGAGAGGCAAAAGAAGTGCATGAATGTTTAGGATACTGGAGAGGACTTACTTGAAAGCAGATAGAATTGTGCAAACAGATTATGTTGCTCAACAATTTTTCTTCTCTCACCCACCTGCGCTTGCCAAGTGGTGTGTGTGACCTATATAAGGAAGGTTTCTTGATGATTCTCCCATTCTGCTCAAGAGCCTCCTCCCAATAGAGCAGAAACTCATAAATAAGGGGCACAAAAGGAATTTCCACTTTTCTGGCTATTAATGCAAGTAACAACTCATGTTTAAATTCTTTCCCTTAGACAAATACAGAGATGATGGTGATTCATCTTTCAATGTCTACTTAAAAAATTAAGTTACACTTTAAAAGTTTTCTATCCTCTGGCCCAAATGGAGTGCTCAGATAGAGAGACACACCTACCACAGAAATTGTTAGAAATTCACAAACATATTACGAGGCTGAATTAGCTTCTGGTATTCAGGAAGCTTTTATCTTTTTTCCCCCTCACGTTATCTCCTATCACCCCCGTTCTGACTGTGTTGGTAGGTGATTCCTCTTTCAGGTTTAATGCTTCTACCCACTCAATTCCTTATGACCTCAGAAGGTTTCAGGAAATTCAGCAGCATGCAGTTTTACTATGATGTAAATCAATGTAATACCATGTAATAACAACATTCATGACACCCTGCAATGCTTGCCAAGTGACAAAAATTGTTTTTAGTGGCACCACTATAACAATTCCATTATGTTCATAATTAGTTCATATTATTCAATTTCCTTCATGGTGTAAATTATGCAATAGTTAGACTTGCTCATGAAGTTTGAATGTAGTACCACATAGCAGCACTTTCCAGGACTTTAAATAAATCAAATCCAAAATGAACTGACATATTTCAGATTTTGCATAACATCAAATGGGGAAAAATTAAAATAGAACTACAAAATACTGTTCATGGAAAGGAGGCATAAAACGTCGGCGGCAATGTGTGTATGCCATAGGAAATCACAAAAACAGCCTTGAGCAAACAACAGAAGTTTAAAAGGTAGGCTCTGCATTTTCAGAGTTTACTGTGGAAAACACACACGCATACACACACCATATGAGAATTAACTGCAGTGCCCTCGGGAACCTTCGCCCGTGTTGCTGCTCATCCTGGGCCCAGGCTCAGGGAAGCACGTGAATGTCCATCACAGAGAGGATGGGAATGACAAAAACAGTAAGAGGTGGCCTGTGCATGGCTGAGAAAGCTAATTTACTGTGTCTGCAAGAGAAGTTTATGAGACAAAGATGCAAAAACCACTTGAGAGAGGACTATAAAGAAGCAGAGTAGAGGAGGTATAAATACAGACACATATGTGTTTGCTTTGAAGTTATTCTAAGGCAGTTTTTTCTGTGGTCCTACCACTTCGTGGTTGGACAAGAAATGCACTGTCCTGTGACTACACGTCCTCTAATTACAGTGTGAGTGCTTCTGCGCACGAGTCGTCACCACGAGGAGCCACACACAGAGCTCTCAGACATTACCACCGGCCTGATTCTCACCATAAAGTAAAATTACAAATCACAGTTTGATTTGCAAGTAACAGGGATCTGCATCTTGACCTCTCCAGTCAATGATACTGCTTGTTTTTATTTGTGAGCTCATTTGTCTCGTTTTCCCCTCAAAACCACGGCCAGAGAAATAAACTTTCATAAACTAAATATGACTAACACTTTGAAGTAAAAATATCCACAAAGAAGCTAGGATTGGAAGATGGTCGAATTTCCATTGACCCATAAAACAATTTTGCTTTTACATACAAATCTCATTTTTTCTTCACTCATTTAAATCATTACCATTTCATGTTTAGACTCACAGGCAAGACATCAGTTATTTTAATGTGAATCCTCCACATACTGCCCCAAACTTTAATGCTTGTGGAGGATGTTTGAAGCTTGCCAGATACAGGAAAAGCCAGAAAAGTACGTGTCCAGTCTGCCTACTGCCTTATCACTTTGCTTCCCCCTCGTCACAGATATGAGGAAATACCATCCAAACCTCTTCAGGATTGCTCAAACCAACCACCACCACAAGTCAGAATTAGCAATTCAACTTCTGTGTTTCTAAGAATAAAAAGAAGAGACACTGTACCGGGTCTTCAGTTTTGTGACTATTCAAGAGCTCAGACAGGAAATCTTCATAAATGTTCTCTCTTCGAACCAGTGGAAATTCCCTCAGGAAAACAAGCCCTTCATTTTGGTCTCCAAGTACCTAGAGAGATAAGATAGCTGAGTTAAGCCTTCAGACAGAGCCTGGAGGGAGGGGGGCACTGAGGAATTAATATCTCAGACTTAGAGAAACTTCTTGGATTCATTTCAAGTCTGATTAGGGCAATCAAAAACAATGTGTGCAAATACATATTAATGTGAGAGCCACTAAAATATTCTGACATGTGGCTATGCTTTGGTTGAATGCCAGGAAAGTCCCCTGCTAAGTTGGTGCCTCTTAATTGATTGGTGCACATGTCAAAATTTGGGGATTATAAGTTATCTTTGTGGCCAGGTCCAATGTGGTCAAGGCTCCTAGACTCAGTCCATTGGGCTAGTCATCCATAGAAATGTATCACACAGGGATCTTGGGTCCACAGGGATCTATCCCTAGTCCCATAGACCTGAGTCCCATAGACCCGAGCATCTGGTGGATCCTGGTGTCCTATTCAATATTGAGGAAAGGATATCTGGGATAGGGGAGCTGGCCCGAGCCCAGAACTGACTTCCTGGGTTATTCAAGTGCATTACAACCACATGCACTGTAGCTGCTCTGGAGGGAGGTATTGGAGAACTTTTATCTAGAGCTTATCACATACCAGGTTCTTTACACACGTTATCTTGAACCAGGAGGTGTCTGTTATTAGCCACACTTTACAAATTAGGAAAGGGAGGCACAAAGGGTTTCAGGAATTTGCCAAGTCATTAAGTGTTGAAATCAGCACTCAAATACAGGTCTGACGTAAAACCCTTCTCTTTTCATTATACAATTTTCCTACTGAACTACTCAAACCTCCTCTGGTGAAGGAGAAACTATTGGTAACTTTATAAATTCAGGGACTAATCAATTCACCCAGGCTTCCTGTTACCTTTCTGAGCCTAGATGTACTCATCATAAAATAGGAATGATACCAGCCTTATTGGATTACTGAGTAAAACAGAGATAACATATGTAAAGTACTTAGTGTGTGATTTGCATATAGTACGTATTCAATAAATAACAGCCAACATTAACGAAAGCACATTTTGCTCAAGGAACAAGTAAAAATCTAAGCTTTTAACACATATGAAATTCTTTGATCATATATATATCTATAATGGATATTACAAATATGTATTATATTACCTTCACATTATCTTTATATTGTTTTAATTTTCAAGTTTTATACATTTTTAATTTTATACCTTTCTATGGTATTGGTAATATTAGTAATGACTGCGTGGGTGTTCATCACGTTAACTTATACCATTAATTCATAATAATTAAAATTATTTTAAACCCTAAGTCTTTTGTAAAGGATTATAATTTTCTTTAATTCATAAGTAAATGGCCTCTGTTGATATAACCTATAGTTAGTACAATTGTAGTAGACAGAATCCTGGGCCCCTTTACTCCCTATTATCATATTGGTGAATATATTGCTTAACATGGCAAAAGGGACTCTGCAGATGTAAATACGTTTACTTAATTGTTGACTTCAAGATAGAGTATCTTGGGTTATCCAGATGAGCCCAATGTAATCACATATGGCCTTAAAAGCAGAAATTTCAATGGGGTAAGGGCAGAAGAGGAAGTCAGAGAGATTCGAATGAGAAAGACTTGACCCACCACATCACTGGCTTGCAGATAGAGGAGTTGAGTGGGAAGTATGAAAGGAAATGAGGTCTGCCAACAAATGAGTTTGTTGTTTTCAAGAGGACTGATGTAAGGTGATTCTCACATTTTATGAATCATTTCTCCCAAAATCACAATGGTGGTTGGTCACCTTTAGTCATCCAATGCCAGAGTTCTTAAAAGCTAAAGTCTGAAAAGTAGGCTCATAAACTTAGGTGCATTTTATTTGTGAAAACTTTTGTGCCTGTGGAAAATGTGTTTTGTTGAACTGATTAGAGAAATAGACCAAAATGATTCAAATCTCTTCCAGAAGAGACCGTAAGATGTCAAATATAAGGAGTGAATGCTCACGAACCCTCACAACAATGAAGGAAAATCAGTACTTTGCCTGTTTGGTTTATACTTTAATTCTCAATCATACTGTGTATTTGTTATAAAAATTTCTGCCTGTTTGTTTTTCCCTAGAATGTTGACATTTTATAAGGCCCACAATTCTCACCAAATGCTCAATTTATCAAATACCTTTATGTAATGTCAAGGCAGAAGGTTTTAATTAAACTAAATTCAATTTAATTCTGAGAACAGATAAAAATGGGAAAGTTAGATGAATGTAATTATGACCATTTTGCCCCTCTGGTTATCTTGTGCGTATCTGTTTCTAATTTAATTTCTATCCATGAATACTATTACTAATTAGGCAATTTAAAATACCCAAATTACTTTGCTCACTATTAAGTTAGTTTTGAATATCTACATCTATAATTTTGTGTGTTTTAGAAACACTGTTATAATGAAGGAGAGATGTCAAGATACATAAATACATAAAAATATTTGTTATGTTTTTTAAAAATTATTATTTAAGTCCACAGTAGTACTTTTACTCATTCATTCAGTACTATGTATAGATATTTACTGAAGTCCTATCAATTGTCAGGAGCTTCAGTATAGGACATATTTCTAGATGCTCACCAAAAGCCGTAATTTTCTCATCATCTTTGGTATACACCTAGAGTAAGTGCATTTCCAAGCCTCCTTTCCAGTTAAGGTGTTCAAGACTAAGTATTAGCTGGTGGAAGTAAGGGGTGCTACTACCAGGCCTGGCCCATGGCAGTCTCGCACATTCCCTCCCCCATGCTCTTTTGCCCCCAGGTCTATTTGGAGTGGAGATAGCATCAGGGGAATCCTGGCACCAGTTGTGAGAGGTGGAAGAGGCTCCATTAGCTTGGCTCCCTGAATAATTGCATACAGGAAGGGAACCCCATGATGTATTCACTTACCTAATACTGTTAAGTGATCAAGAAGTAACCATCTACTGTGTTTAAACCATTATCTGTTTTAGAGACTATTTGTTATTAGGGTTAAACTGCTCTAATTAATACAATGAAACAATCTAGGTGAGCACAGAATGCTACAGGAGTACAGAGCAAGGGTGATTACCTCTCCCAGGAAGGATTATGAAAGGCTTTGCAGTGGGGTTGAAGTGAGAGCGGGCTGTACCAGCTGGACAAGAGGAACAGGAGTGAGGAAGGGAAGATGCTGTTCCAGGGAAGGGTTAACAGCCTGGGCAAAGGCATGGAAGCTTGAGGCATCTTGCTTTGTTTGGTGTGTTTCAGTTAGTCTAAAGTGGCAAGAGTGTGGGGTTCATGAGAACAAGTGATGGGAACTGAATTTGTAGAGTGAGCAGGGACCAGATCATGAACCATGGTCAATGAAAGACTTAAGCCGGCGTCCTTCTTGGATTTGGGCTTTGGAAGTGTACTCTGGTGGTTCCGAGGAGGTAAGACTGGAGATGATGTGACCGGTTTTCAGATCACTGCAATTATTCAGATGAAAACTTATGAAAACCCAAGGAGCTGGCAGGGAAGGAAAGGATCATAAGATTTGGGGGCCAACTGAATGCAAGGCCAAGTCTTAGTTTATGTCTCTATTTGCTGCCTGGATTTGAGCAGAAGAGCAGAGTGAACAGTAGTACATTCAGCAAAACAGGATATAGGAGAAGGGCCAAGTATGTGGGTTAGATGAGGAATTTGGTTCCAGAGAAGTGGAGTCCAAAGTGCCTTGGGCAGAGAAAGGTGACTTTCAAGCACAAGAAAAAGACTACTCTCGAGATGATGGGTAAGTGTTAACATCACATGGGAAGTACATGACACTTGGCATGAGTACATTTGCTAAGGGAAAGAAAGAAGATTGGGAAGATATGAGAACCCTGGGGAGCACTGATACTGAACGCACAGCATGGATCCATCTCTAATGGCCTATTTATGCAGACAGAAAATATTAACAAGAAGAACCCAGACTTACACTGATTTTCATCATTCTTAGTCCTCTTTTTATTGTTTCCCTATGAAAACACATTTATTACAGCATTATATCAAATTTATTCCAGGCAATTAGTTACTTGAAGACAGAGACCATGGCTCATGGGGCAATTTGATCCCAGCCTCTGAATTCAACTAAACTTTGACTAAAACTTGAAAATTTTCAGTATAACTTAGACTTTAAAAGTTCTATTTCCCATGGTCAGACCAGGTTTTCTGACTTTTTGTTTGAAAAACCTGGTTACTTTATATTTGATATGTTGAAACTCCCCTTGCAGTTAGATGGTAGTTAGTACAGCATAAAAATGAATCAAAAGCCAGAACCCCACCATTGTGTCTCATGGTTCAGTGGTGTTATTTTTCCAGATAGAAAAGCAGAACTATGAGAAGTGGTGGGATTTTTTACATGGCGAGTGGCTATGTTAGTGACTACTGACGGTGTCTCTTAAAAACTCAAAGTCTCTGCTGAATTCAAACCCAAATATTCTCCCATAGGAATAGAGCAAGAAACAAGGACTCGTTACCGAGACACCTATCTGTTCTTGTAGGATTTCTATAGTCTGAAGGCCTGCTCCCCAGGAGTCATGGAAACTGACGTGTGCTAGAATTTGTGCCCTGTGATGAAGATAGCTTCTCCAATTAAAGTCTGATTTCCTGCTTCAACCAGTGACCCCTCTCTTTGATCAATGGCACACCAAAGTACTCCTTAGAGAACCCAGGGATGTAGAAATACCCGATCTCAGAACAGAATCTCATGAACTCCAGAAGGCACAGAAGCAATTTATTGTCACGATACATGCTCTCTCTAACGGGACTGAGCTATCAGCCATATAGAAATTTTGGAGAAGGACGTAGATAAATACAGGAAACAAGGGAATCTTTCAAGTAACTCTCTATTCTCTACCGCATTAGCAGGGAAAAGTAGTTGAAAACTAAAGCAAAATAAAAGCCACTGAATGATAAGGAAAATGTTTGCGTTTGGCTTTGGGAGATGGTCACAATCTCAAATTATGTGTACTAGACACTCTCCTCTTCTACTTTACACTTGCTCCATCGTGACTGGGCACCAACTGTTCCCTCATTGATTTGACTTTGAGTGGCTTCAGAGAATGCTAGTTAGGATTCGGATTCATCTGCTAGCAATAAACTCGTTTGGTGAAAGAAAAGAGAAAAATGCCCTGTCAGAATCTCCTACTTCTAGGAGCTTGCTCTATGATGTGTGACTAGAATTTGGAAAGTTAAAATTCAGAGCAACAAGTTCACATTTTGGAATCTCCACCATCATTAAGGAAGAGTCATAACTTCTAGAGAAATTGTAATGCTGATGATGGGAGTGGATTATGGCTGGCGTGTCAAGCAGCCGTAATGTTCTTACAAGTCTGGGTGAGGTGGCCGTTTACTGCCAGACTGGGTGAAAGGGCTGTAGAAATAATAGAAGCTTAAACAAACATGCCCTCAAATTATCAGTTCATTGTTCTTCGTTCTTCATTTAGTTTTTCTGTGAAAAATGAAATGTAGCCAAGCTTAGGTCCCCTGAGTAGGATTTAGGTTTCAATATTACTTACAAAGTATAGTGCTGAAAACCACATCATTAATTTTTTTCCTGCCAAAAGACTTTGAAAGGTATATTTATGCCTATGTTTTGGCTCATAGTTTACTAAGAATTAAGATTGTAAAACCGTAAGTGCTCATGAGATGAGAAAAATAAACAACTTGAATAACTGGCCACATGTTATCTGAATATACACCTATATTTAAGGCCCAGTAGAAGTGAAATGATTGATGTCAGAGTTATGAGTTCAAGGGGACAATCAAATGTTTATTGAATAAACAGCTGAACAGAAAGTTTTCCTGGAGCCAAAAAAAATCTCTAGCTTCAGTTCTGAGAATTGCTACTACGCAGTAAGAGGAGATGATGAGAACTCATACGGAATCGAAGAGCTCCAATGTAGCCCTGCCATTCAGTATCATTACCTTCAGACCCTAAAAATCAATGTGACTCAGAAACTAAGCAAAGGAGAGAAAATCGTTTCCAATATGAAAGTATAAGTAACTTCCGGTTTGAAGGAAATTGAGCCAAAGTATCAACATGCCATCACTAGCTCTTAAAGTATTGATATACTAAGCCAAACATGAGAATAGTCCCAAAAGAAATTTTTTAAAAATTACCTAAATTTCTTAAAAAATAGATTCTAAATAAAAATAATAAATATAGATATTTTAAACTTTATTAAATGCCCTGATGTTTGGTCCAACAATTGATTTTGCCTTATATTAGTAAATTACACTTGGCAATAAAAAAGGGTCTCTGAGTATTGGAAGGACAATAATCCTGGTAGGGCTATTCTAATGAACCCAAGCACTGTGAGAAAACAATAACAAAAACCCAGTCTACTCTCAGTGGCCTCCTTTCCATTAACTCTTCATTCCTTGTTGGAATATTCTAACGTAGTAAGAAGGGAAGCAAGTGAACAGTATTTCAATTGTAAATTGAAAAGCAAAAATTATCAGCATATAATCTTATCAAAGAAGTTTCTTCATTATAATGCAGAAAGAAAAGTATTTCAGAGGTTTGCGAAAATAATTACCAAAATATTTATAAATGTCTCTAAACTCACAGTCACCAGTCAGAAGAGGCTCAACCAGCTTATCATGTGTGAGAATCAGCAAATCTGTCTGCACACATTCACAAATTTATAGAGAGCTAGGAGGCAGATTCTCTGAATGAACTGCTTTCAATGTTGAAAGGATCCACTTAGACTATCTGCTTATCTTTGAAAGTATCATTGGTTGTTGTATTGGTGAGTGACTAAATCTTTTCAGATAGAGAGTCTGTGATGCCAGTGTATCTATCCATACCTGGGGCTTCCGCAGGCTTGACTGGGAAAATCACAAGATTCTTGAAGTAGCTTCATGCGTCCCCAGCTAACAGTGGTCAACTACGCAAGCTGGTGAGCAGTGCTATTCTCCCTGCAGGAAAGTCTAAAATGACCCCCCAGAAGATCGGTGAGGGTTGTTAATAAAAACATTCTTATAACCATGTTTAAGCCACTGACATGTATATACCTGGTGTTTGGAGCTTGAAAACATTTCAGTATTCTTTTTGTTTGTCAACCAACTTTAACCACCATTTCTAAGGATTGTAAAGATAATTGCTAAAAGGTTAGAGCAGAAAGAAGTGAGATGGAACACACTGGTCCAAAATGTTCAGTCGGGCCTCATAACTCTTGGTACAGATGTTCCTGATTAGTTCAGGTCTGATTTTGAGAAACAGCTATAATATGGTTGGAGGCAAGGTGACCAGATGTAGCTGAATTTAAAGATCTGTCCCAGAATGTCAATGAAAAGAAACTCCATTACCCTAGCAAAAAAACCTTCAAGAGGGCAGTGGAGGCGTCATGCTTAATAAAAAATATATATATCTACTTTACTTTTAAAGTGGATTGACAGCTACCTGTACAAGAAAAAGATTCTTTAAAAAATAATTAAAATGAAAGAAAATTTTAAAAAATGCAGAGAAGTTTACCCTCACAAAACGATGTATAAAGTAGCAAAAGGAATTCCATCAGAGTGTAGGTATTATGTATAACGTGAGCTTGGCCTATAGATAAGCTGTGGCATCTCCATAACGTGTCATAAACACAGGCAATGAAGTGACAGTGTGAGGTAGAACTTCAGAGACCACCTTCACCAAGTTCTCATATTTTCTGATGAGGGAGAACAAAATACGCCTTCCTAGACATAGGGTAGAGAAAACATGTGGGTTTTAAGACATCTTCCTAGATGACAAAAAAGCCAATTAACTCAAGCAAAGCAGCAACTTTCCCAAACTATGTAACCAATTCTCTTCTTCCTTGTATTCCTCAAATATTTTAAGAAACATTTTACACCATTCCTATCAAGAGGGGAACAGAGTTCTAAAGACACGCGGCTTCAGAGAGCCGCTAACAGTTGTGATTCAGATCTACACTTAGACAAAGAAAGAACATATGAAACAGAAAACGTGGAATCCGTTGTGCTCTGCTCCTAGATGGATGAGCTCATTATTGTCACATGTTCTAATGACAAGGAGAGACAGAAATGGTCTTTAAATTGCTTGCATGTGCGCACACTTTAAATCCTACACGAAACACTCATTAACGTCAAAAATTAAGGGAGAGTGTTATGCAATTAGGAAATTTTAAGATGAAGAAAAAATGGAAGAAGGACATAAAGATGTTTAGGGACACATGCAGTGGTAGAAATCAATTTTTTTGATTGTATAGTTGGCAAATGTTTGCATAGATCAGTATTATTATCTAAGCTTTTCTAAAGTGAGTTGCTTAACTAAGAAGAATTGCAAGTCCAAATACTTCTCATATTCTGAATTAGAGTAAAAGTTAATTAGGGCAGGAGCCTTTTTCATCACCCTTGCTTAGTATACATTAGCTCCATAAAGGTGTGCCATCGAGATCTCCTGCTACAGGGAGCTGAACTGACCAATGGGCCACTTAGTCTCCATGATGCCAAGGAAACAGGAACACCATTAGGGCTTTTCTCTCCTCTCTCTGCATTGGCATCTCTGTTAATTCTTTACAGTACTGGGGGAAAGTGACCAGAAATGGTGGCCGAGAGACAGCTCTGAATATGCCCTTGTGATTCTCGCCAAGACCGTCCATACCTAGATTCAAATTCACCCCTATTCTAGCATGCATCTTCATCCTCCCATTGCAGTGCAGATGTACATCACACACTCACTCTCTTCAGTTGGCTCGAGGGTTTTAATCACATGCAAAAGAGTCAAGGTAATAAATTATATAATTTCATGGGCAAGTTAGAAAGTTAACTTTTATTGTTTCACAAACTCTAGAAGTTTCTCTTCTTCCTGGCTAGAGCTTACCAATATAGGCCGATATTTCAATGGAAAAAAATAGGATAGTTTGGGCCCATGCAACTTTATTTCCCCTTTTAAAAATACCCAAAGTACAATTCTACACTTAGCTGTGCTTTAATAGGTTCAGCAGTGGGTCTCAGATGTATGTGAACTCACCATGCCTGTGCCCCCAGCATACACACCCCATGGCCTCGTCTCTATAAAATGTAAACATAAAATCTGGGGAGAAATGTATTCAATATTTAAATTTTGTATGTAACTTAAAGAATTTCAAATATTTACTCAGGATTTCAAGAAAATGCCCGAGAAGTGGGAAGGTTTATACTTAATGCATAGCTAGCATTCTTAAATGTCCACTCTTTCCTCCTCACCCATTTCTGTCATTCTCAATGTACTTCATACAGAGGGCAGCTGGTTCTTCAAGACTTTTTTTGTCTCTCAACTCCCAAGTTATTTCTCAAATTTGGCCCAAGTGTTTCTTGGGGAAAGAAAAGTAGAATGCTGAATATATTTGTGTAATATTAATTTGTCATTTTTTTATATTAATAATAACTTGTTCCTGTTAAAGAAGCATGATCTTATATGAAAATGAAAGCACTTTATATGCGCACATGTATACATGTCTATCAGTGTGTGAAAGTATATGTGCATAAGTGTTTGTATGAGTAGTGGAAATCCCAATGTGACCCTAAATTGTAAGACCTAAGCATGCCTGATAGGTGATGGATCTGTTTGCATGAGGGGAAAAGAGACCCTCTTGGAAGAGAACACATGCCAGCTTGATCTAGTTCCAGAACCTCGGATATCGAAGAAAAAAAGAGCAATTCCACCTCAGCATAGTGGTTATTATTCAGATTACATCTAGTGGGAGATTCTTTAAGTTAAGAAGAAGGTATGTGTTAAAACCCCCTCTGATAGAGCATGAAAACCTGCTTTCCCTTTCACCAGGTAGGAGCTCTGACCCCTTAAGTAGTGAAATATCAAGCATAGACCAGCAATAGTGCCCAGCACCCAGCTAAAGAGGCTGCATGAAGCAACCAAGCAGAGAACCCACGTGAAATAGGAGAAGCACTAAAACCTTCTGTAGACACTGGAACACTCAGGTAAGCCCAGCCTTCTAGCTGCCATTGCGGAGGTATTAGAGAAGTGACTAAACCGTCTGGGACATACTAGTCCAATTGAACTCCCAGACGAGTGCAATCCCAGCTGATGTCACCTGGAGTAGGAAAATCATCTGGTTGAGCTCAGTCAATCCACAACATTATGAGAAGTAATAATAACATAGTTGTTTTTAAACATTAAGTTTTGGGTTAGTTTATTACAATAGCAATGGGTAACTGAAATACTGTGGTAGCACAGGTTGAGGAGGGGGGGAGAAATTCATCTTCACAGCCTATATTTGCTTCCAGAAGCACACAAAGGGGGAGGGGTCTTTTTAGGTTGGCCATATCTGTTGAAAAATGGAATTTTAAGATCATCATAGATGTTAATCTCCAAATGACACTCCTTGGGAAAAATAATGATCTTTTAGTTGGCCCCTTTAATTTTGTGTCTCAGGTTATAAATTTCAAGATTGCCTGGTCACAGAATTTTTTTGTATGCTTCGCTAGTTTTATGTGTAGGGTAGATAACATAAAAATCAGATCATAATGTTGTCATATTACCGATAGTGTATTTATTAACATCTTCTTCCTCCATAGAAATAACTCCAGTTCCCACAAAAAGCTTTAGTGGTATACTCTTCTATTCTCTTGTTCACTGTGTTATTCCACATATAATTTTATAGTTATAAAATGACATAAATTGATTACTTCTTGGTATAATTACAAATGCAGAGACTTTATTTTTCATCCCATATTTTAAAAGTCCTCAAAGGCCACTGCCCTTGCACAAACCCTTTGGCAGGTAATACTTTGACAGTGCTATCTCTGTCTTTGTTTTTCCCTCACCCTTCCCTATATTTAACCAAGTACTTTGCAGCCTGAAAATATCACCATTTAACCCCATGGATCAGGACCACCTCTGTTTTACTTTCCACTAGATCCTGAAATCCTAGCCATGCCTGGCACGGGACTGAGTTCTATAAATATCTGAGTAGTAAATTAATGAAGGCTTTTTTTTACTTATTAATTTCAGAATTTTTAGATCTAGAAACAAGATTAGAAATCATCCAATCTTTCTCCCTCTGGAGCCCAGAGAGTAGCAGACTGATTTTCCCAAGAACATATATTTAATAAGTGTCAAAGCCCAGACTAAAATGTAGATTTCTGGGTGCTAGTCCCGCGCCCTCTCCACCTCATGCCTCCACTGTCCTGTTCCCTGTTTGGGTCATCTCCCTAAATGTTGGCAAGTGCTGGAATCATGTGGAATCAAAACTGACTGCAAGCTCAGTAAACCAGCAGTGAAATGTAGCTAATTTAAATGTGGGCTGCAATTAAAAATACAGTACAGGAAACAAAACATAAAATAGCTTTCTTCTGCACACTCAAGACCATGAACATGGGGTACAGGGTTAATTAATTTCTAGATGCCAAATTTAAGAGGACAGCTGACAAACCAACAATTCCTAAGGAAAGAATACATCATGGTGACTATCTGGAAAACATATGAGAATCAGCTGAATTACTTAAGAGCATTTTGCCTGGCAAAGGGAAAGAGAGGATTTGAGAGCTGTCTTCAAGTACTTGGAGGGTGGCTCTGAGACAGGAAACTTACTTGCCTAGGTCCAGTTCTCCTCACCTCCTTCCTGTGTTCATTTCCTTTCCACTCACTTGCTCCTTACATCCTGACCTCTGAATTTTCTGCTCTCTCCAAGCTCACCAACACTGCTCTTTCACCTACTTTTCCTTAGTCTCCATCCCTTATGATGACGTGTTCTCTTTGAAAGTCTCTTCCTTTGGTTTCTATAATAATTGGGAATGAGTTTAACCTGCTGGTCATTCCTTTGTTTTCTCATTTGGTGGCTCATTCTGTGCCTCCCATCCAGTAACCATAGGGGATCCCAGGGCTCTGTCTGTGGGCATCTTATTTTCCCTTTTTTGTTTCTTGCCCTGGGATTCTGGTTAGGTCTCAGAGAGTCAGCCATCACTTCTGGACAGACAAACCCATATATAGAACCATAGCTGTTACAAAGAATGTTCTGCACTTCCTGCACCTATACTTTGAACTTTGCCTTGCCCTCTGCTTGGAATGTCCTCCTTCCATCTCTTTGTACTAAAATTGCATCAGTCCTTAAAGACTTTTTTTATGCATCCTCCCCATCCCCTCTAAGTACCTGTAATCCCACTGAATCCACAGAGGTCCTCCTGTTCTTGTAGTTGAGATATGGAATAATGAGACATTAATGTCTTAGCTTAACCCTTACGCTCTGTGATTTGGGTAAATTACTTAAACTTGGACTTATGTCCTTCATGTGTAAATGGGGGAGAACATTACTACTTATTTTACAGAGTTGTGGTGATTACCTGGACTAACATAGGAAATGTGGTTTATAGACTATAAATTGCTATTTGTAGACTATAAATTGCTATACGAAGCTTGGAAGTATCGTTACTAGAAGGGAGTTTTTTTGACAGTATGAGCTAGCAGAGTATGTCCAGTCAAATAAATTAACATTTTCATCTTGACTGACTCACTTGGCTGGAAAAACATGTGGACATTCCAATATAAACACAATTGGGGAGGGAGTGCAGGAGACACATGTCATAATTTATTGAGATATGAGTCCTGGCACCTCATTTTTAAACAAAAACAGCGTATTATTACTTCTGAAATAGCATGCATTTTCATCTCTCTGTGGTCATTTGGGAACTTGTCTTACATCCTTTACTAGGCTGTAAAGATATTAAGGTCAAGAATCCTGACCTATTGATTGACATGCAAGTCCAAGAGCAATACCTTAAACTTGCACAGTGTTTGTTGATTTGAATGAAAATAAATTTGGCACATCTAGTATTAGGGAAATGAAATTCAGCCACAATTTACTCTGATAAAATAGATTTTTCAAACAATTAAATATGGTATCTTGAGCATGGAGCTGGCTACTTGGTAAGTTACAAAGACTCTCACTATAAGCATCCACATAGATGAAGAAAACATCTAGGTATATTCTGAGAGTCGCACTCTGCAAACCTGTGGTTTAATTAGCATAAATGTATGCTATTATTCCCTACCTCCTCTATAATAGTAGACATAGATGTTCAGCAATGGGTGGCAACATTTACTTCTCCTACACCACCATTGTGCAAAGGTCTTCTAGTTTGTTCTTGGCATCTTTGGAGTACATTCTAGTTCCTAGGTGTCTAAATAATGACCTCTTTGATCATGAATTAGTATCACAGATGATGGATAATTCACATACACTTGAGTCTATTTGTTTATTAAATACATGGACTTGATAATGCAGATACTACTATAATACATTTTCCATACTCTCAGAATCTGAGTTGAATGATTTAATGCTGGCCCCTGAACCCATATTTCATTTCTGGTCAGCTTTTTCTCTTATTCTCCTCTGAGGCTCCCATTCTTATGAGTCACTGCCCCTTCTATGTGAATGTCATTGTCTCCTATTACTCAGAAAAAAAATTAAATCACTTAGATGTGAATACTCTAAAATGACCGTCTTCCCAAAATTACATGTCCCTATCTCCTTGCCCCTGTTGGTCTCATTCATTAGCACGTCTTTCCTACTGGCTAAGAAGAGTCTCCTCCACCTATACTCTGAGTTCTAACCTCTGGAGTCCCTGTAGGGATTGCGTTCCATTAGTTATTACTCTCTCCTCTTCCCCATCCCACACATGCTGTCATTAACAGCAAAGAGCTCCAATGGACTCTTTCCTCTCTGTGTTCAGAGATATTTAAGAGAGAGAGGGAGAGAGGGAGGAGAGAGAGAGAAGGAAAAGACAGGGAGAGTGAAAGAAAAACAAATATGTCTCTTCCTGATTGCCAAATTCTGACATTGCTGTCTTGTGAATGTCTTTCCCTACTTGGCATCTCCACCCCCAGGTCTGGCTACCTGTCCCCTAGACTACCACAGCGCTCTTCTCAGTAGTCTCTGTGTTTCTAATCTTATCTCTTCTTCAGTCCAACACCTGCAAGTCTGAGCATGTTTCTCTCTGGCATGACATGCTTCACAATTCCGTACCTTCTACCTGTAGTTCCTCCGATTTTAATGTCAATCAGGGCTGTCATTATTAGAAGTTTTAGGAGGTCCGGGTTGGGGCCTGAGATCCTACATTTCTAATACATTATCTGATGATGCCAATTCTGTGGTCCTGTGACCACAGTTTCAGCAGGTTCTGTAGATTATAACCTGACCTCCTTTTAAAGTCCCACAAAGCCTTTTTATTTGTCCTGTAATGACCACTTCAGCCTCTTCTCCAACCCTCTTCTTTGCTTTTAATGCTCCAGCAACAATGAATGGCTTGGGGCTTTCCAAACACACCATGATCATCTGCTCCTCTATGCCTTTACACTGTGAGTTCCATCTGCTTTTCATGTCCACCTATAGAAAGAAGTCTGTTGGTTAATTCCTACTCAGTTCAACTCTGACTTGGTAAATCTGTCTCCCCACCAGACCATGAGGTCCTTGAGATAGGAGTCTAGTTCTTATGCAAGAATCTAACCTAGTAGAGTATCCTGGCCCAGCGGCGTGAGTCTCCAGTACTCGATCTATTTGTCTAAAGCAGAAGCCTCTTAAAATTCCCATTGCTCCTTAAATGATCCTTAGTGGAGAACATGTTGGCTAATAATCATTTGAAAAGATCCAATGAGACAAGTATAATTTTTTTTTTCCTTTTCGAAGCTAAAACAAATTCTAAAGTGGGAGTAGATGAGGAAAAGATCTACAATATAATATAAACATGTACTGCACATAGAGTTAGATCCTATCTTATATTTAATACACTGGAATTCAGACAAATTTATCATTAGTAAAAGTATTTTCATATTTTTTCAAAACTCTTCACCAAACTCTTCATTTAAATGTGTCCCCTGAGTATATTACTAAATGTGTGAAATCTGTCACCCATTACGAAATGGATAATAATGAAGGATTAGCTAATGAGTCAGTTGTAGGTTCTGCTTATTAATTGTTATAGCATCATTGCCTGGAATCTAATCATCAACAATTATCAATACCCTGGAAAAAGATGAAAAAGTAAATATTTATTTACTTATTGAAAGTAAGATTCCTTAGAACTTCATGACTTTCCTTTGTCTTTCCTAGCAGAATTCATGGATGCTTCCAACATTTTGCTCACTCTTCATAAATGTTGCATATTTTAATTATGTTTTTGGTTTTGCAGATTCCCATTCGACTTAACTTTAGTATCTGATCTTGACTTTAAGAGACATTTTTGTTTTATAACTACCAAATAAATTCCTGAACTCCGTTAATCATTTTTTTTCTGTCAGTGAAGTGTGGGTGACTGAATGTTAAATAAACATTCTTTTTCAAATGCAAACTGAAAATAGGATGTTCCATTTGTTTACACTATGTAAACATGAAAAAATGTGACCTATTTTTCCCCTTTAGTTTCAAAAAGCCCACTCCCTTCATTTCCAAAACTATATTTTTGGACTTAAAGTCTGTCAGGTTTTCTGTTGTGAAAACATTATATGTTTTGAAGGTTTTTAAGCCTTTGTTGCATTGATGAAACAGGTTTTGGTTTTTTGTTACATTATTTTATTTTAACAAATATTTATTTAGCTTCTTCTATGTTGTGAGAGCTATGCCAGGTGCTGGAGGGGGTGGACCATGATCTTCATAACCTTACAATCTAATAGAAGGAAAAATAATAGTAGGTGACCATGGAAGGTAGGCGTGTAGTGGTAGTTCATTGGTTTTCATTTGTATTTTCTTAAGGCAAGGTAGTAATAACAAAATGCCAAAAGAAAGAGAAAGGAATGTCTGCTGTATGGAGATGTGAGCACCATGCCTCAGAGCTGTATAAAATAATGAATTAGAGTAATTTAAAGGATGATGACATGTACTCTGAGAACTGCCAACAACTCATGTTCATTTTCAGGCCTGCTCATGAGTATTCCTGGAGCCCAATCAACAAAAAGAACAGCTTCTAGACAAAACTTTCTTCAGTTGCTTTGGTCATTTAGGACAACCTCAGGGATGGGTCAATCAACCTATAGCAACTGAGTCTCCGTTCTGTGTATAGGCTCTATGGAAACTTTTATTCTACTTGCTGAATGGCTGTGAAAATGAGACCTATAAAAGGTCAACTACATCCATTTTGGTGAACCTTCACCAGTATCAACAGCAGCTACGAAAAGGAATTCATGACAGTTATGTACATCCTACAATAATGCAGATAGACTGGTTGCAACTTGGTCACAAGCAATGAGGTGGGTTGATGGAAACCAACACTATGCCCAGAAGGTGCTCCAAGATGAGCCATCCACCTCCTCATCGTACTACCTACCATCTTTCTTGTTCTGATTACTGAACCTTTTTTTCCTCTTGATTAAATGAAATACTTTGCCATCTCTTTTTTAAAATCAATCTCTAGCCATTATTTTTTTCAAGCTCATTTATTGGATTCCTAACTTATCAAAAACTGGCCTAAGTGTTGTACAATTAGAATCTTTTCAAGTCCTCACAAGTCAGCCAAAAAATTTCAGCATTATTATTTTTGTTTTATACTTGATGAAACTAAGTTTCAGAAAAGTTATATACCTTGCATAATAGTATAGCTGGATTTGATCCAGGAGTATGCTTTCTTGAAATTAAGGCATGATATTCACTTAAATATTCCTGAGCACTAAGTACCTGAAAACACTGCTAGAAGCTGCAAATAATTCTAGATCAGATCCCCCTGTCCTCAAAGAATTCGAATCTATAAAGAGAGGGAGGGATAAGGAATTGTTACCAATTTGTTTTGTATTTGTACTAAATCATCATTAAAAGCTATATATTAAATTTTGCCTTAAATAATATGTGAAGACATTCTTATAACTTGTCTTCAATACTATAGAAGCACATAGAGAATATAAAATGAAAGTCTCCTAAAGACCTGAATCCTATATCTTCATTATAAGAGCACAGTATCACACTAACTGAAGACTAAAATCTTCAACAAATATTTTTGAGCACATGCCTTGCAGGTAGCATGTAATCAGAAATATTTGTTCTCAATGTAATGTATCCACCATTACAATTTTATATAGAATATACTACCCTGAAATATCCCCTGTGCTTCACCTATTCAACCTTTCCTCCTCCTCCAACCTAGTAAACACTGATTTGTCTACCAGTTTTTATAGTTTTATCTTTTGGAGAATGGCATAGCATAAAATTGGAATCATACAATATTTAGCCTTTTCAGATTAACTCTCTTTCACTTACTAATATGCATTTAAGAGTCATCAATATTTTTGCATAGCTTAAAAGTTCATTTTTAAAATTGCTGAATTGTGTTCCATTCACCTATTGAAGGACTTACCAGTTGCTCCAAGTTTCATAATTATATGTAAAGCTGCTATAAAGATTCACCTGTAGGTTTTCATGTGGCCATAAATTTTTAGATCAGTTGGGTAAATATCTAGGAGCATGATCACTGGATCATACAGTAAGAGTTTGTTTAGTTTTGTAAGAAACTGCCAGTCTTTCAAAATTGCTGTTAATATTTGCATTCCTACTAGCATAGAATGAGAGTTCCTGTTGATTTGCATCCTCCTCAACAGTTGGCATTGTCAGATTTTTGGATTTCAGTCATTCTAATAGGTGTGTAGTGGTAATTGTTGGTTTTAATTTGCATGTCTCCAATGACGAATAATGTTGAACATCTTTTTATATGCTTATTTTCCATTTGTATATATTTTCTGTGAGTTGTCTGTTTAGATCTTTTGGCTCATTTATTTGTTTTCTTACTGTTGAGTTTTAAGTATTCTTTGCATAATTTAGGTTTAAGCCCTCTATCAAATGTATGGTTTGAAACTATTTTCTCTTAGTCTTTGGCTTGCTTTTAGATTCACTTAGCAGTGTATTTTGCAGAGCTGAAGTTTTTATTTTAATAAAGTCCAGCTCATCAATATTTACTTTCATGGACTATGCGTTTGTGTTATATACAATAAGTTTGTCACCAAATACAGTTCACATAGATTTCCTTGGAAGTTTTAAGCTAGAAGTTTATAGTCCTACATTTTATATTTAGGTCTATGATCCCTTTTAGAGATAATTTTTGTGAGTTCAAAAATTAACTCTGTGTCTGGGTTCATTTTGCTGCATATGGACATATAATTGTACCAGCTCCATAACTGTGCAATTATAGTATCAGTAAAATCAACAGATTGTTGTAGGTTATATGTGGTTATTAATGGATTAATAAATAAAACCAACATGATGATTAAAATGCCACTGAGTTTACAAAGCACAAGGAGACATTAACATGAGCCATTTACAAAGAAACTGAGGCACAGTAAATATAGCTTTACTAAAGTCAACCATACATCATCCTCAAAAAAACTGAAAAAAATGGCGGTAGTAACTCTGCATAATATATAGTATCTATGGACTATTATTCAAGAAGTCTCAGCTCTTTTTTTTTTATGCAGGTGTGGGCAGTTAGAGGTGAGAGCTACAGAGCGAGGAAGACAACAGTATTTTATTTTTTTATTTTTATTTTTTTAATATTTTATTATATTATTTTGTTTTTAGAGAGAGGGGAAGTGAAGGATAAAGAGAGGGAGAGAAACATCAGTGTGTGGTTGCCTCTCACGCGCCCCAAACTGGGCATGTGGCCTGCAGCTCAGGCATGTGCCCTGACTGGGAATCAAACCAGCTACCCTTTGGTTCACAGGCCTACGCTCAGTCCACTGGGCTATACCAGCCAGGGCTCAGCTCTTTTGTTACTACTACACTTTATGCTTTTGTTTGGCTCCTAGAGTGTTTTTTTTTTTTTTTTTTTTTTTTTTAATCTTCAACAAACCACCTTTAACATATGTATCCCACTGCAAGTTGTTTTGCGCCTCTGGTTGTTAGAATAATCAGGATATACCTACATAACTTAGCACTGTTAACCCTTCACTTGAATGAGGCTCATGTCCTCCCTAACTCGAAGGGCAACTCTCACAGCCTCTGTTGGGACACACCCCTGTTACCAACGGGGGGTGTTTCCTCGTGAGGCAGCCTACTGACCTGACAGTTTCAAATATTGAGGGGGGGGGGATATTATCTTCATTATCATGCTGACTCAGAGTTCATCTCCATGTAATACCACCAAAGTTTCATTGTTTTTAAACACAGTGACAGTCCTTGGGCCTGGTATCTTAGAAGGAGCGCTGACTAAATGAAAGATACTGAGGTACCAGTCTGAGCTGGGTGATTCTGTGACAGGCATTTTATCCTCATCAGTCTTAATTCATTTAAGACAAAGTTTTCAAATTCTCTGCTTCTAAGTAGCTAATCTGTTTGCAAGAATTAGTTTTAAATCAACTCAAAATGAAAGGAAATCATGGGAAAGCACCTGGGAGTAAGAAAACAGCAGGAAGAATGAAAATGACATTAAAATAGGAGAGAGAGGGTTTAAGTAGCCAACTTTGCCTAAGTTCAGCCATAAAGAGATCTATGCGATATTATGACATGTTAAGTCACTTCCACAGCCTTTACAGAAAGACCATTGTCAAAATGTGTCTTTGTAATAAGTTTCAGCTCTCAAAAGCAGGAGGAATTCTATTCTTCATTTGCTTACAAGATAATAAGAAATTGCCACAAAACACAGATCCAAATAGCACTGTCTTTCCCCAGGGAATGTTTTACTCAGTTGTTAAATGTTCCCACCAGAAACCTTTTCGAAAGTCCTGAAACATATTTCATCTACTCCCTCCCCATTTTCCTACAGAAACAAAATTAATCGTTCCCTCAATGGCAGTTTCCTCACTTCTTTTAAAACTTTGTGAAGGAAATGTGGCTTTGTGCAGATTATTTTCATTCCTCTAACATCTATAATGAAAGAGTCTGTTTAATGTATTCATTGAAAGAATTATTTAAGCTCCAGTTCAGCCCTTCATTATTGCTGGGGATAAAAGAAACAAAAGGTGATTTGCACTTGAGAATTTGCAGCATGAAGTGTCTGTTAAACAAAACCAGCAGCAACCATCCTCTTGAGCAGGCACCAGGCAGGAACGGGACCTTTCTGTAAAGCATGCACACGCCTACACTTGACCTGTGGGTTTTGACAAGGGAGAAGGCCAATATGATTCCATAGGCCAGGGTGACAAAACTCTGGCTTGAAAAACACAAAAGCACACAACAGCTCTGAGATTCGCTGCTAAGCAACATTGTCCTGCTTCCCCAGCTCCTAACACACATCACCATAAAAAATAGAGTGAAGTGGACGCTACTGAGTGTGGGAAAAGAAGATGTACTCAGGAGGGAGAGAAGCTGCAAACCTGCTCTTTAAAACCCTTCTGTTAGAGCCAGCTGACCCCAGCAAGCCCATAATTGCTAAATGAAGGAGAAGGGAACTTGCTCCCAAGACCCCAAGGGGTTCCTCTGAGCGAACCCTGTAGATGGAAGACAGATGGCAATCTTGAGTATTAAAATAACAAGTGTCAACTTGTGGCTCTGGCTCCATTCTCCTAGATGGCAGCAAAGAAGGGATGGTGGTTAGTCCCTCTGATGGTTAGCCTGATTGACCACATCAGTTCTACTTTACTGAGGCTCAATGCCACCCAAAAATGAAGTGAAACTGCCATGTGTAGACCATAATCATCCTCATCCCAGCTAGCATTTACTGAGCCCCTGCTGGATTCCAGAACCCAGACTAACGCTTCATGGACCGTAGCTCATTTCATCTTCTAAATCGTACCAGAAGTAAGCATTACTTATAGATTAGAAAATCGATGCTCAGAAAATTTAGGGTAAGGACTAGCTAGGGCAGGATTTGAACTCAAGCATAACTATTGCATGAACACCTGGCCTTGGTCAATTGTTAGGAAGGTGATTTTGTGATGTGGTTTTGTTGTGGTTTCCTTTTTAGACATGCAGTACAGTGTCATAGGTTAAGTTCATAGATTCCAAACTTCCTTGTTTCAAAACCTAGCTCAGCCTCTTGCTAGCTGTGGAACTTTGCCTAGTTATTTACCTTCTTTGTGCCTCAGTTTCCTCAGCTGCAAGCTACACCTACTTCATAAATTGTACATGAGATTGCAATCAATGACTAAATTTGAAGCTATTAGATGGGCACTTGGCACATAGAAGGTACTCATGAAGCATTTATTCTTATTGTTTACCTTATACAAGTCTGATGAAGAAGGGACATGTCATAGCAAAGCAGAGAAAATCACTCCTGGTGCTGAGGGCTTTTTGAGAGGGAAGCATAATGTATTACCAAAAAAAAAAAAAAAGCACTGATTTCATAGAGAAAGTTGGAAAATACCAGCATCAGCTTTGAGATCTGTCATGTCATTGTTTTGAAGGTCTGACAGTCTTGAGCTATGTTTGTGGACACAGCCAATCAATTTGGAGCCAGTCAATTGTCTTACCAATTTATTTATGTTGTTGTTAAAACATCTGTTAGTCAAGAATTATTACACAAGAGTTAGGGAAGAGTTCCCAAGGACAAGAGGTTAAGTAACTTACTTAGAGGTTAAATGAATAGTTAGACTAAACACAACCCATAATTCCCAATGCTCAATCACTCCTCTTCCTCTTGAGTCATGCTTCTCTTTTGACCACATTCCAGCTATGTTTGAGAACAGCCAGTCAGTCACACATCAAACTGTGGTGGGGGGGAGGGAAACTTTTTCATAAAAATACACCTGTTGAGTCAAGGTGAACCAAAAGCAGCATTCATGCTAGTTTGTTCTTTATTTATCATAATCAAAATAAACATGCACGCAGCCTCACAAATATTATCAGTTTGGCTTTAACAAAGTACTTGTTCTTCCCATCATCTCCCCTCACCTCAACTGCCCCCCCCAAAAAAAATTGTGGTTAAGAATGCTTACGTAGAAAACACTATAGACTCCACCAAAAAACTACTTGACCTAATAAATTAATTTGACAAAACAGCAGGATACAAAGTCAATATTCAGATACCAAAGGCATTTTTGTATACAAACAATGAAATATCAAAAACGGAAATCAGGAAAAAATATCCCATTTGTTATAACATCAAGAAAAATAAAGTATGTAGGAATAAACCTAACCAAGGAAGTAAAAGACCTGTTCTCAGAAAACTACATAATGCTGAAGAAAGAAATTAAGGAAGACACAAACAAATGGAAGCATATACTGTGTTTATGGATTAGAAGAATTAACATCATTGAAATGTCCATATTACCCAAAGAAATTTGTAGATTAAATGCAATCCCTATTAAAATACCAATGACACATTTCACAGATATAGAAAAAGCATTTCAAAAATTTATATGGAACCCCAAACAACCCCAAATTTATATGGAACCCATAAACAACCCCAAATAGCTGCAGCAATTGTGAGAAAGAAAAGCAAAGTAGGAGGGATCACAATATCTGATATCAAACTATATTATAAGGTTATGGTAATCAAAACAGTCTGGTTCTGGCATAAGAATACACATAGACCAATGGAACAGAATAGAGAGCCCAGAAATAAACCCAAGCCTCTATGGTCAATTAATATTTGACAAAGAGAGCAGAAGCATAAAATGGAGCAAAAATAGCCTCTTCAACAAATGGTGTTGGGATATCTGGACAGCTACATGCAACAAAATGAAACTCAACCATCAACTTACACCATATACAAAAATAAACTCAAGATTGATAAAATACTTAAATATTAGTCACAATACCATAAAAGTCCTAGAGGAAAACATAGGCAGGAAAATCTCAGATATTCCACGCAGCAATATTTTACCAATATGCCCCCTAGAGCAAGGGACATAAAAGAAAGAGTGAACAAATGGAACTTCATCAAAATAAAAAGCTTCTGCGCTGCTAAAGAAAACATCAGAAAAATGAAAAGGGAACCAACCATAGGAGAAAATATACTTGCAAATTATACCTTGGACAAGGCTTTGATCTCCAAAATATATAAAGAACTAACATGACTCAACACCAGGAAGATAAAAAACCCAATTAAAAAATGGGCAAAGGACTTGAACAGACACTTCTCCAAGGAGGACATACAGAGTGCCCAGAGACGTATATAAGGATGCTCAACATCGCTAGCCATCAGAGAAATGCAAATTAAAACCACAGAGATACCACTTCACACTGGTCAGAATGGCCATCATAAACAAATCAAGAAACAATAAGTGATAGCAGGGTTGTGGAGAAAAGGGAATCCAAGTGCACTGTTGGTGGGAATGCAGACTGGTGCAGCCACTGTGGAAAACAGTATGGAATTTCCTGAGACGACTACAAATGGAACTGCCTTTTGAGCCAGCAATTCCACTGCTGGGATTACACTCTAAGAATCCTGAAACACCAACACAAAAGAAACTATGCACCCCAATGTTCATAGCAGCACAATTTACAATAGCCAAGCACTGGAAGCCATCTAAGTGCCCATCAGTAAATGAGTGGATCAAAAAACTAGTACATTTACACAATGAAATATTTATGCAGCAGAAAGAAAGAAGGAGCTCCTACCCTTTGAGACAGCATGGATGGAACTGGAGAGCATTATGCTAAGTGAAATAAGCCAGGCGGTAAAAGACAAATACCATTTGATCTCACCTATAAGTGGAACCTAATCACCAAACAAACAAGCAAGCAAATTATAACCAGAGACACTGAAATAAAGAGCAAACATACAGTAACCAGAGGGTAGGTGGAAGGGAAAAATAATGGGGGGAAAAGGGGGAAGGGTCATCAAGGAACATGTGTAAAGGACCCATGGACAAAGCAAAGGGAGGTAAGATTGAGGGTGGGAAGTGGGGATAGGTGGAGCATGGGGAAGTCATGGAGGGGAAATGAAGACAACTGTACTTGAACTACAATAAAACAAACCCTAAAAATGTAAATTATTTTACTGGTTAAAAAAAAAAAGAATGCTTACACAGAAACAGTCTTGAGGATCCAATCTCCTTCTCTAGGTTATACAGAGAACCATTTCTGGGAAAATGAACTAGGATTGCACCATTTGTTAACACACCTGCTCATGGAAAAGCTGTTTGTGTCAGCAGCAAGTGGAACAGAAAACTACTCTAGCATTCTGTGGGGGTGAGGGCTGGACTGTGTCGTAAGAGAACACCATAATCCTAGCTTCAGTCTACAAGACAGAAAAGAGTTACACCTCTAGGGCGGCCATCCCAAGATTTCATCGTGGATTTGCTGTACCCCTGCCATGATAGAATGGGTTCACTGTGCCCTAATTGTTTATACAAACAATGTGATTTATGCTGAATACTTGCTTTCCTTCTGGGACTCTGGAATTCTGGTATGTGCTAGGCAGAGGGAGCCTACATGACCAGCCCTCAGCAAAATCCTTTGGCGCCGAGTATGTATCTACTGGGCTTCCCTGGCAGATGACATTTCACATTTTTACAACTTGTTGCTGGAAAAATTCAGCTCATCATGTGTGACTCCGTTGGGATAGACGACTCGGAAGCTTGCTCCTGGCTTCCTCTGGACTTTGCCGCATACATATTTTCTCCTTTTTAATTTTACTTGTAGTACAGCTGTAGGTATGATCAAAACTGAGTTCTGTCAGTTCTAGCAAATCATCAAATCTGAGAGTGGTCTTGGGAAATCCCAATTCATAGGGTAAAGAAAATAACTTTTTAAAAATCTTAGAAACTTTTCCTGAGTCTACTGTGTTCCTCTTTGGCCTTAGCACTTTTACTTTGTATTTTGGTCATTTTTTGTCCAAGTCTAACTTTCCTATAAGGTGGTTAATTCCTTACGAGTAGGCTGGGTCTCGATTCAGCTCTGTGTCACCAAGTCCATGCCTTATACAAAGAATCTACCTATTAAAAGTTGGCACATGAATAGATGAATGTCACTTAGATATGCATTACAATTATAATGCCTGTTCAAAATATTGTACACTTTTATTTGATCTGTTTGAATGAGATAATTAGCATCCCCCATACTTTCAGAACCTAAAAGTTCCGTAAGTCTCTAGAGACAGAGGAAGATACAAACTTTTGTGATTATCTGAAGAGCATAAAAAACCAATAAGAAAGAATCATATTTCAATTTAGAGGAAGGAAAGCAGGATATATTTTTCAAATTTTCTAATGTAGAATTCAAATTTAAATTTCAGCCCAATCTCAGTGGGTAAAAATTGTGATTTTCTGCATAGAGCTGGTTTTAAGTCGTGAAGTTTATATCATTAAGGTATTATCCACACAGCAATTACATAAGATGACTATATTTATCATTTTTTACAAGGGTTATGTAACATATACTCATTATCTATTACTCATTATCTACTTCCTGATCTTGTAAAAATTGGACAGACTTTCTCTCCTTAGGAAGATTCTCACCTAACAGGACTGAATACTCATCTCTGGATTTTCAAGAGGTTTATCAGGATAGGGAGATTAGCAGAAGGCAACAGAAGAAAGTCGGCTTCACCTTTACTTGACTCTACTTTTCTATTGCCAAGTTAGGAAGCTTTCTTCCATCACAATGAAGACATCCTTGATGCTTTTAAGTCTACTGACACGCGATGTCATCAGTTTTGGTGTAAGGGACATGGGCTGTGTAGAATCAGGTGTATATGCCATAGTGCGCCCTCCACGGCTTTGGGAGGGAAAAGAGAGACTAATACTAAGGGAACAGTCTATGGCTTCTGAACACTGAGCATAGAAACCCGCTTTACAGAAGTTAGCCCTTTCAACACTGCATTTAGAAGGAAAATACCATAAGGTCCAAGATTTGCTGAATCAAACACTGAGTCAGTTGGTCACAAGACCATAAAATGTTAGAGCATCTTATCTTGCCCTTTATCTTTCAGATGAGAGAAGAAATGAGATTCAGACAGGCGAGATGATTTCTCCCAAGGTCTCATGGTTCCTCAGTAACAGATATTAGAGTAAGGTCCGTGTCTCCAGATTCTCTGGCTTTCCAGTGCCCATACATACCTGTACATGTACTCACACATGTGCATACTAACACACTCTCAACAACATACACCCCGTACTCATGGGGATAGATAAGAGGCTCGTGGCTATGGTGCAAACCATTTGAGGCAAAGTGTTAGGTCTAAATTTTGGCAGTTTCACCACCCCAGACAAGATCAGTTTAAACTAAATAATCTTATCAGAATGCTGGCAGTCCTGCAGGAGTTAAGGAGGATGCTGCATAAAGCGCAACTCCACCCTCTTTTTTCCTCTGGGACTCTTAACTGGCTGGCTGTGTTTCTCCAGTGCTTCCTTTTTTCTTCCAGGTAATATTGAAAACACGTATTATGAGAACACTTGTTCTCAAAGTCAGTTTCCATAGGTGGAACAGCACCGCAGAAGCTCTGGTCCACATCAGTAGCCAGACATATGTTAGTATACCAGCTTCTTTGTATGCTGTAGTGCTGGAGGTTGCTAGTTATATTAAAAATTGCAAATAACTTATTTTGCAAAAGCAAGTAACACAGACCAAAAGCCTCCTCACATGTATTATTCCCTAAATTTAAAATGTCATGCCTGTAGAACATGAGCAGCTAACTACATGGGAAAGAAATAATCAGGGCAGTATCCATCTAGAAAAACACTTGCGAAGTTTTTTTTGTTTGTTTGTTTTTTTTAGCATAAACATGATCCAGTTTTACTTTAAGAAAGTTCTTAAACTATAATAATTAAAATTACATAAGTCTCTCCAATTTACAAAGCAATTTGACCATTACCACATTTCATTTAATAGTTTTGACAGTACTCCCATTAGGCAAGTGAGGTTCAGAAAATTTAAGTTGATTGCCTAAGAACATGTAGGCAGCAAGTAGCAGTGCAGGGACCCAAGTCCTACTCTAGTATTTCAAAACTGAGTCATAGGTTTTGCACATCAGAACTTCTTGAGTTTTGGTCCAGCTGTCCACTTGGAGATCCTACCTCAAGAAATCCTCCATCCAACAAGAAAGACTCTCCCAGTCTCTCTTCACTTGAGTGAGTCTCAGACCAAGGACGCCTCTTTTGCCTGTTTCTCTCCCTATGTTTGGAAAAAGTTATTGCTCTCCACCAGTGGAATTCTTAACACCCTAAAATAAAATGCTTTAAAATGGGACTTCTGGTTACTAAAGGGTTTAATAAGTTTTGTTATTAAATAGATATTGAAACAAAATATAGAACTGTACAAACTATAGGCATTCCATCATTTCAGGTGGGAATTCTTTATAATTATTTTTTCTTCCACAGGGTTTTATTTTATACATTGTTTTAGCTTTCTCCAAAGTCATTATATAAACCCCAGTGGAGAAATTCATCTATTGCAGAGCCATAAAGTGTTTTCTTAAAAATTCCATCACCCACTTTATTACTGGAAAGCAGCTACAGAAAGACTTACACATTAAGAGATTTAAGTTTGACCACTGGGACTAATGGAGCCTGGGCTTTCAATATTAATCTATCAGAAAATATCTAAATTTTTTTTAAAGATCTCCATGTACTTTTAAAAGATAGATATTAAATGCCCAAGGCTTTCACCACCCCAATTTAGCATGAATAAAATTATAAAGAACCACACTTCTTTCTATAATTATTATAATTATTTCTATAGTAAAATTGTTTATTTTTTCACTTGTCTTCAAACTCACATTAATTTATTTTCTATTTAAAATGATGGACTCTGACAATAAAATAGAAAAAATCCCCCTAGGTTTAGACTGAACGTCTCTGACAACAGGTATTTCCCCCAGAAGCCGGGGCTCAGAGCGTTGTCTGTGTCGATCTAGAAATCCCTGCCTCATCCTTGACTCCCACTATTTTTTCCACTTCCTGCCCCATCCAATTCATTTTCATTTTCTGCATCTGTTGTTTCTGATTGTCGCTTTAAACCTCGCCCTTCTCTCCACACTCATTCATCCTGCCTCAGTTAGGGCTTTATCCTCTTCTTTCTTTCTTTTATCTTAACTATTGCTTTGCCTCTCCTCCAGCCTCACCTCCTTTAAACCATCCTAGGCTTGATCCACAGTGATTTTTCAAATGCTGCCATTCTCCTCCACAGCCACGTTTAAATATGCCAGTGGTTGGTGGCTAATACAAGTTCTCACTTCTTGCCACAGCACACAGGGCCAACCACACTACAACTCCAAGCTGCTGCACAAATATCGAAGCCTCCTGCTTGGAATGCCATCCCTGCCTTCCCCCTTTTTCCCTATAGAGAGATGATGTAAAGTTTTACCTAAATCTTACCCCTCTCTGCAAAGACTTTAATAACTTCCACACATACAGGCTGTCCTTCTCCTTGCTACTGTCTACCTCCATTAAAGCACCTTACCTGGACACTCTGGTTCTCTGGTTCACCGGCCTGTCTCTCCAAACGCACTACCATGTCAGGGGCTGTTTCCAGTATTCGCTTTGTATCTCAAATACTGATGTACCTTTTGAATATAGTATTTTTAAAGAATATAGTTTCCTTGCCTAGAGGTACTTTGCTTACAGGTACTATTTAATCTGGAGCTTCCTGAATGCTGTGTGATGGCATACATCTGAATTGCCTGGGAGCAATTATGAAAATGATTCCTAAGGCATACATCTTACCTTTTCAATCTCTAAGGGTATTCTTTGGAAATCTTCATTCTTAATAAGCTTCCCAAGTGATTCTGATGTAGCCTGATTTGCGAACCGCTGCGCAACTTACTTGATTTGCTGAGTTTTTTAAATAATCTTACTACCTTCTTCTACATCAGCATGTTATATGACTGAGGGAAGCAGTGTAAGGCATGGGTTACCACAGGGTCCCCGACTTTTCGGCCGCAGACTGGTACCAGTGTAGGCCTGTTAGGAACCAGGCAGCACTGCAGGAGGTGAGCTTGACTGTAATGTCATCCGCTCGAATCATCCCGAAGCCATCGCCCACCCTTTACCCCGCCCCAGGTCATGGAAAAATTGCCTTCCACGAAACAGGTCCCTGGTGCCAAAAAGGCTGGGGACTGCTGGGGTATGGAGTAAGACAGTTTGAATCTTGGCTCTGTGCGTCCTAGCTATGCAATCCTGGGCAAATAAATGAACTAATCTGTGCCTTTGATTCTTTGTTTTATTTTTTAAAAATTATATTTATTTTTAGAGAGAGGGGAAAGGAGGGAGAAAGAAAGGGGGAGAAATATCAATGTGTGGTTGCCGCTCACTTGCCCCCTACTGGGGACCTGGCCGGCAACCCAGGCATATGCCCTGACTGGGAATTGAACTGGTGAACTTTTGGTTCACAGGTGGACACTCAATCTACTGAGCCACACCGGCCAAGGCTGATTCTTTGTTTTAAATGAAAAAACTGCTGTCTCTCTCAGGGGACTTTTGATGAGGGCACAGCCCTCAGTGTAACATCTCTTGAACAGAGGGCACTGCTTATATGTGAGCTGTGTTGACAATATTGGTCCCCCCTTTGGAGAGCAGCACTACATGTCCACAGTTAGAGAAAGAGAGTAGAAGTTGTAACAAAACAATACATCCTTAACATTTTAATGGACAAACATAATGACCCTTTTAAAATGTATTATTTCATCACATTGTTAGAGATTTGCTCATGTAGCACCAGATGTGCCCACGCTTACCCCCTTGCCGAGTGTCACCATGTCTCCTTTTCCTGAGTGACTGGGGCTGCGGCTCTGCTGTTGGTTATATATGGATAAAAGGTCTCTCTGTAGAAATGAAAGCCCTGTATTCTTGGTGTGTAACCGATGTGGTAACGGTGCACCTTTGGGCTGGTAAGCACTGCTCTCCTTCCTTCCAGCAGTACAGTTCACAGCGAATACATTTTTTCGAAAGCATGAAATTTTGAGTCGCTGGTATTATATTCCACAATAGTTGCTTTCCTGACAGTCTCATTCTGTAACATTTTCTGTAAAATCTGACAAACTTGTACATAATACAAGAGGTGGAAGTGACAAAGGCAGTGATGATAGAGGTGAAAGAGAAAGACAAAGAAGGGGAGAACACAAAAAGGAGGGACAGGAAGACTATATTGTCACCACGCCCAGCTGCCACTACCCCCTTCTGTGAATGAGAACCTCTGCATAGGGCACTGTTAGACTGCAGGCAAGTCCATTGAAACTGCATTAATAAGCTGCAGAGAGTCCACAAGACAAGTTGAAATTTGACAGCCTGAATCAAACTGAAATACATCTTAAGTTTTTGTAAGCAATGATCAAGTGCTTTGCCCCTAAGCAGAAAAAAATATCAAGTAAGATGCTGTTAATAAGCAATGCATTCTTTAAGCTGTAGTCCATTATTTTAAACACGCACTATTCTGTTTTTAAATGATGTTTATTTTTAACCATCTCGCTGATAGCTGATTTCTGATATTTGCTTGTACTTACTGTTTTAATAAGATTCTCACTAGTGGGCACTGCCCTCCTTCCTTTCCTACAATAAAGTTCCTTAGAAAACAAATTTTTTCAGAGGCGCTTGACATTTTGAGTCTGTGGTATTATATTCTGCAACAGCTGCTTTCCTGATAGTCTCGTGAATCTTATTAAACACTGTATTTGTATTGAAGTTTATCCTAAAAAACTTGATCTGAATGTATAATATGTATGAAGTGCCTCATTATAACGGCTCAGTTGTGACCTGTTTCCCTCCTGTACTGTTGTATTTTTATCAATGAATCGGAGCAGATTCCATATATGGAGTTATCCGTGCAGGCCAGGTTTAAGGCAGATGTTCATAGTCAACAGTAATGAAATACCTCATTTAACCAGAAAATAAACAGAGACAGAATGTGCCCCAGGTGAAAACCAGGTATTCCCAGTGATGATGATAATAGGAAAGCCAAGAACAAATACCATTGTTTCTTCTGTCCGGTCATGACTTCTCTCTAAGTAAAAAGACTGGTGTCATTGACTAGATGAAATATTGGTGTGAGTTTATACTGACACTGCCTTCACTACAGATTTTGGTGTGACTGTGGCATATTTAGTCTTTCTGTCTACTTCAGCAAGTCTCCCTATGTCAGCTGACGCCCTTGCTGTTATTGCTGAAAGAGGTGTCTGTCTCCACAACAAACCCTGCCATTCAGCTTCCTATTTTGAAGATCAAAGTATCATTTCTGATGCTCAGGCTTCATTTCTCTAGTGAATTCATACCCTTGTGTTCTATAATGGCTTTGGTAAATCTCAGGCCATTTAAATACTTTAAGGAAAAAGCCACCAAATACATTGACAAGTTTTGAGTACATTACATAAAACAGTACTTCTTCAGTGTCAAAAGTGTGCTTAAATCGAACATCTAGTACTATGGGAAGAATCTGTAATGGCAAACATTAGGATCACTACCACTTAACTCATCTCAACCAATTATATAACTGCACTTTTTATAGGGCCCTTCAAGACATCAGACTTTTTCAGCCTCTGTCTTACAGTGAAGTCAATCTCTGCTCCCATCCCACCATTCATCAAAAACCAGAATTGAATCTAAAGCCAAAATAGGATAATGGCTGTGCTCCCAAGACATCAACTTAATGGTATTAATAATAAAGTGATACCCATGACACGCAGCAACAACAGACTTGCCTTTGCAGATGTTCCAATAAGTAGCTGCACACTGGACGTCCTTGTCAATTCTTGCATTCAGAGCATCACACATCTTTACACTAAAAGCTCTTAGGTCATAGGTCTATTTCCTTTCCCTACAGATACTTGCTTCCATATGTGGAGTTCCTATTAAATGATCATTATTTCATTGCATCAAATTAGGCTTGCAAAGATATGGTTTAATGGTAGTTTATTTCAAATAATGGCTTGCAAATGTAGGTTACTTAAAGAATTACATGTCCCATTTTCATTCCTTAATATTCAACAGTACAATATTGTTACTGTTATTCAGTACTCTCCTAACCCTTTCCAAGGTGCTACCCTGCCCACAAATACCTTTTTTATTCATAGATGAGGACATCAGGCATTTGTTGAATAAGATCCAAAGAGATGTAATGTTGCATCACAATGAAGACCAAGTTCTCAATTTCAGTTGACCATTAGAGTCATCTAAGGAATTATATTTGTTTATTTGCTTCTTTTCTTAATATTATAGGTTCTCTTACCCTACTCCCATCAAACTCACCCCATCTATGGGATGAGGTCATCCCACTAGGGAGTGAGGTAGGGTTGTCTTGTTTGGTGGGGAACAACATGATTGCAACAGTGGACATTCTGTACTTTAGGGCTGGGAGAACACAGGAGGGAAAAATGCCCATTCCTTAGGAGATGACAATGGGGACTAAAAATGATTCTAGGAATTCAGAAATCATCACTGAAGTTACAAAATGGAAGCCTGGAGGTGAGGTGCTTCACCTTCCTCTTGGAGAACTCACTATGATCATATGATCTCACCTCTTCATTTTTGTAAATGAAGAAACAGAGATGAGCTAGCTCATATAGGTTCACTCAGGTAAACTAGGCTTTCCAAAGCCTAGTTTATATATTTGTTTATTCAGGACTGATCATCCTAGATTTGCTAAGAACATAAACTCCTTGGGAAAGATGATAGAGGGAATGGATAAGAAGGTGACAATCACTACAAAGAACACCCACCTCAGGGGCTACTGAAAGATAACAAGAAATGAGAAGCCCCAGAGCATCTATGGGAGACCAGCAGAGAGAACTTGAAGAAAAGAGTGATCTTGGATGTTCAAAGTGAAAGCTCAGGAAAGAACCCCCTGCCTCATTTCTACTACCCCTGCAGTCACTTGATGCCCGCCCACATCGCATGACATTGACCTTCTCTAAGAAGCTTTCACAAAAGATGGCCACACCCCTGCTCATGATCCCTCAGCACTCATACAATCTTTATGTTAATAATATTACCATCATGTTCTTGGAGATGTCAGTTTATTTAAAACAATATCATTCAGAGATCATTTTCCCATAGAAATATTGGTATAATTTTGGGTTTTGTTCCCAGAGATCCCCCAAATGACCACTACACTGTAAAATGTTGGGAGAAAAGTTAAAAAATTTATCAAAACTTTCTTAAATAACTTAGTCAGAATAAATAAGAGCCCAGAATTGCCAGATGTGAAGATGTATGCCTTAGGTAGTGTGATGTTGTGGAAAGAATATAGGACTTAGAGCCAAAGGGGCATTTCTTAAGGACAGAGGGTGCCAGACTAACTCCCTCTGGAAGGCATTTTCTAATTCTATGATTGGCTACACCTTGGTGACATTGGTTTTTCTGGTTCCTAACATGCTCATGAGGCTTACAGGCCACACAGGGTTTAGTGTCCTCACTAAAAGGCCCCATGATGAAACTGAGGAAACCCATGAGCCAGGAATGGCAACTACTTTTCAAGAAAGTCCGGAAAAGTTGATGGTGGATATGGAAGCTGCCCAACCACAGGAGGCCTGCCCTTGCTTGTGCTATCTCTGCTCATATTCTAAGGTTGTGGTAGAGAAACTCATTATTCATGGTGCCTAAGGGAGTCGGAGAAGATTGCTGTCTACTGAAAGAAAAATGTTCCCTACATGTCTGGAGGCAACACTGGGTTTCATATCTTATTGACCAGTTTGTATTCCTAATTTCTCTGAATACTTTAATAAGGTATTTTCTTGACATCTAAAATGGTCACTTAACCAGTGTCCCTTGAAAACTTGATAGCTTCTCTCTGTAAACATAAATCGTGAAGTAAAAAAAAAATCATGGAATTAGAGCTATGAAAGTCGGGACCCTCATTGGACAACTGAACGACCCTCTCTTCTAGCCCCCGTCAGTCTGGTTCCACCCGGTAGGGCATGACGAATGTGCAGACGTACACAATTGGTTAGGCTTTCATAAGGAGCAGCAGCACGGCAACTGGTTAAAACAATTAAGAAAATAAAAGCTGCAGAATAAGAGAATGCACTAGCACTTGTTAAATATTATTTTCTGTTTGCTCTCTTTGAAAAACTTCTTTTCTTCATTTCAAAAAGATGGCCAGAAAGCAGAAGCTGCCTGAAAGAAGGTGCTTCCTGCTCTCCCAGAAGAGGTGATGCAAGGTAAAGATACACCAGATGAGGCAGAATGGGAGAAGCTGTGCAGGTTACTCTGATGGCGAGAAGTTAGCTGGAGGCTGTTGGTTCCATAGGAGGGTGTGGGGCTATGTTCCTCTCTATGAGCCAGTGCCCTATGGCAGGATGAAGGTGCAAGCACCTTAAGTTCAGGGACACACTGCTTTGTCAAAGTCCTCCAGCACATGGGACAGCCAATGTGGACCTGCAATGGGGTAACTCAGAGTAACAAGTGTAGACAAGAAACAGTACCTGGAAGTGTCTCCTTAAATAAACATTCCTTTCCTCTCTCTGTCTCCATGGGGAACAGGAAAGATTTCTAGACCTCAGATCAGTTCCTGCTGGCTGTGAACCACACGCCAGATGATATCCCATACTAGAGCCATCTTACAGTTCAGACGCAGAATTTCAGGATCCCAAGGTTGAAAAGGAACTCACAGTTATCCATCCTTTCTTGTAAAAAGCTGGTGTTATATACAGGACAGATGCTTTTCTGATTATGATATATTTAATATTCTATTATTTTACTGTAAATATGAATAACTTAATAAAAATAAGAAAGCTTAAAAATGTATCCTTCCTTATATCTTGCTTATGGGCCCAGCCCTCACCTACAAATTGATCCAAGCAAAAGACAAACACTGGCAAGAAAGAAAGGGATAAGATTAAAAAGACAATGAGGAAAGACTTGCAAAAGGAGAGAAGGTCTCTGTGGGTGTTTTGAGTTTTTTCAGGAAACTTTTGTCCCGTCCCAGCTCTGCCCCAGAAAACCACGTGACCCAGGACAAAGCCTCACGCTCCTTTGGCCTGCAATGCTCGCATCTGTAAAAGGGTATAGTGCGAAAAGTCTTCTAAACTCTCCTCGAGCTCTATCAGCCTGTGATTCTGTTCAGTCTGACTTCTGTGATAGCATGAACTTCAAGGAAATAAGTTTGCAATCAAGAGGCGTTTAGGATTTCACACTTTAACACCAGTAAGAAATGCATTCAAAATAAAAAATACATTTAGCAGGTGAGCCTTCTTCTCCTTTAATCATAATATTATGCTAGGCTGACCAGAGTTTATTCTCCCCTGGATATAGATATAAAACAGATTATACCACTAATAAAATAATGCGTTATTAAAATAAGAAAATTTCTGCACATTATTTTGAAAAAAAAAACAAATAGGAAGTCATAACTATAATCCTAATGTTGTTGTGGTGTGTTTTATAAAAACTTGTATAGATCATTTCTATGTTTTTATTGTAATGCATGTAAAACATAGCTTTCTCTTTTTTAAAAAATAAATTATTTTGTACTTGGTATTTTTTAAAATAAGTTCCACAAAAGTCTTCTACTGTTACCTTTCTTCTGCTCTTGTTTATCAAGGTTATCTGTATATTGGGGTTATCCTATAGCCTAAATACCTACTTTCTCAGTTATTTGCTAGGGCAATATAGGAAAGAGAGATTGGGATTTGGGGTTGCAGGAGGAAAATCGGGTGAGGGAGGGAGGAGAATGATGGAGGGGGAGAGGGAGAGATTGAAATCCTTAATTTCTGTTGACAGTTAAATTTCTGAATTTGTGGAATCCCTGTGATTCCTGATTTCATTAGAGATGGTGATTTATGTATTGCATTCAATCTTTTAATTCAAATTCCACAACCTGAGTGTGTTTCTACCAACACAGAAGATATCCAGGAAAACTATCATCAGTGCTGTGTTTATATATGCAAATCCAATTACCCTTGGGGCCCATTAATAGCTTAACAGAAAATATAAAGCAATTTTCTGATTTTCCATGATCACATCCCACTAAAATCACAGCCTCCTAGAATTCTCTCAAAATTTAAACACTATTTGAGACTTTGTATACTTAGATGTCTTTCTACCTAACTAAACTTCTTCCATGACATAAGCCACTTGACAACTTTATGTATCTAGTCATCTGATACCCCCCAAATTTACATCAGACTCAGCAATCATCAGGCAGCTTGTCAGCTCTTAATGAAAACATCTCAACTCTATCATCGACTTAAACCCTAATCTAGCTGCAGATGCCTCTCCAAAACAAAGGTAAAGGTCCAATTCTACTATACTGAATTGCCTCACTATTGCCATAGAAACATGAGGGAAACATATGTAAGGCTCCTGCCATTTGGTGGGAAAAAAAGAAAATGGTGGTGTGCTTAGAGTCTTTTCTTTAAACCGCACTCTGAGACCACGGAGAGCTTCCTGGTAACCCTTCCTGTACTTTCTGTCCACAGCCAAACTGACAGGCACCTCTCCTTACTCCCCACACAGTCACGAGGTCACTAACCTTCTCAGTGTTGACAGTGAAGACTCCCTAAAACAAGGATGACAAACTGTAAAAACTTTCCACACGCAGCATGCCAAACATCTAAGCTGTACGTATTCCTTTTCAAGCCCACCAACCTAGAGGAACATTTTGGCTCTGGTAGGAATGTTTGTATGCTCCTTCTATTAAAGTGTGTGTATTTTCATATACTCCACACACTCCATTTGTTAAAAACCCCCCTCAATTTTTCCTCAATCTACTCCCACTCCATTCACATACACCCACACCCAGTTCACATTGCTATTACATCAGAAAATGTTGTCTCAGGGAAGAAGTACCGTATAATCCATCTGGTGGCCTAGATAGTGAATCACAAAGTGAAAGAAAATGGCTTTATCACCTGTTTCTTCCTACTAGCAGCATAGGCTTCTCTTCAGGTCAAAATGGTCTGGCTGCTCCACACACTTTCCCACTAACTTACCCAGCCTGGCACAAAACCCACCACAGCTGTGTCATGTGTCACACATTATTCATTCACAATGACGGTTACGCACTGAGGAGCTGTCTTTACGACTCAGAGATGCCTCCCTGCTGGCTGCACTGCATTTTGGTGGACACACAGTTTAGAAGCTCTGCTTTGTCACTCCGCCTTCCCCACCCAGGTTGGCAAAAGCCAGGCGGGTTGTGATCATGTATACTGCTGATGATAAACTGAAATTGCTTATGTGGGAAACTCCCTCTCTCTTCTCACACTGCAACTATTTGTTGCAATCTGGGTTTTCAACACACTGTTTTTGCATCCACAAGCATCACCACAGACACATGTTTTAGAAGATTCAGAGATAACTAATTAAAATCCATGTTGAGTTGTTTGGATAACTGCTTCAGACTAGATTTACCCAAATCATTATTTTGTCCAATCTTCTTCTATTTCTATGTTATTCTGCCAAACTGCTGGTGCTTTACGTTTTCTAAAATATTAAAATGACAGCTTGAAATTAAATAGTTTTTGTGTCCCCAGGCTCAAAATGACAGCAGCTGATTTCACTCCCCAAGCATTTATTAAATACCTACTATAACAGGTGGGTACTCTGTTGTGTGTGGTGAACGCAACAATATGTTGGGGAGACAGACTAGTACACAGATGGCTACATACAGAGTGATAAGGACGATGCCAAAGGAGCTTGGGAAGCATATAAAGAGGTACCATGATCCATATGGAAAGCTCACAAAGGATGTCCAGGTGAAACAACAATGCTAGAACTAAACCTGGCTTCAAATAGGTAAGAGAGATAAGAGCAGCAATAAGAGGGGTTCATGGGAGAGATTCAGGGGTGCTTGATGTGTGTGGTGGTTGCATGACTGTGTTCACTTTGCTTTAATTCATCACAGTTGTGATTTAGGTACTTTTCTGAAAGACTTGATATGTAAGAGCACTGGGGTATCTGCTGGAATTTAACACTGATAAGAAAATTATGAGGTAGTTATAATAATCTTTATTCTGTAGATGAGGAAACTGAGATTCATTCACCACTCAATGAATATTTTCTGGATGTGGGTGATATACTGGGCTCTGTGATCATGCTAGACTTTTGGTGGTGAGCAATTCAGGCAAGGTTCCTGCCAGTGTAAGGTTCACACTCTGACTGCAGTTGAGTAATTTGTCCCATAAGGTCAAACTTTTCATAAAAGGCTGAGTCAGATTCAAAACTATGCCAATTCTGCAGCCTCTGCTCTCTCTAGCACACTGCACACAGCCAGATTTAGTCTTTTTCTTATAATCTGTGAAAGCCATTGAAGAGATTTCAGTAGCAGAAAAACATGATCACATCTAGAGTTTAGAATACCCATTGGCAACAGTGTGGAGAAAATATTTAATATAGAAGAGCAGTTACATTTATGGACACTGGATTTTCAACAAAGGTACCAAGACAATTAAGTGGGTCAACAACAGTCTTTTCAACAAATAATGTTGGGATAATTGGATATCCATATGCAAAAGCATGGACTTGGAAGCCTACTTTATCATATAGAAAATTAACTCAAAATGATCAAAGAACTAAACTATAAAACTCTTAGAAGAAAACATGGGTATATCTTCATGAGCTTGGATTAGGCAATAATTTATTAGATATGACCCCAAAAGTACAAGCGACCAAAGAAATAATAAATAAATTGCACTTCCATTTGATTTTTTAAAAATAAGAGATGGAACCTACTCTGATAATTTGAAATATTTTCCTCTCCAAGTAGTACCAAACTAGATAATGAGTCTCTACAACAGATTTGTAAGGAATAAGAAAGTTCTATTTCCTGTCTGGAGTTCAACAGTGTTTTCAGCACTGGATACTTACTCCAGTAGGAATCACTCATTATACATTCAAAGGAGAGAACAGAGAGAGAGAGAGAGGACCAAAAAGCTATTTCAAAAAATTAAAATAATTAGGAAATGTTTGAACTTACTGAATTGCCTTTTGCATTGCAAAGGCATCAAATATGCATTGCCTTAAAATGGCTTTCCATTTTTTTCTCTGAAATAAGTTTAGAGCACTCAGAAATTCAATTCAAATAATTACTTTTTTCTTTTTCTTCATTGTCGTTCAAGTACAGTTGCCTCCATTTCCCCCATCACTCCCCTCCACCCCAGCCATCCCCACCTTCCATCCTCAATCCTACCCCATTTGGCTTTTTCTATGTGTCCTTTATGCATGTTCCTTGACAACCCCTCCCCGCTTCCCCCTCATTATCCTCTCCCACCTCCCCTCTGGTTACTGTTGGTTTGTTCTTAATTTCAATCAAATAATTACTTTTTAAAGGTCCTAATTTTATATATATGTGTGTATGTCACCCATGTGCTATATTACATATATTAGGCATATGCAATTGGACTTTATCAAAATTAAAAATGTGCACAGGTCACTCTCCACTATCAACGTAAAAAGACACTCCACAGAATAGAAGAGAATACTTGTAAACCATACATCCAATAAGGGTCTAGTATCCATAATATAGTATAAAGAACAATTACAACTCAACAATAAAAACACAAATAAAATTCAGCAGGAAATTGGAATCAGTATTTTTCCAAAGAAAACATACAAACAGCCAGTAAGCACATGAAAAGATGCTCAACATTATTAGTCATTAGGAAAATGCCAACCAAACCACAATGAGATACCACATACCCAGTAGAATGGCTAAAATCAAAAAGACAGAAAATAACAAATCTTGGCAAGAAAGTGGAGAAATAGGAAACTTCATACTGCTGATGAGCACACAAAATTGTGCAATCGCTTTGGAAAACAATTAGGCAGTTTTTTTAAAAGTTAAACATGAAGTTTAACATGGAGTCCTTTTTAAAGATGGAGCTGAATAGGACACAGCGATTATATTTGTAGGCATATACACTAGAGAATTAAAAACCTAGGCTCATACCAAGACTTAGAAATAAATGTTCATAGCATTATTTTTTTATATAGCCAAAAAAGTGAAAATAATCTACATGCCCACAAACTTATGAATGGATATACAAAATGTGGTCTGTCCATATAACAGTGTAGTATTCTTGCCTAAAAAAGACTGAAACATTGATTCATGGTATAACTTGGATGAACTTGGAATTGCATCATGTGAAGTGAAAGGAACCTGACACAAAAGACTGTATCACACTATTCTATTAAAATGGAATGTCTAGAATAAGCAAAACCACAGAGACAGAAAACAGGTTACCGGTTACTTTGAACTAGGGAGTGGGAAAATAGAGTATGACTGTCCATTGGTATGAGATTTCTTTCTGAGGCGAAGAAAATGTTCTAAAGGGTTCTAAGAGTGGTGACAGCAGCAAACATTGTATGCAGAGGCAGGCAGTGTGCAGACAGCAAGAAATGGCCACCCAGAAACTCATCCGTTTTAGAGGTAAAAAGAAATACTATCAGTTTCGCTTTTTCCCCACAGCAGGAGCCTACACATTTCTTTCTCGCAGGGCACGTGTGTAGAGTGCGCGCGTCACCACATGCGACACGTGCACAGGTGGTACACGTAGAAAAAGACTGGAGGGACAGAGGTGATGGCACCTCTTTTTCAGTGGTGATCCTTCAGTGCGATTGCAAATAACTTTTGTTTTCCTTACAGTTGTTTGGTGCTTCTCAAATGTTCCATAACATGTTCGTATTCTTTTTGTAGTCAGAAAAAAAAATACAGCTTAATGATTTTTCGAACAAGCTGCAGGCTGCATAATTGCTTTTACTTCAACGTTCCCCCTCTAGAGACGGACTGTCCCTTACTGGTTGGTGGGTATGAGTGCCAATGGCAACCAGACCAATACAGATTCATTAATACCACAAAACCCAATTAGTTTGAGTTTGTGTCTGCACAACTGTCATGGTGCTTTGAGCTGTCTTATAGAAATGGAATAATTTCAAACACATTGCTGAATTTTGTACACAGCCTTGCTCTTTGTGTAGAATTGTCTGTATTTGTTTTAGGCGAAGGGAAAAGAAAGTCTCTGATGACATTTTGCAAATACCAGTTGATGATTTTCAAAACTATTTCTTTTTCCTAGAGCCAACTGTATTCTTTGGAAGTCTAATTCCATCTGCCATCAATAAAAAAAAAAAAACTTATCTCAAAACATGGTTGTTTGAAATCTCATTGCAGTACTCCACCTATTTTCTTGTGAAGGAAAAGAAAACAACCCAAAGCTTTGGTTGACTTCCACGTTCTGGAGGCCAGACTGTGTTTCTGTATAGAGCGGGTATAGCAAAAACATGGAGGCTGAGGGGAAAGGAGAGAACACAGAGCTTTAGCATCAAACATTAATTGAATAAGAAAATGTGTTAGCTCTGTTCCACTATTAATTTTTAGGATGTATTAGGTTTTATGATTGAAAAAGTTTAAAATATATCCTGTACTGGTGTTTCTCAAATGTAATGTGCATATCAACTTTGTGGGACTTCGATTAAAATGTAAATTCTGAGTCAGCGAGTCTGGGCAGGGCTAATATTCTGCATTTCTAGTTTGTGTGAGTTGCATGTACATATGCAAGGTTATGCATATACAGAGAAAATTGTAATGTTCAATGAAGAATACCTGGATTAGATATAAGTTTTGCCATTTTATTTTTAATGCAGACTATTCTATGGCTATAGCCTCATTAGTAAAAAAAAAGAAGATATCAATTCCTCTTAAAAAGTTAAATGTGGCTGTGGCACACAGTCTCCAACGATCCCTGCCTCTGCTATTCTCCTGTAGTTCCCTGGCATATGGTCACAGGATTGGTGTGCAATCAATAGGATGGAGCACAACTGCCGCTGTGTCATTTCTACGATCGGGTTATAAAAGATATGCGGCTCCCACCTTGGGCACTCTCGCATGTTCTCTGGGTCACCCACCCTGGGGGAAGCCAGCTGGCATGGTGTGAGCAGTCCAAGGGAGAGGGGCCCACATGGTGACGAACTGAGATCTCCTGCCAACAGCCACATGAGTGAACTTGAAGGAAGATTATTCAGCTAGTCAAGCTTTCAGATGACTACAGCCCCAGCCTACATCTTGGCTGCAACCTTAGAAACACCTGATCCACAGTCACCCAGCTACTGCTAGATTCTTGACCCTCAGAAACTGTAGGTTCATGAAAATGTGTTGTTTTAAGCTACCAAGTTGTGGGGTATATACATAACTAACAAACACATAGGCAAAAATGATATACAGAGTAATGAATCCACAGAAAATTGGTGTTTCTAAACTCACAGAGTTTTAAATTAAAAGCATCAAAGAGTGATTAGGAAATTTGTGACATCCTGTGGTTTAAAAAACATGCTAATGGATGACTTCTCAATCTCTGTCTCTGTCAGTCACAGAGCAGTGTTGGAAGGAGGTGAGAGGGAAGCCAGCCCCTCCTCACACACATGTGCCCTGAGTTCCACACCTGGCAACGCTATCGCTGTGCTTTCTCCCAGCTCGGGAGTCTACCCTTTCCCCACGGGAAACTAAACCGTGACTTCAGGTAGTAGGAAGCACCACTCCAACTTATCTGTGAATATCGTGACAAGGAAGGAAAGCCATCTTATGTTCAAATCATCTAGAAAGGTAGCTCTGGCTGGCGTAGCTCAGTGGATTGCACGTAGGCCTATGAAACAAAGGGTCACCAGTTTGATTCCCAGTCAGGGCACATGCCTGGGTTGCAGGCCAGGTCTCCAGTAGAGGGTGTGCAAGAGGCAACCACACATTGATGTTTCTCACCCTCTCTTTCTCCCTCCCTTCCTCTCTCTCTAAAAATAAATAAATAAAATCTTTAAAAAATATATTGTCTAGCATACATCAAAAGTGAGAGCATTATTATGACAATATTTGTTTGTTGGAATGATACCAACTGCTTAGCTAAGGTTTACTCTTAGTTTGCTGATCTCCTTTCATGTACTAACTCCAGTCATTCTCACAAATTCATGAAGTAGGGGCTGTGATCATTCTCATTTTAAAGATGAAGAAACTGTGGGTTAAGTAACTTGCTCAAAGTCCCACTGCCAGTTAGGTGATGGGGCCAGTCTGCCTCCAGAGTCCGGCTCTCAAACCCTCTACACTGGCCCTCATTAATACCAAATATACCTACTACATTATCAACTATTGATTCAAAAACTAAGGTAAAGTCAAAGTGACATGCTTTCACTATTTACCCTCTTACTTAGGAAATGTAGGGATTCTAGACATCTTGGGAATAGCAGTGCCTTCAAATCAACTACAATTTTGAATAAAGGCACAGAAGTCCAGAAGGGTTTATGAGCAATTGCCGTCACTCTGTGTCACACTGACAGTGAAGATGATTCTGCGGCTTTCTAAGTCCCACCTCATCCTAAGTGCTGAGCATAGAAAGATAAACTCATCTCATCTGTATTTTGTGACTTTAACAACGGGCCATGCTGTTCCTATGTTTATCTTTGCTTTCTCCCTCTCCCGCATTAAAGGTGATCTCAGACTGAAAGCTGGCTGGCTCACTTCACTAAGCATACCAGTCGGATCATGGATGATGACTGGGCACTTGCCTTCAGGGACGTTGCTAACGACAGGACTGAGTCCAGCTGCCATGTGTTGCTTAAACTGAACATTCAAACACGGTGGAAAGCAGTAGATCTGTGTCCTTGGATACTGGTAGCTTCAAGGACTGTTTACTGCTCAGCATCTTAAATCAAAATAGAAGGAGGTCTTGTCCTGGGTACTGTGTTTCCAGTGCACACCTCCTCAGGTAAGGTTAGAGTCCTTTCACAGCCCAGCTGTTCTTCAGTAAGAATTGGTGAGTGAGTCAGAATTGTTGCCCATCTCCTCTATTTCTGAATAGCAGTGATAGCTCTTCTTTTATTTTATTCAAGAGGCAAATGATCCTTTTTGACTCTCAGACTAGAAGGGCAACTTAGGATACTCATGCAGTGATAGCAAACCCACACCTACCTGCCAGATATTTCTCTAAGAGTTTACTTTGGGGTTTTACATAATGATCCATTTGTGATGGATTTAATTAAATTCATGGATGCTATTTTAGGACTCTGTTGTAAATAAGTACATTAAATGGAAGTTTAAAGAATGTAAAGTTTTAAGTAGTCAAGTGTTAAAGCAAAATGCATAGTCAGTACATACTTGGAACACTGGTGTCGCTCGCCGCGGGGAAGCAGAGAAGCAGGGCAGACCAGGGTGCTTTCATTAGAGAGGTCCAATGTAATACACATTTTTCAACTTATTCTTTCGTTGATTTACTCAGCAAGTATTTATTGTGTATGTACTACATGTCAGACCCTGTTCTAGACATTTAGGATGTTTCAGTGAACAAAGCAGACCGAGATCCCTGCCCCTGAGGAATGACTTTCTAGTCAGAGGAGAGACATGCTAAATAATACATGTAATAGGTAAATTCTACCACTTGTTACGTGATGAGCGCCATGGTGGGAAGGGGAGAAGGAATCCTTTAAATAAGATGGTCAGGGTGAGTCTCATTAAGAAAGTGACATTTCAGGTAAGATTTAAAAGAGGCTGAAGGAAGTTTTCATGGGAGCAGCTGAAAGAAGAACTTTCAGTTGGCGAATACAGCCGATGTGTGGCCCCAAGGCAGGAGTGTGCCTGGTGAACGCGAACCAGCAACGAGCCAGGGTGGCTGGGCAGCAGAGCAAGGGGGACAGCAGTCCGAGAGCGGCTAACAGAGGCCATTCAAAGGGTTCACCTTCCCTCTGAAGGGGCCCTTACTACAGGGTTTTTAGAAAAGTATTCTTACTGGATCACTTTGGCTTCTGTACAGAGACAGGGAAAAGCACAGGGACCATTAGCAGACTATTGCAGCAATCTAGAGTGGGGAAGATGGTGATTCAAAATAGGTAGTACACAAGGTAGAATAAAGATGGGTAGGCTTTAGACTTTCTGAAAGTAGAGCCCCCACTGGCTGCATTAGCTGATGGGTGTGATGCAAAGAGAAATCAAGATGCCAATTAGGCATCTTAAGGTGTTAGGCTTCAGCAATTTGAAGAATGGAGTTTTCTGCAGTTAAGATGGGGAAGGCTGCCGGTAGAAGGACGGTCATTTTAAATTTGAAACAGCAGTTAGAAGTCCAAGTGGAACTGAATGGGCAGTTGGACACCAGAGACTAAGGAGAGAAGTCTGGACTGAAAATAGGGTATTTTAATAAAAATAGACTATTTTTTGGCCACTAGATAAGACAGCCACATGAAAAGTGTAAGTTTCCTCCATGTGAGCCATATGATTCCTGGGGGAACCACACTGGATGAAAAGAATTAATTGATAGACTTCATAATAAAGACTTCACATAAAGAACATAGTTTCTAAGCCATGTGTCCATCAGACAGACATATATTTGTGTGAAACAAAAACCTAGCAACCAAGAGGCTTTATACCACAAACACAAATTTTGTTCAAAATAATCAATATAACTGATGCAAATGTAGTGATTTTGCTCTAAAAGATGTATGTGTCAAGAGAAAAATGCTATGCAGAAGTAATTTAAATTTTTTGTCTCTCAATTTACGCTTTTTACCATTTCTTGAAGTTACTGATACTCTGAAGGCAATCTGGTAGAACTATGCAGTACATAAATGGTCCATAAATGTCTGTGTTCACAGCTTATACAGTGGAAATTATTCCTATGTATAATCTTTCAACATGTGCTAGAGTCAAGACTGCAACTGCACAGAGAAGGAAGCCCCACCCCCTACTAAGTAAGATTTTCAACGTCCTGTCTCTGCTGTCTCCAACAGCGCTGGTGTGCTGTCGTACATGGCTAACTCACTGACACCAAAAAACCGTTTTATAAGGCACAGTGCAGTAAAACTAGAATCAAGGAGACCCTACCATGTGTGAAAGTCATTCTGAGTATTGTTAGAGAAAATAGGTTTAGACTTTTGAAAGGAAAAGCTGTTTCCTTTGCTTTGAGGGGGAGCATGCGTAGGAGCCAAAAGCAGGGACTCTGCAGCCAGACTCCCTAAGTTTAAATCCCAGCTTAGTACCAGCTGTGTGACCACGAACAAGCTGCCTAACCTCTCTGTGCCCTACCACCACTGTCTGTAAAATGAGGATAACCACAGAACCTACCTCATAAGTGTTGTCTAGAATATTAAATGAAATAATATCGATAAAGTCCTTAAAAAAAGTTCCTGGAAAACAGTAAACCCTATAGAAGTTTTTTATAAGTACGTAAGTAAAATGCTGATTTTTCTTTTTGAAAGTGTGCCTCCTTCTGCTTACCTCTGCCATTGGTGCATGTTTTTCATATTTTTTATAGCTCTTCAGAAACTGCCGGCAGCAGTTACATACTTCTGAGTTTTATTCCCATAATTGTAGACTCGTTCTTCCCTACAACTCATCTCTGAGGTAGTTTCTGAGGCATGCTGGTCCTCTGCCTGCCTTCCAGAAATTGCCTGCAGCATGCCTGGTGGGGTTCCAAGTTCTCCACAGTCAGCCAAGTAAGGTTTAGTGTTATTTTTCATCACCTTGACGTCAGTGAGAAATATCACTAAATTAATGCAAAAAAGATGTTCAATAGGATTTCATGAATAACTCAAAGCCCACTGCAAATACAGGATTGTCTGTGATGTTTTGAATTGATGGAAATCTGTCCAGGGATTTCCAGCAATTCATAAACCAATTTCAGCTGACCGATTTAAAGCTTCATTTTATAAAATCTGGCGAGTCAGAATGAAAGTGGAGTCTCTTCCAGGCAAACACCCCGAATTGATTCAATTATCATTGACAACTAATGAATTCACTGTAGGTATCAGCAAAAGTCCCTTACGGACAGAGCTGACCACAGCAGCTTACGTCCAAACACTTCTGACTTACCTTCCAACACCACTGAGGAAAGAATTGTCTCCACCTCATCAGGCCTGCCTACACTGATTTCTAACTCCCTCGGTCCCTTCAGCCTTCACCACCGTCTTTGGACGTGCCTGACAAATGACATGTGCAAAAGTCATCCCACTTGTACTCTAAGCTTGAGAACTTTCTCCCACATGTTTCTTGCAGGCTGCCAATATCCATCAGCAAGGGATTTAACATGAATCTTCCTTGTATTCTTGATATTTTGAGCTCCAGAATCTGATGTAACACTTTTACTTCTCCGCATATGAGCAACATCCAATGCAAAACAAAAGGGGGGTCTTCAAAATAATAATTTTAAGAATATTTTTTATGAAAATTCTTCAATTTTCATATTTTACTGTGTTTCTTGCTCAGGTTGTTCTTTCCTTCCTCCCTCCTTCCTTCATTGTCAGCATTATTGCTGTTTAAGACTTGCTCCTTCTGGTATCAGGGTAAGTAGCTCCAGCCTCCAGAAAGTTTAGCTCCCTTTGAATTTCCTCCTTCAATATCTGCAGCACAAACTTTCCGAAGCAAACTCATTCTCTAGAATCGAATCTTCTAGGGAGGGTAATTCAGCTGAATGACCAGCCCGCATCATTTCATTAAAACTGCTATCAATGTTGACTTTTTTCCATGTGAAATAAAATGCCTATTTCTTAGCCTTCTTGCAACTTCATCTCTCAGTGGCATGTGACCTAAGTAAAGCCTTCTCCTTATTGAACCCCTAAAATTCAACCTTTTTACTTGTATTTCTCTTACCTCTCTTGATTCTCCCTATTGGTTTTAATTGATCGCAGGTTCCTATTTCATTTCCTGTAGTTATGACACTTGTCTTTTCTTTCTCAGTTCACTGAACTGAGCAATCCCAGCCTCATTACTCACTAGCTATGTGACTTTGAGAAAGTTATTTAGTTTCTTTGTGCCTAAGTTTTCTCATCTACAAAGGGGAATAACGGTATCTACCTCGTAAGGTTGTTCCATTAGATACTGAGCTAATATTTAGTAGCTTAACCTTGAAGTATAGTTATAAACAGTTAAGTAGAGCTACTTAATGCTTAATATTGTCTTTAATATTAAGTATACTTAATAGTTGGAGTTAATATTTATACATACTCAAATCAGTGATTGACATATAATCAGCACTGTTAAAGTGTTTATTTATTTTTTTCATTAAATCTCATGGCTTCAAGTTATCATCCAGGCGCTGATGACTCTCCAGACCTATATTTTAAACCAAGATCTCTTTCTCTAGAACCCAGATATTCTCACCTGGAGGCTCCATGAATACTTTAGGATCCATCAGCTCTCATAATCATATCTCTTTGCCTGCTCTGTCTCAAGAATTGGCACCACCCAGCTGCCCACACCAGGATATAGTCCTTAGTTATATTTTCTGCCTCATTGTACACATTTCACCATCAATGCTGTTAATTCATTTTCCTAGACTTATTTGGACTCTGTCCTGGTATCTCTAATATTTCCCAATCCCGTCTATCTTCCTCACCACAACAGAGAAAACTTAGAGTTTTTTTCTAATCAGATGTTGCCCCCCATGAAAATTCTTTCCTGATGCCCTACCTCCACCACTATCATTTTCCAGTGAGACCCCAAGTGCCTTAGCGTGGTCTACCGTGTCTTCCTGCTTGAGCTATTTATTGTTCTTCATCTCTGTTTTTTCACAAACCTTCACCTTCTACAATCCAACCATATCTAAATGACTTTTCTTTTCCCAAGTATACCACAATTGCTCAGAACTCAACCTTAGTACACATTACCCCATTCCCTAATTCCCATAATCTTCAAGCTAATTCTTTATCATTTTAGACTTATTTGTGGGATAAGCCCTGAACTGAACATTAGACCAAGTGTAATTCAATACCCTTTGAAACCCCTTAATTTTTCCTCTGTCAGAGAAGGATCATCGAGTCGACAAATAAATGTTAAGGTCTTATGTGCCAGACCTGTGCTACACTCTAGGGACAGAGTACTAAATAGATGGCACCCCTTCCTTTGTAAGGTTTGTACTGTAGGGGGAATGTCGACTTGTTGACTTTGAGCTAAGTCTCAAGTCAATAATGGTAAATTCCCTGCAAGTCTCTACCAAGAGAAGTAACTAGTCTATCTGTGTTCTGCTACTGCCTCTTCCTGCTGTGCATACTTCTGTTAGTAGCTCATATCACCAGACCGCCACTCCTGGTTTTCTGTGTGTTTTAGTTTAGGTTTGTCCCCCAAACCAACGATGGGACAAGGACTTGAGTGCAGGTGGTTTATTTGGTGCATGATCTCAGGAAGCACAGATAAGGGGAATTAAGACAAGGGAAGAAGTACAATAAGGGCTATGTTAACGAGTAGATAGCTGCCACGGGCAACCCCCTGTGAATCTCTATGGGAAACTCTGGGGAATATATCTTAGAATCATCAGACCAGAGGGAATGAGAACTGATGCACCCCACCTCTATTAATCCAGTGTGGCCCCTTGGAAACATTAACTTCACTGCATTTCCAGGTTGCACGTGAATGTGGGTCAGTTCAGGTGGGCCAAGGCAACAATGGGTGGGACCTCAATAGCATCTACTACACTGTCCAGTTTCCCTACCAGCCTGAGCAACAAAGGAAGTATATATCACCAGTCTCCCTATTCAGAGGACTTATCAGAGTGCCCAGAGCAGTGTCTGCTTGATAAGTGTATTGAATGAACAAACAAATCTCCACCACATCGACATGATAAAATAAATACTTTCATCAGGTTTCTGTCGTCCTGTAACACTGAGGGCTAAGAGGGTACAGGTGAGGAAAGTTTTCTTGGTGAAATAGGAGATATGAAACTCACTGATTATATGCCTGAAAAGATTTTCTTTCAACCAGTGACCACTGTTACAGATTGAATATTTGTGTACTGCCCCCCACAATTGATATGTTAAAGCTCCCCCGCCCAAAGTGACTCTATTTGGAGAGAGTGCCTTTATGGAGGTAATTAAGGTTAAATGAGGTCATAAAGGTGGTGGGCTCTGGTACAACTGGACTAGTGTCCTTGTAAGACATGATATCAGAGAGCTTGCATGGGCTGCGGCTCCACCACGTGAGGACACAGTGAGCAGGCAGATGTCTGCAAGCCAGGAAACGTCCTCATCAGAGACCAATCCTGTCATACCTTGAGTTTGGATTTCCCAGCCTCCAGAATTGTGAGGAATAAATTTCAGTTGTTTAAGCCACTAGTGTGAGGTATTTCAGTGTGGCAGCCCTACCCGACTAAGACAATCACATTGAAAAGATTCCTGCTACCGGGTGAGGTGGGCTCCCCAATGACACCAGGAAAGAGTTGTTAAGTTTTATGCTGATTTGTCTGGAAAAACTCAATTTTATTCTTCAGTTTTTTTAATATATCTTGAAATCTTAAGGACAAATATTTGTTGACAACGATGGTGATAGGCTTTACACAGTTTGCTTCCTTGGCATAAGTAACTTCCCATTTCATAGGTGCATGCAATAAGCACATAAAATAGTTAAAAAGGCTTCTTGAACATCAAATAACTCATACTAAACATACTGATGAGTTAAGTGTAAATAAATGAGAAACACATGGATAACATTTTCCTTAAAAATATAAAGCCTTAGACATTAAGTGAAAAAGAGACTGACAAAACACATCTGGGATTTTGCCCACTGCAAAATTATTTTTAGATTTGGATATTGAAACAAATTACAATTCAATGTGTCTAGCTTGAGTATAAGCTCTTGGTTTATAAAATAATGCTTGTCATATAATGATAGGGAAGATAGTATTGATAGACAGTTATGAGAATTCAACCTTGACCTAGGAAAGAGAAAATTCCTCATTTAAAAGCAGAAAGGTCAATTTTCTTGGTGTTATTTTTAGCCAGGGAAGGTTAAAGGAACATATTTTTGTACTTCACTCTGAAAAAATGAACACATGGAAAGGCATCATTTTAGAGAATGAAATTGTTATTGTTGCTACCTTTTTTCACATTATAGTTTAGAATTAGATGAGAGGGGTATTTGCTTCACTTAAGTTTGTTAAACAAAGCTGATAAAAAAAAAAGCTAAGTGTAACCATGCCCCCAAGTCAACAACTGGTAGATTATGGGAGGGTTGTGCTGGGTTAACTTGTCCTGCTCATGTGTGTCCCAACTCACTCTGCTCCTTGCCGATACCTATGAGTGAACAGAGCAAAGATCAAAGATAAACTGGGGTCTGGGATCTAGCCAAGTGGCTTTTGTGTGAACTGGTAGCTTTGCGAAAAGCATAAAGAGCCTATTTCCATTTAGCCTGGAGACTCCTCAAGCCTGAGCTGAAGCTCTGTAGTTGGCATGAAAAATATGGCCGCTGCCACAATTCCATTCCATCAGTGTTTCTCCTACAAAAGAACGTCTGGCTCACATTTGGACCCCTAAAAGCTTCTGGCCTAGGATGTCCCAGCTGAAGTTGTGGTTGTTTGAAAAACAGTGCAAAGGAAGGAGGTCCAAGAAAATTCTCTATCTTTAAGCTTCATTCCTTGAACTGAGGATCTTGATTTTAATCCTAGACCTTAGTGTCCTGGATTCTCAGAGGTTTTCTACATCTCCTTAATCTAATAATACCTTTCCTACATTCAGCATTTTCTGGGCGCCAGTTCTCAGCATCAATTCCTTCTTGAGAATCCTCTGACCAACCCAGAACCAACATGAGTTGAAGAAGATTGAATGATCACGGGTAAGTCTTCGTTGGCCATGAGATGCCTGAGAGCTGAGAACTAGATACTCTATGGCCAGCTGTCCTCAGATCCGGATCAGAAACAAACAACAGATGCCTTTGGAAACTATTCAAAGAAAGAGCCCTCGGGCACCAAAGGGGAGAACACAATTCAAGGAAAACTCAGTAACTGAAAGTAGACTTTAGGGAAAGAGGAAAGTAAAGCGTTAATGAATAAAGAAAAGGCATCTGGAAGCCAGGGTTCACTGTCTGCCTTGACTGGCTGGGAGTAGGGTGCAGCTTAACCTGCTCCCTTGCCCCTGTTTCTCCTTCTCTCTTCAAGATTATTCTCTACTCCTTTCATAAACCAAATTAATTTGCACAGACCAGTGAAAGGTAAAACTGCTAGTGAAAGAAAATATGATATCAGTCTGTCACTCTCTCTGCTCTTTGGTTTTATGGGCAGGGGCAAACAGCAATAAGCATGACTGTAAATCTCTCCCACTTACATATCAGAGGACTGTGCATATCAGAGCAAATGCAAGAGTGGTAGCATGCTGCCAACAGCTAAGAATTCTGTGGGACCTGAGGTTCACAGTGCCTCAGAATTGGCTACATGTTTTTAGTGAAGGGGGGCAAAAAGATTGTCCAGTATAAACTTCAGATGTGTGTTTTACTGTTATTATCATGGGTCTGTTTTGTCCCAGGACTCCAAGTTCCGAGACAAGTACATCCTTTTATTCATACCCTTTGAATTTTAAAGACCTGGTCAAGAGGTCACCTGGCTATGCCTTAAATTTACCCTCAGGAAAGAGGAAGTAGGAGTCCTAAACTGAAGTTAGATGAAAGAAGGCAGGAGGATGATTCATTACCTAAGACATCTACATTCTTGAATGTCCCCAAATTGGCCAACCGTATGATCCAAGGTAGCACTGCAGTCAACTGTGGCCCGAGCTAATGTGCCCAGGGTCCAAACTCTTTCTGGATGACCTGACGTGAGGGGGAAACACCTGAATGTTTCCAACTGAACCCTAGCTGTGCTTAATCAGTACACAGACACAGAATGACAGACCTCTTACAATTAAGAAAAGAGAAAAAGAGAACACACAGGTACAAAACATAGAAATAAACATCTAAGAATATAAGAAGGAAAAGATTATAATGGGAATTTATTTCTTCCAATAAACTGCAAATTAAGTGAGGGATAGAAATGTGTCCAAAAAATTTATTTTCTATTGAACAAGACCTAAAATTTTAAACTCTATATAGGCATTTGAGAAGAGCCTTTCACCATACTCCCTCTTAAGTCATTCTATGAAATTGATGGTGGGTTGTGAAGATTGCAGGATTGAGCACTTTCTATCAATTAACTATGGCCTCAAGCCCTGACTGTGTGTGGCTCAGTTGGTTGGGTGTCCTCCCGCAAAGCAAAAGGCAGCCGGTTTTATTCCTGGTCAGGGCACACACCTAGGTTATGGGTTCGGTCACCAGTCGGGGAGCAAATGAGGGGCAACTGACTGCTGTTTCTCTCACACATTGATGTTTCTCTCCCTTTATTTCTCCCTCCCTTCCTCTCCCTCTAAAATAAATAAATAAAATCTTTTAAAAATAATAACTATGGCCTCAAACTTTTAATGATTCTCTACCACTGTCGGGGAAAACAATAAAATGTCTTATCCACTTGCACACACCAATGCTTTCATAGGTAATTGCCGGTGAATTTAAACTGCAAATGCTTTCTTATAATTTTTGTTTTAATACTGAAAGAGTTTCACTTAAAGAGATACATCATTATATGATAGAAAAATCTAGATAACCCTCTCATCCAAAGTTCATGACAAGAGATACTAAACAGCTCATCACCACTAACTGAGTGTTACTTATCAATGTTCAAGTAGATTTTAAGAATAGAATTAAAAATAGCTCTAAATATCTTTAATATTGAAGATTTGTTGTTGTTTTTTCTTTTTCTTTTTAATGAATGCAAGAAACTAGAGTAGACACCAGGGGGTCTACAACTTCCTATACACTAAACACAAACCAATATTTTTTGCTTTCACATTCTCCAATGACCTGGCCTCCAAAAATATGTAAGATCACTTTTCTCAAATCTCGTGCCTTCAATGAACATGAATACTTTTTGCACACTTCTCTCAAAGTTAAGAGTTTGAGGCCTCGGAGGAATGTAAACACCCCAAATTCTTTCTTCAAAAGAGGCTTTAGCTATGGAAATCCTTTGCTCTAGTCTAATAAAGATCAACTTTCTAAAATCACTAAGTATAAAGCCACTCCCTATGTATTTTAGAGACAAGACTCTTTGAGGCATCAATTTATTCTATTGCCCACCAGAAATCAGCAGTGGTTTGGTGGCAGGAAACCACACCAGAAGCTTGACGCTGTGGGTATGAAGAGCTGGGCTAGTCACACTCACACCTTGCTCAGCATTTGATACCTGGTGGCAAACTTTCTTATCTGTACAAGGTTATATACTTGCCTTACCATTACTGTCATAAGGCATGCTACGGACTTCATATTCACAATGAGGATTTAATGTTTTGGCCAGGGCGGGGTGGGGGGGTGGGAAGCAGCACATGAACATAGTCTGGACCTCATGAATATGGTCTGAAGCTCAAGGAAAATTGGTATTTTTTTTTTTTTGCTTTATTTTTTTTTGCTTAAGTTACTTTGAGTCTCCAAACTATTATTTCTTTTCTGTGGCAGTGATTTCCACACGCATGTTAACACGTAATCATGAGAATTTATGCGTTTTGAGCGCAGCTCCGTGTAATTGCCATGTAGGCAAGTGTGGATCATGTCTGTGGAATAGGAATTCTCTAATAGGAATTTGGCAAAGATGTATCTTAAGAAATTCTGACTTGCTGAGTCCTGTTTAAAATATTATCCTGGTCCTGGACTTTGGGAGGAAGATGGCGGCGAGTTAGGAGGAACAGAGTTTACGTCCTCCTACCCACTGGTTGATTTTCTGAGGAACGGGGCGAAAACGCAGCAGTATTCCAACACATATGATGATTGATGCCCAAGATTACAGGGGAATTTGAACATTCACACGGTAAGCAGAGAGCATCGGAAGGAAAGGGTCCCCATCGGGACAAGC
>PVJI01001368.1:0-184862 GCA_004026765.1 Micronycteris hirsuta
CCCCCCCAGAAGCAAATGCAAAGTGAGAACAGGGGTTGGGGGAAAGGCTAGCACCACCCGCACCCCCAGAATAACTACGACACAGAGCACCATCACCCTGGGAAGGTCTAGGTGAGCTGCTTCATGCCACACCCATTGAAAGCCCTTTCCTCTTCTCTCTCCATTCCTTCCCAGACTCCTCATGGCAACCTGTGTGTCGCCCTCACAAAGAGCCCACGTGACTCCTCAGGACCTGCTCTTTGTCTTCCCAGAGGACCTGAAAGCCCCGTGCATGGTCCTGGGAGTTCATGGGCCCATGTCACCTTCCTGTCCCAGGTAGCCTGTGCATTTCCACAGGCCTGGACCCAGAGGAATGGTGCGAGGGGTGGATTCCGGTTGGCTATGGTGTAGGCGTGCAGGGAGAGGCATGATCTCTATCACACTGGCTCGCTCTGACCTCCTCTCTCATACCAGGACTGGACCCCATAGAGCACAGGTGGCAAACACAAGGCCCTCCACCTGGTTTTATCCAGCCCAGCACCTTGTTTCTACCCAGCGGCAGAGCCGAGTTCTCGCCTAACTGTGAAGGAGTAGTTACATTGATACAGTCCTAAAATTACATTCGGTCCTTTGAAGGCAACCGCAAGGCTGATGTGGCCGCCGGTGAAAACGAGTTTGACACCCCTGCGGCATAGAGCATGTGTGTCCTTACCGGGGAGTGCATGGTAGTAGCACAGTCTCCCTGTCTTATGCTGATCACAGTTCAGGGCAGTGCTCGTGAGAATTCTCCCTTTTTTGCTTTGTGCTGGTCAAGGCTGGTGTCCCAAAAAGCATGGGATGCTGGTCCAAGGCTGAGAGCCACATGTCATGCCTGGTCCCCCATGCCACTGGAAGGAAGGGGTTCCAAGCCCTGGACACTCCACTCAAAACACTGTTCAGCCCCGTGCAAAACATAGTGGGCATCGGCGGGTGCTGAAGAGGTTCCTGCCGCAGTGTTGAGAAGCCATAGATTTGGACGCAAGGCTGCGAGTGTCCACGGGGCTCTCCAGGCCAGGCTAGATCATGTTGGTCTCCTTCTCATTCATCGAGGACCTCTCGTTTAACGAGGACATCCTGGTAAAGCTCCTGTGGCTGGGGAAGGAAGAGTGGCCTGTGTCTTCACTCAGAGCATTGACCAGGCGGGAGAAGAGGGCCACCTTGAACTTCTTGAAGTCCTGACCCATGAAGACATACAGAATGGGGTTCATGCAGCTGTTGGCGATGGCGACGGCAGTGGCCAAGGGCACACCCACCCTGAAGACAGCACCAGGCACAGCGGTGTGGTAGAGCTCCAGGAGGTAGAGGGTATGGTAGGGGCACCAGCAGAGGAAGAAGGTGATGATGATGGTCACGATGATTTTGAAGGGCTTCTTGGTCTTGGCCAGGCGGTTGCGCCGTAGCTTGCAGACGATGGTGAAGTAGCAGGCTGTGATGACGAGGACTGGGATCAGAAAGCCACAGAGGAAACGCGTGATGGTCACCACCATGTACCGGCGGGACCCCACAGAGTCCAGTTGGGGGTGAGCGGGCCACGGGGAAGAGCTGGCCGCAGACAGGCTGAAGTTGTTGAAGCAGGATACCTTCCCATGCACGTTGGCTGTGTCCCGGAACACGAGGGAGGGGGAACTCAAGAAGAAAGCCAGGACCCAGATAACCACGCAGGCCACATAGGCCAGCCGGAGGCTGCGGTGGTTCTGGGCCCAGACCGGGAGGAGCACAGAGATGCAGCGGTCGAAGCTGATGACAGTCAACAGGAAGACGCTGGCATACATGTTGTGGATGAGCAGGAAGTTGCTGATCTTGCACATGGCCGTCCCGAAAACCCAGTGGTAGTCCATGGCAGCATAGGCGATGTGGATCGGGAGGAAGACGTTGAACAGGAAGTCAGCGATGGCCAGGTTGAGGAACCAGATGGTGTTCACCGTCTTCTTCATCTTGAAGGTGGCAATGAAGATCACCAAGCCGTTGCCCAGGATCCCAAGGAAACAGACCAGGCTGTAGACCACCACCAGGAAGATCGTGATCACCCCGCTCTCGGGGGGGTGAAAGTCCTCCGCAACCATGATGTCAGGGTCGTCCAGGTAGTCTTCATAGTATAGGAAGGAGTTGTTATAATCCTTGTCCCCCATTCTCTGCAAGGGGAGACAGGGGTGTGAGAGGAATCTCGATTGGAACTGGCTTTGAGAGGTTAACCGACACCAGCAAGACCGATGTGATTCTCCCTGGCAACAAGCAAGGCCAGTTCTGTAGTTTAACTACTTCCTGCTTTGCTATTTTATTTATTTATTTAACAAATAGCCGCCCAGCACCTCTTCCATACCGGGTACTATTCTGAAGCCTTGACATATATAAACTCTCTTCATCCTTGCAAAAGCTCAGTGAGGTAGGTAGGTAAAGAACCCCATTTTACAGATGAGGAAACTGAGGCACAGAGCATTTAACCCACTCATCCAAGGTCATAGAGCTGAAAGTCAACTCGACTTCAGAACCTGTCCTCTGGACAACCATGTTTTGCTGCCTGTCTGGCACCCTCCCTTTCCCCTTACAGTCTAGTGGGGGAGATAAATATTCACCAAAAATTTCCTTTATCATGGAAAAATCTCAACAATGCTAAGTTCAATAAAGGAGAGGTGCATAGTGCCATGAACTTGGCCCCAACCATGTTCCCAAGACCCAGGGGACAGCTACGCAGGGCACCCAAATTGTCAGTGGACCCCGCTGGTGCCCTTTGGAGGCAGGAGTTCAGAACACAGGAGTCCCTCACCATTCACTGTGCCAGTGTCCAAAGCTCTGCTGGGCAGGCCCTCGGCCAGTCAGTCCCTGTGCGCTGCTGGAAATGCCTGCAGGGAAGAATGAGGGGGCAGTCGTTGGCTCCGGGTCTGAGAGCCACGGTGCCACTGAGCCAGAGATAGGATCTACTGCTGTTACTCCCAACTTTCAGAAAAGGAAGCAGAGGCAAGGCGACGTGCCCGAGGTCCCTCAGCTGACGTGCAGCTGAGCTGGAATTTGAGGCCAGGGCGCCGACATGCTGGAACCCATGCACTTTCCACCACCAAAGCTCTCCCCGCCTTGGCACAGGGGCTCCGAGCAGATGTCTTAGCCAGGCAACACTGCTGAACGATGCTTCATCACCAGTAGCTCCAGCTCTCCTCCACCTGAATTCACTGCTGGTCTTTAATGGATGGGACGTTATATTTTATTGCATAAAAGTCATCTTTTGCTTTTATTAAATAAGATCTACTTGTAAAATTCCATTGAGGACTCTGGGCTCCAGGGACTCCGAATTGAAGCTTGGGTGTCATCCCGCTATGCAGGCTGGGAGCAAATTCCAGAGGTGCCCAATAAAGGGTCCCCAGGGCTTCCTGGGGCACCGGAAAGAGAAGATGGGGACATTGCAGCTGCCCTCCCTTACCTGGGGACTTAATATGTGACTAGTGCTCACAATCCTACTGTATGCCAGGGACTGTGCTGAGCATGTGGACAAGTGGTCTCACTTTAGCATGTGAGGAGCACCAAGGAGGCTGAGGGCAACCAAGGCATCTGGGCAGGAGGTGGCAGAGCCGGGGTTTGAACCAGGTCTGCAGAACCTGGCCCTTCCCATCACTCCATGCTGCCCCTACGTCATGATCTGATGACCTCCACTGAGCGTGTGCTTGAGGAAGAAATGACCGTGTCCACATTCCTTGTGCCAGGCTGTACAGCTCCCAGGGACAAAAGAAAAAAGAAAAAAAAAAGCTGCCTGAGCTCTGGTCGTCACACCCACATTCCAGGCCGGAAGAAGGGAGAAGATGAAGGAAGCGTGCTCCACAGGACCTGCCCCAGGGTTGTAAGGCAGGAGTCAGAGGAGGTGCTCTGAGAAGCCCCGAGGAGGGGTGTTTGACAGCCCAGGAGTCTGAGGCTTCCTGGGACAAGCTTCCCTAGAGCCCCTCGAGGCTGAAGTTTTAACCCACTGGATGAGTTTTAAAGGACAACTTTAAGCTCAGCTGGTGGAAGGAGGGAGGTAGGAGGGCCCCACCCTCCAGCATGGCCCCCTTTTCTGTAGTGGTGGCAGGGAGTGTCTGAGGCCCTGGAGGAGGGTGAAGAGGAATGGACTCGGGACCGAGCAGTTGGCACTGCGGCGTCTGCCTGCAGAGATGCTCTGGGGACACAGATCACGTCATGTCTGGCTCTCCAGCTGGGCTGGGAGCCACTCAGGGTCAGAGGCCACTTCTTTGCGTCCTTGACTGGGAGCCAGGCTGGGCCCGCGCAGGGTGGCGCTGACATCTTCTGGGCACAGCTGCCCATCCTCCACCACCCCTCGCCCTGAGAACCGAGTGAGTCAGTGTCCCCGGTTGGCACGCGTCCTCCCCCCACCCAGTCCCTCGGTTCTCCCTGGAGGGGGCCCCAGTCACAGGTTTGCTTTTGGCTTCCATTCTGTCCCCACATACAACCCTCCTGTCCTGAGCTCGTTTCTGCCCCCAGGTCAGATCGTAAGTCGAGGACACAGGTTCTGCAGCCCAGCCAGGCGGCCGGCATCCAAATTCTCAGTCTGCACGAACTTCCTATGACCTTGAGCAAGTCGGTTACCTTCTCAGCACCTCCGTTGTCTCAGCTATAAAATGGGCATGATCATAATAGTTGAGGCCGGTTGAGAGGGTTGAGTGCCACATGCAAAGTACTGAGAACACTGCTGCTCCTGGGTGAGCACTAGGTTGTGATTGCTATCACCACTATCATCATCATCATCATTATTTCTCAGGCTTCCATTCATAATTCCCTCCTAAAATGGCCTTTGCCTGGGAAGGGGGGAGGGGCCGAGAAGGCCAGAGGACTGGTACATTCTGCCCCCTGGTCTCCCAGCTCTGGGTTCAAGGGCAGGTCAAAGGCAACACAGGCGAGGATTTTGCTTCTCCGAGCTCCGATCTCATCAGTCAACCGGGGGTAAGAACCCCTCCCTCGTGTTGTTGGGAGAGTCGCGTGAGATGAGAAGGAATCCTTTGCCAATTTTAAATTGTCAAGAACTATAAAATTCTTGTTATTCGTATTTCTTACACCCTCCACAACCAGGAAGCTTATGAAAAAAGAATCTATAATTATATATACATGACGTGTATACACATAGGTAACCTTTATGTGAATACTTATTACATGCCAAACCCTGCTGTGCAAGACTCCATGCAATGTGCCCAACGGCCCTGCAAGATTTTAGTCTGCAGGTAAGAAAACTGAGGTTCAGAGACGTAAAGCAACCTGCCTGAGGCCACACAGCTGAGAAGTCTGACTCCAGAGTCTGACTTCAAAGATCCCAAGTGAAGAGTCTCGTGCCCCCTCTGCTTGCCTGACGGATCAGCAGTCCCCAATCCCACCGCTCTGAGTCCCCTAAGCCTCCACCTTGAATCCTGAGAGCTCTGACCTTCATTGCATTCCTGACCCTCCACAGAGCTGCCTTCCCCGAGCCGCCTTCCTGGTTTCCCTCCACCTTTCCTTAAAGGCTACATGCAAGTCCCATCTGCAGCGCCACGTGAGCCCTGGGTGGTGACGCAACGCCCTGTCACTGCGGGGCGCCCTGACAAAGCCGCCTGCCCAGGGAGAAGCACCGTGGCTTCCCCCTGAGGAACTGGGCTGCTTCCTCATTCTTGATGATTCGAGTTCTGCAACTGTTCACATTTTCCTTTTTGATATGGCCACAAGGAAGCTCTGAATCATATTTGCAGGTCAAAAGCAGGAACTCCATTAACGCTGCTCGTCTGCAGGTTTCTGAATTGGTTTAGGTTGGTCCCTAGATTGCCATCTAATTGTACTGGATATTGGTTTTAGTTCCTCATGATAAATAATAATTGATTGGTGCACTCAGGAGCCCAAACCCTACACCAAAGGCTTTAACTGCATTCGCTCACACACCACCGACGCCACCGCCCAGCACTGGTTCTGTTATTATCCGCCATGGAAAGGTGAGGCAGTGAGGCTGACGTCACACAGTCAGCTGGTCGTCAACACACATCCCGGTTGCTCTGGTCCTGAGCCCTGCTCTTAACTACCTTGCTTTCAAGTCTGTTCACACCCTTCCTCATGCCCCAGAGTCCCCAGCTCCCCCAGAAACACCTCCTCATTCAAATCTCTTTTCTAGCCCCTCAAGGAATCTCCGGTCTCCGGTTTTCAGGACAATTTGGCTGAGGTCTGGGGCACACGGGAGAATTACTTGCCAAAGGCAACATCGTCCATCCCAGTCCAACGGGCAGGCGAGCCTGTGGCCAGCCTGCCACCCTCTCTGCCCTTAGCTGTCCAAACAGCCTGGGGGGCAGAGGGGCTGCCCTGACCCAGCTCCCAGTTCCTCCTGCGACCCTGAACTCACACCCGCTTTGGAACCGTAGCCTAGAGCTGGCCTGCTCCGAGGCTCCCAGGCGAGACCCCCCAGGCCAGCCATGACTGTCCTTTCCCTGGGACAGTTCCCACAGGTCTCCAGGGGGAGACGCCGGGGAGGAGATGGTCCAGAAGACAGGAGACCTGCTGTGGCACCTGAGCAAGTCGCTTCCCCTCCCCGGGCCTCAGCTGTACAATCTGTAAAATGGGAATAATAGTATTTGAGCCCTGCCTACTTCTCAGGCTGCTGGGTGGGAGACAGGCTCCAGATGCCTCTCTCTTTTTATAACTCTTTTTTCTACCAGCACCTGGTGCTGCCCCCTCCTGCCCCCGTCATCTCCACGCTGTCCAGCTCCCTGGGCCTCTCTCTCTCTCTGAAGCTAACCACGACCTACCTGACCCCCCAGGTCACCTTCCCCCTGAACCTTTCCACCCGCCCCTTCCCCACCACGATAACAGCTTCATTCTTCAGCGGCCCCGGCTCAGGGCCTGGCACCCAGCGAGCCCTGAATGAGCCCGTGCGTTACTGTACCAGCACCGTAACGTAGTGCGCACTTACTATGTGGCAGGTGCCAAGCCCATTAGAAATGTTGTTACAGACTGTCCCCAAACAGCTCTGCAAGGGGGTGGCATCCTTCTCTCTGAGGTTTCGGAAACACAGAGCTTGATTGACGACTGTCGTATCGGTGAGCTCCGGCTACGATGTAACGAAGTCTGCAGACTGGGAGACTTAAAGAGCAGACTTCGCCCTCCTGTTACTGGAGATGGAAAGACGAAGATCGAGGGCTTGGAAGGATGGGTTTCCCCTAAGGCCTCTGTCCTTGGCTTGTAGATGGCCGTCCTCTCCCCGTATCCTCACACCTTCGTCCCTCTGTGTGTGTGTGACCTAGTCTCCTCTTCCGACAAGGACACCAGTCAGACTGGATTAGGACCCACCTTAGTGACCTCATTTTACCCTAATCACCTCCTTAAAGGCTCTGCCTCCACATTCAGCCACATTCTGAAATACCGGAGGTCAGGGTGCCATCGTACTCACTTGGGGTGGGAACACGGTTTCACCCATAACAGCTACGTCACTGTCGTGGCCGTTCTAACTTCACATGCTCTCTGTGGTTCCCCCAGATCGCTTGCTCGGTGCTGGGGTGTCTCACCCCAGCTCTCTGCCCCAAGGCCTGGCCACACCGGAGCCACGCCCAATCCGGCTACACACATGAGGGAGACCATCTCTCAACCCAACACGGAATTGCCATCTAGAAAGTATACAGAGCTCTTTCCCGCCCATCCACACAGAAAATCCCCACAGAAAACAATGGGCAAATGACATGCACAGTTAATTTGCAGAAGGGAAACCCCCAAACTCGGGTCTGTGACACGGGATGCTCAGAGACAGGCAAATGGGAATCCCGACCAGTGACACTTTTGTCCCTGCCAGACTGTGGCAAGGACTAGAACGCTGGCGAGGGTACCCCTCGGCTCGGCGGGCTGAGGCACAGGCTTCCACGCTGCGCTGTGGGGACCTGCAGACCCCTGTGCACCCCACAGCAGCCGCCCCCAGGGAACACACACTAGGGTGCTCCAGCGCAGCATTTCTGGGGCATCCCTTGGCTTCAGCCCCCTAAGAAGCAAGCCTTGACTGATTCCTGCAGCAAAAGCGATCAATCAAGGAGATGTTCCCAGGAAAATCGGAAGGGGTGTAGAAAAGCAGGATTGGAAAGGGGACAAGGCTGCTCAAGGGCTTGGAATGTGGCCTTGGCTCAGTCTGGAGGCTCGGGAACCATGGAGGTCACATGCCAGGAGGCGAAGCATTTGTATCCCTCCCCCCTGTTTTGGGGGGGTTGCACTCCTCCCACAGAGAGTCGCAGGGTCAGGCTATCAGGGAGACTGGGCACAAAACGGCCAAGGAGCCAGGAAACTCAGGCAGCGGCCGCCAATGGCTGAGCGAGAGGGATGGACGGCGGGGGTGGGGGGGGGATGCTGCGCAGCTGTTAGAAGCAGCGGATTATCTGGTGCACGCGCAGCAACGGGACACGAAGCATCTTGAAGCCACCTACCCTGACAGCCCCTGAGTACATTGGAAACATGCACGCGAGAGCAGCGACATGGACAGAACAGCAATGCACATGTTGCGAGAACGCGGCCAAATTGCAAGACCCACACTGAACACATTAGAAGGGCTCCGGGGGGCGGAAGTGGGAGGGGAAGGAGGAGAGAGTGGGGCTACCAGGAAATGAACGCAGCGAGAGGGACAATAAGATAAATGCGGGGGCTTCCAGAGGCCGGTGGCGATGCCGACGGACATGGACGGAGGGTGCCATCATGTCAGCCCCTGTCCTCTCCTGAGGTCCAGAAAAACCCAAACAAACAGACAGAAACCCCTGCCTGGGGGTTCTGGTTAGACAGTGTTTGGGTCACTGAACCTCCGATGAAGCCACACTGGGCAGGCCAAGGGCCAAACAAGCAGCCTTGACCTTGCCCCAGGGGCCTCCAGAGTCCCACCCCCACAGCCTCCCTTTTCAGGCAGGGAGTGAACTTGCCAAGGAAGTCACAGCATCAGCCCAGTGTGAGGTGGCTATGCAGCGGCCAGCACCTTGGCACCATTTGGCAGGCCCACCTCTGCCAGGGACCGGACGGCCACCAGGCAGAGGGCCCCGCTGCTGCTGGCCCTGCCCAGCCCACACCACCACAGGCCCTTGCTGGGGAGGGGGTGGGCTGGGGCCAAGGTCACATCTGGTTCTTCCCACCACGGAAAGCCAAAACCTTACGCAGATGTTCTTTAACTTTTTTTTTTTTAAGATTTTCTATAGTTTTAGAGAGAGGGGAAGGGAAGAAGGAAGAAAGAGAGAGAGAAATGTCGATTGGCTGCCTCCTGCATGCGCCCCAACGGGGGACCAAACCTGCATCCCAAGCATGTGCCCCGACCGGGAATCAAACCAGTGACCTTTTGCTTTGCGGGATGATGCCCACCAACTAAGCCATGCCGGTCAGGGCTTTGCTCAATTTTGGTTGAACAACCATGTCTATAGCCCCGACCGCATTCCTGGCACAGTCCTGGGCACTGTTACAGATGAGGAAACTGAGGCCAGAGAGTCAACAAGGGGCCCAAGGCCACAGGTAAGCAAGGAAGATCAAATTAGTCGTGAAGAGGAAGAAGCTCAGACCGTGCTGAACTGCCAAACCCACTCTCTTTCCTTGTCCACTGCCTTGCCTCCTCAGAACATTCCAGAATGCTCCAGCGTTTGCCCCAGGGGAACCTCCCAGGAGAACCCGAGAGATCATCCTGGCAGGGTTCTAGGTGTGCCTGTTACAGGTGGGGCAAGACGAGGCTCCAAGTTCCCCGGGCTTTTTCCCCAAGCCCCTCTGACTCTAGTTAGTGGCCCGAATGGGAATGTGGCATGATCCCAGGAGCACTGGGAAAAGTCCTTCAGAAGCAAGGCTCAGTCATTCATCCATCCTTCGAGGGTGTGTGGAGCCCACGGCTCCTGGGCCTGGGCCTCCCCTACCCTGCAGGGCTGCATGGTCGGTAGTGATTTACCACGGGGAGGAGGCTCATTGGCCTGCGGCCACACGCCTAGTTAGTGGCAGTGCAGGGTCCTGACGAATCCAGGGCCCACCTCCCCAAGCTGCTGACGGCCTGCCTGCCTGTGTCCCCATGTCCCCACAGGCTCTGGGGACAGCAGGGCTGAGGGGCATCTGGGCAGCACTGTGTGCCGTCTGCTTCCTCTCTGGGTCACTACCCAAGCCCCTCGGCCAAACAGGCGCCCTGAGTCTGCAAAGGACTTGTTCCCTTTCTGTTCATGTCTGTCTGCCCATGCCTGTCTGTGTCTGTCTGTCCATGTCTCCCCCTCTCCCTGTCTCTGTGCATGCCTCTCTGTATGTCTCACTCCCTGCCTCTCTCTTCGCCATCCAGTCTCCTGTCTGTCTTCTCTCTCTGTCACCCTGTCCCTCCTCCTCTCCCCCCACTCCCCTCTGAGCGGCTCCGCAGCCCCTCACCCGCCCACCTCGCTCACCTGCGTGCCCAGCCAGCCCAAGTTGCAGCAGCCACTCACTGGCCTTCCCACTCTCGTCACAGATAGCCGCTATCCCTTTCCTGGTTGCAGCCCCAGGCCCAGCGCAGGCGCCTTATCGGGCCAGCCGTGGGCGTGGGAGCCCATCAGGGAAACCGAAGGCTAGTCCCTAGTGTCTGGCCTGGCTCCTGTCCCCACCTCCCACCTCCCCCACAGCCCACCCTGACAGGCAGCTCCAGATGCCTCCATCTCCCTTGGCCTCCAAAAGGCTTTTAGGGGCTGGGAAGCCTCTCCGAGGGCACCCCATTTTGTAGCTGGGGAAACTGAGGTCTAGAAAGCAAATGAACCTCCAGAAGCCACACAGAAGAGGGCCCTGGACTGTCTGGGGTATGGTGGGCGTATCCCCGGAGCCCAGAACTCAGCCTGGCACCGCCCACACCTATGCCTCACAGCTCCGGGTCCTGCCTGCATGGGTTTGCACGTGGGAGCTCCGCGTAGGACCTCAGCTCCCGCAGCCCCAGCTCCCGCAGCCCCTGAGCATCAGCTCAGGATGTGAACCAGACTCTCTGCCCTCAAAACCTTTGCTATTCCCACTCTTCTAAAATCGCAGCCTCAGCCAGCATAATGGGGCCTTCCAGACACCACTATCCTGGTCACGACTGTCCCTCCCTCCTCAGCAATGTCTACCGTGCCCCGCCCAGACCCGGCCGCTGACTGTGGTCCTGATGTCTTTGCCTGCTGCCAGATTCTTGGACTGGCCCCATCCACCAGCCTCTCGCCCTTCAGGACAGAGGAAAGGGGCCTCGCAGCCTCCACAGATGGCTGCAGGAGACACCGCAAGGGGTCCAGTCCCTGGATCCCCTGCTCTGCGAGACTCGGAGACCTCAAAACCGCCCAGCGCCTGCTGATGTTCCAGCGGCAGGCCTGGCGGCCAGCCCTGGGACAGAATTAGCTGTGTTGGGAGAGAATTTCCTCCCTGGTCTCACGCCCACGCTCCGCAGCTCACACTGAGTCACGGCGGTGGGGCGAGAAGGCGCTGGCTGCCTCACGGGCTGTCCCACTTTCTTTTGGATGAGATGGGGCTGCGTGGGAGCAGAGGGCTCTGCAGGGGTGGATACAGCCAGGAGCTAATGCCCCTGGACCTGGACAGCCCCGCCTGCGCAGACGCAGAGGCCCCAGAAACCTCCAGCAGCCAGTGGGAGTGCAGAAGCATGAGACCCTTGTATCTACCCCAATGCCTGGCATCTCCCCAGGAGAAGGCCACCCCACCCTCCCCTGCGTGCTGTCCCCACACCCACTCCCTGCTGCTCTGTGCCCTACAGGCTGACCAACTGAAGGGACAACAATAGGGTCCTTGCCCTCTGACCTCTAGCAGGGAGGGTTGCAGGGCAGCAGGAGAGTGAGGTCCGGTACTGGTTCCCCAGGCTGCCTCCCTGCTGGGTCTCCATCACTTGGCCACAGCTGTGCTCCCTGGGTGGCAGGGACCACTCAGTCCTCCAGCCCTCAGCCTGGGGCAGGAAGCTCTCCTTGTGTCTTAGACCTTGAACCATGGCACTATCCCTTACACCTCCCAGCCCTTCCTAAGTCCTTGCTTGCCTAAGCGCTCATCAATCCTCCCTGCTACGACCCTGAGGGAGAGCCCAGACCATCCCTGCCACCCCCTGTCTTTCAAATCCTACACATTGTGGGATCCTAAACAGCTCACAAACCTTGTTTCTCACATCTGGCCCCTGGATGACTGGAACAGGGCCTTCAACCATCTCTCACGTTAACTAGGATTCCACTTCCCACCTCCTCGCTGGAGCGATCTTTTAAAAATGCAAATCACATCGCATTACTTCCTGCTTAAGAGGTCTCAGCTGCTCCTCTTACCCTTCAAATCCCACCAACTCCCTTTCCAAAGTCCTTACGGCCCAAGCAACCAGACCCCTGCCCACCCGGGGACTGAGCGGCGGCCGGCTCCAGCTGTGGCCCCATCCAGACCCCGGGCGGCATGCAAACATGTCTTTGCAAACCCGACCCCTCTATGGTATTGCAGATGCAGCCCCCATTCCCAGACACCAAAGGCCCCCCGCAAGAATGTTTGCATAGACATCTCTCCTTTCAGGCCAGAAAGCCAGGGGGGCCCCCGACAAGGGGCCCCACATACAAACACTGCGTGTCCTCTCGGCCACTCAGTTTGTGTCCCAAGCCATCAGACAGATAAGCCCGCGCCTCTCCCTGTAAACACAGCCTCAGCCCCTGGAGGGAGCCTATAAACAAATATCCTCCCTTTCTAGTTTCCCACAGGCCTGGGCGGCCCGGGACCCCATGCGTCAATCCCCTGAAGTCAGCTTCGAGGCCACTCACACAAATAATCCTGAGCTGCGTGCGCAGCGCACGTCTAGAGGACAGCAGGCTGCGGGCGTTCACAGGAGCCACACAGGATGTGGCTGGAGTCAGCTGCGGGTGGTGGTGGTAGCTGCGTCCCCGAGCCAGGAGCCAGCCCGTGGCACAGGCTGGATGCCCTGCTCCTAGTGTGGGCTTGGATGGAACCAGATTCTGAAGGGCTCCGGGTGTCCCCCGAGTAGTCATTGTCTCAGATCCTGCCCCCAAATCCAGGCCAGCACCACCCACCAGCAGCCCCGAGGGCCAGGAGGCATCGGATACTGCCCCAAAGCCTTGGTTTTCCTCCTGGCACCTTGAGACGCCTGGGAGGTGGCAGCCAGAGCAACTGTCCCCACCAGCAGGGCCCCCACCTGCTGTGGGAGAGAAGAGCAAGGACACTGAGGACCTGGCTCATCTGCGGGCTTGTCTGCTTCGGGAGCCCTTGCTTTCCACGCCTAGGCTTTGCTCCCCCCCTCCTTCCCTCTCTCTTGCTCACCAGGCCCCTGAAACTCACACCAGAACCCCAGGTCAGTATGTGAGACCCAGCCGGACGTCCTGTAAGGAGCTTCGAGTTCCAGAATGTCAGGGTTAACTAATATTAATAATAGCCAGCAAAATAACATTTTATTGAGCACCTACTATGTGTGCCAGGATGCTGAGAAGCCCTTTCTGTGCATCACCTCACACAAGCCCCGTGGGATGGTGGTATTATTATGCCCATTTTAGAGCTGAGGAAGCTGAGGCCCAGCGAGGTTAAGAGCCTTCCCCAAGGTCACGTGGCTACTGAGAGGCAAAGGTGGGATTTGAACCCAGATTAAGGATGGACTGCTTTTTCTCTTATGCCTCCCAGGCTGTACTTGGCAAATGTTCTTAGATCAATTCCTGGTCCTTTGAGGCCTCAATTTCCCCATCTGTAAAGCAACGAGGTTGGAGTTGATGGTTGCAAAGGCCCCATTCCAGCTTTAAAAAAACGCCATGGCTGAACAGGCCAGGGTCTGCCTATTCCCTGCCTTGAGCCAAGAAAAAGAGAGCATGGCTCAGCGCCATGCTGTGTGACCCTGGGCAAGTTGCTTAACCTCTCTGAGCCATAGTTAAGTCCCCTATAAAATGGCAATAATAAAACCTTTCTTTCAGCACATCAGTGGGTCTGGATGAAAAGATCTCTTGGAACCACTTGCAGGTCTAGGATCTCTGGGCTAAAGGTTCAAGGTTAACTTACAAGTCTCGCTACCACCATGCCATGAGTAGGTCTGGGGTCCTCGTTGTGACAAGGTTGTTTCAGACTTGTCCCCACACCAAGCTACCAAGTGGCCAAAGGAGCCCACGCTTGGGAGTCCGGTGAACGTGGACAAATTACCTCTGTTTTCCAAGCCTCCGTGTGCTCATCTGTGAAAGGGGGATGATGTTATTTCCCACTTCTGGCATCATCGTGAGCATGCCAGACAACAGAGATGTGGACACGGCGCCTGGCGCACAGTAGGTTCCCAGCAAATGTTTGCATGGAAAACTCAAGAGACCCATCTACGAGAACCAGCAGCATTTCCGCCCCACAGTAGAAAGAAAGCCAGGTTGCATCCCGTTTGCAGATTCTGAACCAAAGCAAAGGGCTGTGCTTCCAAAACCACTGGAGCTCAAAGACGAGCCTGGAGGGAGTCTGGAAGCAGAGCAGGGGTGGGAACCCTGCCAGGGCTGGCAGCCCCTCGGCCCCCTCCTCCCAGACCGCACGCTGCCCCGGCCGGACGAGGAAGCGGCGGCCACTGCTGCACCTCAGTGCAGAGCCCCCTTCCTGGCATCGCCACATCGTCTGCCAGGGCCTCTGTGAGGCATTTTTAAACTTGATGACAACCCCTTGGTTGAAATCAAGCTACTGTCTCACTTCTGTCAGCCCCAGGCATTGAAGCGTAATAAGGAGATCACCTTTCTGGAACACAGAGATGGCCCAACACACTGTGATAATGAAGGAAAGTGGCTGATGCGACACACCCAGCAAAGCAGCCCGCCCCTTGCAGGGTCTCAAACAACGCTGCTTCCCTCTTATTCCCATTTCCCAGATGAACAAACTGAGTCAAACAAGTTTTGTGATCTTTCCCAAAGTTCTCCAGCAAGGGAGCCGTGAGTAGAACCCAGAGCTCCCAGCTGGGCTTCTGACTTCCCCACCCCCCTCCCTTTTCCCTAGAATCATGTCACTGTCACTACTTACGGCTAGGTTTTAATCCCAGCTCCAGCGCATGCAGGCTGTGTGACCTTGCACAAGTTACTTCACTTCTCTGAGCCTCGGACCCCTCATCAGTAGCATCTGTCCCATAGAGTTGTGAGGATTCAAGAAAACAAGGCTGGCGAAGTGCTTGACATCGTGCCTATCATAGTCGCGATCACTTATTAATAATATTAGGAAAGGAGAAACTGGGAAATGCGTTCCCGCTGCTCCCTCTGGGTGGTCTGCTACTGGAGGGTCCAAGGAGGGTTCAGCAGGGCACCGGCTTCTCCGGGACTGCTCAGAACAGGGTCTGATGTCAAGGAATGTTGGCTAAACCGGAGATGCCAGGGGCCACCGCATCGGGTCCCCTTCCCAGCCCTCTCCTGTCCTACCTGCTCTTGTCCGGAGCAGCGCTGAGGCCCTAAGCACGTCTGGCCCAGGGCAGCCCGGACCAGGCCCCAGGCTGGCTGCCCAACGCCCCCGCTCCCTCCAGGCCATCTTGTTCTGCAGACTTCCTGCCTCCAGCCTGGAATATTCTCCCCCATGGCCCTGTCATGGGAGGAAGTGTGCTCAGCGTGGGCCCGGGGCTCTAGGAGTGTGGTTTGGCACCTTTGCCTGGGAGAGGTCAGAAAACAGAGGCCCTATTGGAAGGTGAGGGAGGGGGAGGCGTACGGGGCCTCTGTCAGACAGGCCGACTCAAACCCTTGGGGAAGCTGACAAAATTCCAATAAGGTGGCCTTGACATCCGGCTAGTGGGAAGCTCGAAAGCCAAGGATTCTGCCCTCCGATTCTCTCAGCCTCCTGCCTCCCTTCCTCCACCGTTCCACAAAACGTTTATGAAACACCTATTACGCACCAGGCCCAGGGCTGGGCCCTGGGGACAGAGCAGGGAACAAGAGAACATGTCACTTCCCGAGAGGGGCTGGGATTCTCGTGGGGGGAGAATGGGTAACAAACCCTAACGGAGAAAGCACACCTCTCTGCCAGACCATCTGGGCTGAATCCCTGCTCTGCTTCTCACCAGCTGTGTGACCTCAGGCAAGTCACCATGCCACTCTGTGCCTCAGTGTCCTCACCTGAAAAGTAGGGGGATGGCAGCTCTCCCCTCACAGGGTTGCTGCAAGGGTTAAAGGAGGTCACGCTGGTGAAGTTTTGAGGCGTACCTGGTAGATTAAAGCTCTCTGTAAATGCTGAAAAATAAAGTGAACACAACGACAGCTGATGATATGTGCTATCAGTAAAATATCGAGAGAAATGGGGCACAGCGATGCGGGGCGGGTGGTGCTGTTTTTGGCAGAGCGCTCAGAAAAGGCCTCTCTGAGCAGGCAACCTGGGGGGGTGGGGGGGGAGGCCTGAACGCTCCAGGGGATGGGAACTGTGAGTGAGTGCAAAGGCCCTGAGGCAGGGGCAGGTTTGGCAGGTTCCAGAAACACCCATTTAAAAAGCAGCTAGTGGGTACCTTCTGGGTGCCACGCCCTTCTTTGCTAGATGCTGTTGGGATGAGGTGGCCCCATTGCCACTGTCATGTAGGTGCAATGTGTCAGCTGACAGCTGCCGTAGAGTTGGCCCTGGGCCTCCGCTGCGGTAGAAACAGGAGCATATGGGCAGGCGACAGATAGATGAACCCCGCTGGTCTCACTCACCGCTTTCCTGGGAGGGCATGTAGTTCTTTGTGCAAGTGAGTAAGGTCTCTATGTTAGTCACTGGTGTCTCCTGCCTGGCCCTGTGAGCTGCTGGGTTTGTGGCCCTGGCTCTCTTCAAAGCAAAGAGATGGTGGCTGGGGAAATCAGGGAAGCTTCTTGGAGGAGGTGACATTTGAGCCGAGCTTTTGGTGGGTGCAAAGCCTTTGTTTGCTAAATGGAGCTAAACATCCAGCTTGGGAGCCAGGCTGCCTGGGTTTAATCCCTGCTAGCTGTAGGAGCTGAGGAGAACCATTTAGCCACCCTGCGCCTCAGTTTCCCCACCTGAAATGTGGAGGATATAGGAGTACCTTTTACACAGAACTGTGCTGGGATCAAATGATGACATACGTACGGTGTTTAGACTGGATCCTGGTTCTTGCTATCTCACTATTGATGGGGAAAAAAGTATACAAGCATGTCTGTGGGCTGTGGGTATGACCTGCCACTACAGAGCTCCAGGGAGTGGGTGTTGGGGTGGGGAGGCCTGGGGGAGGCAGCACAGGGCAGAGACTGGGTAGAGATAAGCTGCAGAGAGGAAGGGAGTGCCCCTGGGTGTGAACACCGGTCTCCTTTCCCTTTGGCCAGCTCGAGTGAGATCAGAAACCTGAGGTCACCGACCCAGGACAAGGCTGCAGGACTCACAGGAAGCCCCCCACTGGGGTCAGGGAGGGGTCACCGAGGGGGAACCTCGGAGCTCGAGTGCTTCCAAACCAATCCACTCCCTTGTGCTTCCGTAGCCCAGTGGCTCGAGGCCTCTGAGCCTTGGTGCCTGTAGGTCCCTCTGCTGGGGGTCCTATCTGGTCCCCTCTGCTCCCCAGCCTCACTGTACACGCCACACAAATGCAGGCAGAGCTGGCAGCCCAGCGATACCGGCCAGAAGAAAGAAGATGATCCTGCTGCCGCATGCCAGGCATCTGGCCAGGTGCTTGGCTTCCCTGGCATCCTGTGTCCTGACAAGCCTCCACTCCAGGAGGACACAGTGAGTGTCTCCACTTAACAGGTGGGAGCAGGACTCAGATCTGCAGTGGTCTGGGGCTCATGTGGGCTGCTTAAATGGGCTGATGGCCCCTCTCACTTCAAGCGGCATCCCCTCCTCTCCCCAAGGTGGCCCTACGTCTCACCAGCAAGGCTCCTCTGTTGGGACCAAGAATCCCTCAGCCGTCCCAGGGTCCTGGGGTGCAGCCCTAGGTGAGAGGCACAGAAACCGAGAGGCTGGGGGGAGGGCGCGGACCCACACTGCTCAGGTGTTGGCAGGAAACTCAGGGCCTCTGTTCAGAACAACCTTCGAGGTGGGTATTCCATTCCCATTTTGCAGATGTGGAAACTGAGGCACAAGGAAGCAACGCCACTGGCCCCAGATCCCACAGCTAGGAAGGGGCAGAGGAGACATTGAACCTGGGCTATTCTAACACCAGGGCCCACGTCTTCCATCACCATGACTGCCCTTGACATTCTGTGGCTTGCCCACAAGGGACCCCACTATAGGCAGAGTCCTGCGTTCTTGCGCCCACGGCCCCCACACATGCACGGGGCCGGCAGGGTTGCACACACCCACAGTCCCCTCTCAGAGAGCCCTCGGTGACCTGACCCACCCGCCCCTGGACAGGGTGGTAGCCGCACACTGGGCTCTGGGACAAGTAGGGGGCCACAGGGGCCCATCCATCCAGGTGGAGCCCTGAGAGATCGTGGAGCCCTGAGCCGCCCCAGCTGCACCCTGCCCAGGAGGCAGCCCCAGGCATGAGTGCCCTGGGGCACACGGGCAGGTTCTGGCCCCTTGGAATTCCCTGGCTCCAGCCCAGGCAGTTGACGAAAGGGCTGGCTTGGCTGCCGGCAACCAGGTCGGTGGGAATGTGAGATCCCACCCTGTTCCCAGGCGCGGGGAGGAGGGACAGGCCTCCCTCCCCCTCCACCCATCCCTGAACTGTCACCTTTCCCAAGGCACAGCTCAGGCCTCACCCGGGAAAGGTCTGCTGAGGAAATTGTCCCCTGGCTCTCAAGAGAAAACAGCAGCAACAGCCCAGAGGGAAGTCCAGAATGCTGACGGCGGTTGCGGGAGAGGCTGTGGGATGGAAGGTTCTGGCACCCTCATGGCACAGATGAAGGAGGGCGGCTGAGTACAGCTGAGAGCAAAGCCAGGCACTGGCTCCAGCCTGGCCCTGGGCTGGACACGCAGCCCTGGGCCACTGAATCGGTCTCCCCACCTGCGAAGTGAGTCCATGACAGGATTCCGAGAGCCTGCACCTGCAGGCCCTGGGGGTGACCCAGTCCGGGGTGTCCTGAGGGGCGTCTTCAATGCACAAACCAGAACGTTCTAGGCAAATCAGAGCAGGTGGGTACCCTGGCCCCAGCAAAAGCGCCCTTGATTGATGTGTTTAAAGAGTGCTACATCTTGGCCTGATTGGTGTGGCTCCGCTGGTTGGGCAGCATCTCAGCAAAAGGTCACTGGTTCCATGCCGAGTCAGGGCCCACACCTGGGTTGCAGGTCCCCAGTCGGGGCGCATGCAAGGGGCAGAGGCCACCGACTAATGTTTCTCTTGCACATCAATGCTTCTCTCCCTCTCTTTTCCCCTCCCTTCCCCTCTCTCAAGAATACATAAATTGTTTTAAAATAAAGAGAGTTACTTCTTGAGTCAGAGAACATCAAGTTTGAATTCAAGCTGTGCCATCACAAACTTTGGTGTTTTTTTTTTTCCATTTAATTAATTTGACAAACATCTCTGGTGTGCCAGGCGCTATGGGGCTTACCTCCATGGTGGGCAGAGACAAGGACGAGACACCGCACTCAGGCACCATGAAGGCTGCCCTTCGGTGAGTCACTTTGCCTTTCTTGGTCCAGTTTCACCTTGAAATGGGGGTAGGGAGCCCCCTCTATCTGGGACCTCCGTTCAGGTGTCCCCTGAGCCCTCGAGTCATGGCTCAGAAACACAGGTTTGGCCATTTTCCAGAGCAAGTCGCCCCCTTTCTCCTCCTCTACCCCCACCAGCAGAACTTGTAGGAAAATCCCGTAAAGTCATTAGAAAGCTCTTCCCTTTTTTTGCTCAGCTGAACTCCAGCAAACCTCCTGCATTCACCTCAAGTCTGGCTCAGCTGCCTGGAGTCACACAGGATAAGCAAGCAGTCACCTCCTTCCCCAGGCAGCTGGGGTGACTTCCTCACTGTAACCTCGGCCAGCACTTCCTCTGCACCAGTCTTAACCCCTTGCCTTCCGGCCCCTTCCCAGGTGGGACGGCCCTCTCCGGGCAGCGGGAGGGGTGCTGCACAATGGTTTTGCTCGCAGCTGTGTCTATATTGGCTTGGGCCAGCAGGCAGTAAAAACAAATCTCAAAAGAGGCTCATGTATCCAGGGGAACGTAGATTAAGAGAGAGAAAGGAGGAAGAGAAATGCGGGTGGGGACAGAACACGGAGCCAAGGCAGAGGGGGGGAAAATGCAGACAATAAGTAATGTCCTAAATATTTAGCACGGGCGGGCCACACCGTCATAAACTCCCAGAATCCTAGTCTGGAAAAGAGAAGCCGTTTACCCGCTGGAAACAAACCCGCTCCGGAGAATACAGGTGAGCCTTCCTGGAGCCCAGAGCAGAAATTTCTGCAGAGGTTTACGGAGAGGGAAATGGCGTGATGTGGTGACCGGCATCCCAGCGACATCCTGACGGTGGACGCAGCCTCAAGGTTCTAGATGTTTGAAGAGGTGGCCCACACACAACACCCGTCCCTCCAAGCTGGTGGCACTGTCCCCACTGTTCCTAGACATTCCAGGAAAGGAGTAACTGTGCATTTCAGTCTAGACATCCAGGTGGATGCACTGCTGGCTTCTGAAGACATTTCCAGAACATCTGGCGGAGGGCCCGGACCAGGTGGCGGCCGTGACGCGCTGCCTGGCGTGGCGTCTCGGTGCTGTTAGCAGCAGTCAGCACGACACGACTCCCAACAGCAAACGCTAGAACGGAGCCACGCTCTCCTCCAGCTGGGGGCAGGCCTGGGGTGTCACGGTGCTCACTCCCTGACACCCACTCGTGCTTGCATGTTCTGATGCTGACACAGACACACATGACCCACACGTAGAGCGAGCCTACATGCGGCCTATACCTCTTGTCCCAACATATGTAGTGAGAGTACCCCTGTTCCTCTGAAAGGGCCCCATTGGGACAATGAATCACATGGTTTTGCTACTCACAGGTCACCCCTTCCTCTGCCCCAGAGGGGGAGGGGCCGGTGGGATAGAAGCTCCTGCTATTGACCTTGCCCGCCCACCTACATTGGGCCTTGTGCTGAGCACTCGCCTGTGTCATTAAATATCCATGAGGCAGTGACTACCATGGTCCCCATTTGGCAGATGTGGAAACTGAGGCTCGCAGAGGCCGGGCTACTAGTTACAAAGGTAGCCACATGTCAGGCACTGGTGTCTAGCACTTTCTGGAACTTGGGCATCCTTGGCTCTGCATGGGGACAGCTTCTCTCATTGCCTCTAGTTCACAGGTGTAAAGACTGAGCCTTAGCTCCCAGGTAGAAGGGGGGCCTGCTGCTACCTGGGCACCCCAGCTATGAGCAAATGCCCTGGTCTCTCTGCACCTTGTTCCACCCCATCTGTAAAACGGGAGTGAATCTGGCCACCACCTTCTGCTGGTGAAGGACAACCCCCTAGTGCCTTGGGGGGCTGGAGGCACGTCCAGGCGGTGGCCACTGTCGGGTGGACAAGAAGCAGGAACAGGGCTGGAATATGGCCCCTGCACCTCAGCCCTGCTGTGGTCCCTCCCAGGAAGTTCACAGCCCTCGGCAAAACTGCTGCATACTTGGCAGGGCCTGGTGCGGAGGGAATAGGCAGATTCCTTACCCGGAAAGTACTAAGAATTTCAAGAGGGTAACTGCAGAGCATCAAGCCCAGGGCAGGCTCTTCCGAGGGCCAAGTGGCTGTCCTGGTCTCATGTGAAGGAAGCTGGCCCTGCCCCTCAGGCCGGGGGCGTTTTGGAGAAGGGCCCTCTCCACCTTGAGCCCCAGAAGGGCAGGTCTGGTGGGGGAGGGGACCTCGTAGGGAGGAGGGAGCAGGGAAGGAAGAGAAGCTGTCCCTCCGCAGTGCAGAGGGAATGAGATGGGAGGACGAGGGGAGGGTGCGGAGAACAGAGAGGAAAGAGAAGAGGAAGAAACATGGAGGGAGAGGAGCAACGAGAGGCAGGAATGCAGAAAGGGAGAGTGACAGAGACAGAGACATAATGACAGAGAGTGACAAGCAGCAAACTTAAGAGTGAGGAGGAAGGACGAAGGCAGAGCAAATACAAAGCCTCAGAGACAGACAGGGAGACGGAGGAGAGGAAGGGGAAGAGACTGAAAGGCCCCTTTCCCCCAGTTTCCAAGGAAGTTCAGGAAGACCTGACGGACAGGTCCCAGGGTGGGCAGCGGGGTGACCCTGCAAACGATCATCCTTCCAGGGAGGCCCACAGCAGCCCGGGGAGGGGAAGGCACGGGGGTGCTTTCTGTAGCTTTCGCGTGCGTCTGAGAGCAGGGCAGCCTTAGGGTTTCCAAAACTCTGAAAGAGCGAAGAATGAGGGGCCCAGTGTGACCCCAGTGGAAATGGGAGGGGCCTTCACTCTGGGATAGAAAGACAGAGCCACGTGGCAACTGGTGACCATGTCCTGACGAGAATATGCTGGTGCCTTTGGTTAATTTTAACAGGAAACAGTAAGTGTTATTTAGTACACAGACTGCTTGGTGGTGCGGTGGGGGCAGGTCCCAGCAGAGAGAGGCAGACTAGACGTCCTGTTAGGTGTGAGCCGTTACCTTCTCTAAAGTTTCTCTCTGCCCGTGGGATGTCAGCCTCACGGAGAGCCCACGAGAATATGTTGTTTTCCCACAGATGCTTCATCAAGGGCTCTCTGGGAACAAGACGGCAAATCGACTCTGAAACTGTGGCTGGACCACTCACAGGGGACCCCAGGAGCACATCCCAGCCACCAGGAGGACAAGGTCACAGGAAGGGGGCCCCAAGTCCCAGGCTGGTTCAAAATGGATCAGAAGGAACCTTCTCCCTGGGGCACCAAGGAAGCTGGAGTCGGGCAAAGCCGGGTGTAAAATCCCAAATGTGTTCAAGTGATGGTCAAGGGGATAATGGCATTGGAAGCCGTAGACACTCAAGTTTGTAATAATACTACATACTAGAGTAATAATACTAACACTATCAACAACACTTACGGGCATCCATTCACACTTCCAATGTGGCTTTTTGAGTTGGAATGTCTGACTAGGCAGCATAACTCCATCTAACTGGTGATGTTCGAGACCATCTAAAGTCACAAAGAGGTTACAGTGCAAACCTTTGCTTCCACTCGACCACCATCCCCCCAGTCCCCGCAACACCCATCAATCACCCTTTACTAGCTTCTCGTGTCTCCCTCCAAACTATTTTTAGGCAAATACAAATGTATATCGTAATTTCTCTTGTGCTTTGCGCAGAAGGCAATCAATTACACACAACTTGCTTTATTGCAACTTGCCTTTCTTACCTACCAACATACCTTGGAGATGGCTTCCTATCAGTATGTAAAAATGGCGCCCATCCTTTTTGACCGTAGTATAGTATTTCATGCTGGATTTGCCATCATTTACTCACGGGGATGGGCATTTGGCTTGTTGCTAGTGTCTTCCTGTTGAATTCATCAGCATCGTGTATGTGTGTTGCAACGTTAGAAGCAATCATTCTGTGTGTGTATCATTTCCACTCACTCTAAATAGCAGCTAGGGCACTCATGCCTTGTCCTTTGTAAAGAGCGAACACATTTTAAGCCCTCCCTCTGCACTAGCTATTCTATTTTCGTCTATAAAAAAAAATGCTTCAGAGCCACTTAGACTGTCTGTTCCCACAGAGCCAGGGCACGTCTAGGGTACGAAGTTTCACAGGAAGTCGGGAAAACTTGGTTCTTATCCCAGCTGTCCTAGCGGTTCCAATTCCTGGTCCTCGGTTTCCACGTTTATCAAAGGACGCTAACAGCCACTCACAGGCCCTCGTGGGGATCAAGGATCGGGATGGATTCTGCGGCTGTATGAAACCATGTACAGTGTGAAGGAGGCAGATTCTGCCTGAGGGCCCCTCATCAACCCCAAAGGGTAGATCTGGACCCTGTGGGTTTGCAGAGAAGAAGTCAGTGACCAGCCATCCGGCAGGTTTCTGGTGCCATCCCCAATCTCAGAGGCCGGGGCCCAAGCCTGCAAGGAGCCATGGTCTGGAGCCGGCGTGGCAGCCTTGAGCGGCCCAGAGCAGCCACTCCTTGAGGCTGCTTTCTGCTTTTATTCTGTTTTAAAATGAAGCAGTGATCGCATTCTTGGGATGTGGAGAAACCTCTCCCCTTCGAACTGGCCCTAGCATACCCGGCCCCTCAGGAAAGGATCCAAAGTAATTTTCCACCCATTGCTCGCAAAGAATCAATCCCGGCCGGTGATGAGGTGCCAGGCACGAGTCCTCATCTGCCTCTGCAGCACTCGCCCTCCCCAGCCGCCTCCCTGAGGCCAGGCCCCAAGTGCTTGACAGAGGAGCCTTTGTCTCCCTCCTCTCTGCTTCTGTGCCGGTGCAGGTTTCTGAGCCCCCCTCCCTGCCCGCCGTGGGGTGAAGCCAGAGCAGAGACCCCAGCAACCACAGAGATGCCGACTCATGAGAACTGTCACCGTCAGCCCTTGGGGTCCTTCCTGTCCCTCACTTTGCCCCAGACACCCAACAGCCTTGATTACCAGCCCCACCTCCCACCCCCAGCTAAGGAATTGCCTCTGACCACAGCCAGCGCCCAGGGAAGAAGCCAACAAGAATCTGGCTGGCACATGGGGCCTCGAGGGCCCTCCCTTGTTTTTAGGCAAAAACCTCCTTTGGTTTTGCCTAAAGATGCTCCACTCAAGGTCTGGAAGCCAGCAGGAGGCTCAGAGCACTGGCTGCTATGGAAGAAAGGAGGGAGGAGGGGAGAGAACAAGGAGGGGTCACGGGGTCAGGAGGTGCACGGAGAAGACAGGGGCCAGGCAGCCAGCCTTGGACCCAGCTCCTTACAGTGGCCTTGCTCTGCACCCCAGGTCTGGGGGCAAGCCCAGAATCCCCCAGCATTTCCACGTGACACCCAAGGGGAGAAAGGAGCTGGCCGCCGCCGCCTGTGGAGGAGCCACATGACACCCAGAAGAGCCTTTCAGAAGGTTCCAGAAAGTTATCACTGCCCCAGGGCCAGGGGCGCTGGGGATGTCACCCCTACACCCTTGCAACCACCCAAGAGGGAGTCGATGCAGCCCTGGTTTAAAAAACCACACCAGCCAGCGAGGTGAAGCAATTTGCCCGAAGCCCCACGGTGCAGGCACGAAGAGGCAGCACCTCTCACTCAGCCCAGCCCAGGCCTCGGGGCCGGGGCAGCAGGCACAGAACTGCAAGCACCACGCAGTCACTGAGCGCAGGGCTCGCGCTAAGCACCTTCCCCTTGTGAGCTCCCGAGTCCAACATCCCCGATTCTAGGTTCTTTCCTTGAAACAACCAGCTGTGCTGAGTACCAAAAACCTAGAGATAAAACATCAAATACGACGTGCCCTCCCTTGGTCCACCTGCCCCTTCCTCCCCCGCACCCTGTGAGGTGCTGTAATCCTCGCCCTCACTTTATGGATGAGGAAACCGGGGCCGCCTAGCTCGGAAGTCAAGGAATGTGAAGCCAAGGAGTCAGATTCCAGAAGCTCCGAGCAGCACACCAGCCTGCCTCCCGCCTTGATAGGACACACTTTCCCGGACACCCACCAAGCGGGCAAGCCCCATCCTCTCCCAGCGCCCCCTGCAGCCCCAGACCCCGCACGAGGAAGGAAGGGACCCCCTGAGTGAAATGACAGTTTTACCATTTCGGCCAAGGGTACCAGGACCCCGCTCCTCATCCAGGGCCAAGGGCACACCCGGGGCAACCACCTCCGCTCCCCCACGCTGCGGGAGAAAGTGGCAGGCTTGCGGGCAGCCGAGTAAACACGGGGTGGCCGAGGTTGCGACACTTGCCTCCACAGCCCGCCCTGTTTGTCTGAGCTCTGCTGACGTACAGCTCCGTCACACACATTAAAGAAAAAAAGTCCACCCGACTCTGGCCACTTTATCTACAGAAAAGGGAGGAACAGCGAGGCCCCGCTGGAGGTGTGAGGAAGCCGGCACTGCACACTTCTCCTACGGAACTGACTCAGTGACTTCTGCCCTCAGGTCCTGCAGCAGGAAGGTCCCTGGCCAAAGGGCTTCCCACGCCTCGTGTCCACCGTGGCTGAGTGGTCACCATCGTGGACACTGCCTGCTCACCACCCCCCACGCCTACGAGTGCTCACCAGTTTTAAGCGCCGTGGTGTGAAAGAGTTGAGTGCTTGGGTTATTGGCAGGACCACAGGATGAGGACAGGCTTCCGAGGGGATGGGGTACAAGACGGGTCCGTTTGGATCGAGGTGTCCAAGGAGCGCGCCCTCACTGGGGCAGGGGGCGTCCGGTGCAGGTGAAGAGGAGAGGGTCTGGAAATCACAGAGGAGGAGGGGGTGGGGTCCGGACAAAGGGACCAGGAGAACAGGGGCAGCTCGTGTGGTGGACAGACGAGCCTGGAGCCCGGTGTCAGAAGTCTGTCTTCCCTTGTTACAAGCTGCGTGGCCCTAGGCAGGCAACCAACCTCTCTGAGCCCATCCTAGACAGGAAAACATGGCTGCTAACATACAGGAGGCTGAGCAGAAAGGGGCGTTTAAAGAATTCAATCTCGCCCTGGCCACGTGGCTCAGTTGGTTGGGGCATCATCTCATACACCAAAAGGTTGAGGGTTCGATTCCTGCTCAGGGCACATACATTAGGCAACCGATCCATGTTTCTCTCTCTCTCTCTCCCCCCCTCTCCCTGGCTCCCTCCCTCCCTCTCTCCTGTCCTTTCTCTCTAAAATCAAGAAACGTATCCTTAGGTGAGGATTCAAAAAGAAAAATTCAATCTCACTTGTTTTACCAAGGCCCTCGCACACACCCCAACTTAAGTGCCCAGCGGCTTAAGGCCCGCTCCCTTTACAGGGGCCTGCAAACCGAAGCCCTTTCTAACTGTTACTGCACGTATTCCTCACTGCACCAGGCTCACTCACAGCCTTTACGAGTGGGGAAACTGAGGCTGGGAGGGAGTGGCCAATGGGGGATCACCCAGCTGCTCACCAAGGGACACAGGCCTCGAGCCCAAGTCCGTGTGACTCCAAACCGAATCCCTGAGCTGCAGACCCTGTGGAAGAGCGAAAGGCTGACCACTGGCAGCGCTGGGGAAATGGGGCATTTCCAAGGCAGACTGGGAGGCTGGCTCTGGGCCCCCGTGTCCTTGGCTGTGACGTGGGACCATTGGCCCCACTTCCCACGTCTCCAGTGAGTTTTCCGTGACCCTTCCAAGTGGAGTGGCTGGCCCCGGAGACAGTTTTGACGGCGGCAGGAAGTGAGACTGGGCAGGAGCCAGGACCTGTGAATGGAAACTACCTGTTCCTTCAAGCTGCGGAATCAGTACAACGAGCTCTTGGAGAAGGAACCCTGGGACGCCGCAGGCCCCCCGGGCTGGACCACGAGAAAATGTGAGGCGCCAGAGCTGGGAGAACGCCAAGGATGGGGAGCGAACAGAAAGACTGGGCACCCATGTAATTTTATTCATCAGTGTCACCCCCATCAATTAAATGAAAAAGAAAGAACACCTGGATCAGAGGCCACCCAGCAGGACAGGGAGGAGGCCCAGGCTCCACCCTGACAAACGTCCTCTTCCAGGCTGCCAGGGATCAGCGTCGGGCAGATGGGGGGCATTGCCCAGCCAGGCCCCGGGAAGCCGCCTCTGCCCTTCCCCAGAGCCTGTTTCTGATTTCCTTCATGGCTGAGGCTTTTCACAGGAGGGAAGAGCAAAACAGCAAAAGAAAGGCCCATTTAGGCCGGACGGGCCCTGCTTCCCCCAGGAGAAGCGAGGCGGGCAATGGAGGCCTCCGCCCAGCCGCAGGAAACCGAGGGGCAGGCTTGGGCGAAGCCGTGACTCTGGCACCACCTACAACTGGCGCTTCTTAGCCTCTCGTGGCTCAGGATGTCCGGTGCCCACTGTTGCCCCGCCGCTGGAGCCAGCCCCCCCACGTTGTGGGTTTCAACCCCACTTCCGTGCCACACATGCTCCCACGGGAGCCACGCAACACCGCCCCGAGGAGGAGAGCCCTCTCACGACCCCCAGTTTACAGCGGAGGAAACTGGGGCTCAGAGCGGGTCAGCGACGTTCTCGAGGTCTCCCAGCCCAAAGCCGCAGAAATGGTTTTCAAAACGGTCCGTGAGGCAGCAGAGGGTCTGCTTCCCCACCCCACCCCACCCCCCCGCCGGTGGCCGTGCTATTCTTCCTCAAGGGCCACCCTTTTTCTTTATGACCCAAATCCTGACCGTCGAAGAGGCCCCTGGGAGTTCAGTCTGTCAGAAAAAGATGGAAGATTGTCTGCACTCCCTGAAGCCCTGCTCCTGACGTCAGTCATCCCCTCCCCCGCCCCCAGCCACCACAGGGAGGCCCTGGGCACTTCCACGCCCAGCCTGGCTCAGCGGGCCGTGGGGAAGTCTGTCTCCCCCGTGCAAACACACCACAGGCCGACCGCATGTGCCATCCCACATCAGTTAGTTCTCCTTCACCCTGAAAGAGACCCCTCGTTTCCTCCCAGCCTCCGGCAGCAAGGCCTGGCTGTGGTAGGGGAGGGGACCCATTGTTCAGTCAAAAAAAAAGCCACCATTGCAAAGAAATATCCTCTTCTCCCAGCTGGTTCACGGAGCAGACAACCCAGGAGATAAAGCCACAAACCCACTTGCCCTCTGCCAAGTTGGAATTTCCAATTCAATTAGCTTGAGATTGTCTGAAATCCTCCATTGTCCAAATGTTCAAGTTTAAGCACCGAGTTTGGAGAGGACAAGGCCTGGGGACAATAGGATGCTGTTCTGGTGAGACGGGTGCCTTGGGCCACCCAGGAAATTGGGTGGGACACTCAAGGCCCTGCAGACTATTCAGACTCCCTCCGCCTCTTCCGTGCTTCCACCCACCACAGCAGACACCCCTTCCTCGTCCAGCCTCAAAATCGTTGCTCATGCTGCTGCTCTCCCCACCTGAAATATCTTTTATTTCTGGCCAATTTCTCCTCCCAGCACTCAGGGCCAGCTGGTCCTTGGAAGCAGCTCAAATACACACTCCCTTCTCGAGGTTATTTCCTGGCTTCCCTGATCGACACTCCTCGCTCTTTGTTCCTGCAGCACCTTGAGCCCTGAATGCACCAGGCAGGCACTAACTCAAGTGCACTTAATAACCAGCTTGAAGTCCAAATGGCCCAGAGCTCACCTACTGCACCGAGTGGACGACGGATGGAATCGCCGTGCGTGCCTGTGAGCCAGGAACAGTGGACCCCGTGCGTGTCAAAGCCATGCTTCTGGCTCCATGAACCCCACTCTGTTTACACCCCTGTCTTGGAGCTCAACTGGGAGCCCCCTGCGGGCAGGGCTCGTGTCTCCCTGTATCCCGTGCTCCTGGCACAGTAGGTGCTCAGCAAATGCGGGGGGAGTGTGTGGAGGCTGTGTCCCGGCTCCCTCACCACCTTCCTCTGCTCCTTTAGATGAGTCCCTCTCACCTGAGCCTCAGTTTTTCCATCTGGAAAATGGAAGTGGGAACAGGCTCAGCGCTATGGTTGAAGGCTTGTGCCCTCCCCCAAATGCATATATTGAAGTCCTAACCCCCATGGTTGACGGTGTTGAGGGGTGGGGCCTTCAGAGGGTGATTAGGTTGTAAGGGTGGAGGCCTTATTCATGGAATTATAGAAGAGACTTTTATAAAAGAGACTCCAGAGAGATCCCTAGCCCCTCCTACCACGTGAGGACACAGCGAGAAGTCAACAGTGTGCAACCCTGAAGGGGACCTTCACTAGACCCACCCGTGCCGGCACCCCAATCTTGGATTCCCGCCTCCCAAACAGTCAGAGATGAATTTCCGCTGTTTAGAATCCACCCAAGCTGCTGTATTTTGTTACAGCAGCCCAAATGGATGAAGACACTCAGAGAGGACAAATAATTATCTCAGATGATCATTGTCATCGATCAGATTTTAAGGCCACGTCTGGTTGGTAGATTATCTTTAAAGATGGACGCTCACGGCATCCTCCACCCCCTATAAATAAACACATGTCACTTCCCTCATCAAGAGGGTGGACTCTGCCCTGGCTGGTGTAGCTCAGTGGATTGAATGCAGGCTGTGAACCAAAGGGTCACTGGTTCGTCCCAGTCAGGGCACATGCCTGGGTTGCAGGCCAGGTCCCCAGGAGGGCCACGTGAGATGCAACCACACATTGATGTTTCTCTCTCTCTCTTTCTTTCTCCCTTCCCCTCTCTCTAAAAATAAGTAAATAAAATATTAAAAGAAAAAAAAAGAGGGTGGACTCTGTTTCTCCTCCCCTTGAATCTGGGCTGGCCTGGTGACCTGCAGTGACCAACATAATGTGGCAGAAGTGACGCTGTGCCGGTCCCAGTCCTGTATCTCAGGAAGCTTGGCGGCTTCTACTTGCACTGCCCAGAGCCCTGAGCCTCCAGGCAGAGAAGTCCAAGCAGCCCTGCCACGGGGACAGAGACAGCACGAGACCCCGCAGGATGTGAGGCTCCCCGGAAGGCTCCGGCCCCGGTCATGCCCCCAGATGAACGCAGCCCCCGATCGACCCACCGCTACCTCCTGAAACAAAGACGGGCCGTCCCTGCAGAACTCTGCCCAATTACAGAATCGTGAACAAGCGTGCTATTTCAAGCCACTACATTTTGGGATGATCTGAAACACAGGGAGAAATTACAGAAACATTCGGTTTCAGCTAGAGACATGATCGAATCGGTGATGTCTGCCGTGGCTCATAAGTGAGGAGTATAGAATTCTATCCCTGGACTAGATAACACCAAGGTCAATGTCAACTTAATTCAATGTCAATTCAAGAGCTTTCTTGGACCTGCAGGAAATGAAGATCGCAGATTGAGAGGGGATTAGCTCCTCATCAGAGGGAAACCTGAGCCTCATTAGGGACCCAACGGGAACTCGGGCAAGACTAAATGAACCAATAATGTGGTCCCTCTGGGGTGTTTAAACAGGCAACTCAGAGGGAGGGTGGAGCATTCGGCAGCAAGGCCAGACATGGAAAGAGAAACTCAGAAAGAGACAGAATTGGAGGAAACTGAGCCACACTGAACAGCTGTGGGACCAAAATGACCCTCCCCGGAGCCACCTCAGATCCTGAGAACCTTCCAGTTGAACACATGCCTGCCTAGGCAGCTGGTACAGCCGCCCCCCCAGAGGCACACATCCTCCACAATGAGCCCCCTTCCTTCGAGGGAACAGGAAGTCACTCTGCTCCTTGCAGGCCACGAGCCAGGCTAGAACTTCACCCCAGCCTGGAGCACAAACAGACGGTTCTCATATCTAGGAATCCCCACAGAGAGGCCCAGCCTGGGAAACAAAACTGCGCCGGGATGACCGGTTCACCTGGAGCCCCTCACCAGGTGCCAGGCACCCTACTCGGCACTTAACTCGGGCACGCTCATTTCCTCTAAACCACCAGCCTATGGGGGCACATCGCCGTTGTTATCCCATTTCTCCAATGAGAAAACTCTCTTGATAGAGCCACAGGGTTTGTAAGTAGTGGATCTCAATCCAGCCTCAATGATGCCATAGACTGGAACCTTGTTCACGCTTGACAATCACCCTGTACACCCTGGCACAGCCTCATTGGTTGTTTACATCCATGTCTGTTCTGATTGGTCAGTGCCCTGCTGAGCCAACTGTACGTACGAGACTGGCCATCTGAACTCTCAGTGTCCAAAGTCAGGAACCCAATAGATGCAGGCAGATCAGTGTTTGCAATAGGTCTCACTGCGGTGGGGAGAACAGTGCCCCCCCCACCCCCACCAAGATATCATTGTCCTAACCCTGGGAACCTGAGAATATGTCACCTGGCACACAAAAGGGACTTTGCAGATGTGATTAAGTTAAGGGTTTTTGAGATGGGGAGAGTAGCCTGGGTCATCCAGGTGGGCCCCGCGTCATCACACGGGTCCCTATAAATGGAAGAGGGAGGCAGGAGAGTCAGAGTGAGTCCATGGGAGAGGACTCCTCCTGCCACTGCTGGCTTCGAAGATAGAGAAAGGGACCAGAAATCAACCAATGTGGGTGGCCTCTAGAAAGTGAAAATGGCAAGAGAATGAATTGTCCCCTGGAGCCTCCAGAAGGAACTCAGGCCTGCTGACACCTTGCTTTTATCCCAGTGAAACGCCCTTGGACTTCTGACCTCCAGGACGTTAAGACAATACATTTGTGTTGTTTTAAGCACAAAGTCCGTGGTGATTGTTATAGCAGCAATAGACGCTCATACACTAGCTATCTGAGTTCTCAACTTCATCTCACATCCAGAAGTTCATAGATTCTGAACACTGTTCAAATTCATATGACAAGGGACATGCTTATTTTGAATGTCCCCTGTCCTTACCACCCCAGACCATTGACAGTGCCCTGCAGACACTCTCTGAAAAACTGTGAGAGGAAACTAAGGCCCAAGGGGTGATGCAACTTGCTGGAGCTCACCCTGGGGGTGGGTGCCAAGCCCAGGACGAGACCCCAGGTCTGCCCGGTGACATCACACCCTCTCGCACCTCCAGTCTCTCTGACCCATGATTTGCAGAAGGAAAAAACGAACATGCTAGCTGTTCAGTATTGCATCAGTCACCCACTCACCCACCTCCTTGCACAAGAGCTGCCCTCAGCACGAGCCCAGGGCTGGGAATCAGAGGACTCAAGTCCTGTACCCTAAGAAAGCAGAACCGATTCCAACATTCTGCCTGGGTAGCAGTTGACCACCCTACTGAGTCAGCTTCTGGTACTTCCAAGATTACCAGAGGGTGTCTATGGTGGGTGGTGCTTCACCTCCCACCCCTGGGGCCCCGGACTTCTCCCCAGGGCGAGGAAGGCAGCCAGGAGACTGGCCAAAATGACCTTTTCTAGCCCGAGGTCACCGGTACCAGATGCCCACAGCACCTCAGATATACAAAGGCAAATTCCAATGCCTGCTTTCCTGAGCATGAAAACAGAAATGCTGCCCTGGCTGGTGTGGCTCAGTGGATTGAGTGCCGGACTGGGAACCAAAGGGTCACCAGTTCGATTCCCAGTCAGGGCACATGTCTGGGTTGTAGGCTGGGTCCCCAGCATGGGGCATGTGAGAGGCAGCCACACATTGATGTTTATCTCCCTCTTTCTCCTTCCCTCCCCCCCACCTCTAAAAATAAATAAATAATAATCTTAAAAAAGACAAACAAATGCTTTCATTGAGCTGACTATAAGCTGTACTCAGTGCTTTACATATATTAAGTCATTTAATCCCACAACAACCCTATAGGCACTGATACTGTCCCCACTTTGCAGATGAGGATACTGAGGCCCCAGGAGGTTAAGGGGCAGAGCTGGGGTCAGAACTCTAGAGCAGCTGGCTGTGGGGTCTGTGACCATGTTCTGCTGTCAATAGAGGCCAACCAGACACTGACATCTCTCTCTTTGTAGATTTCTGCCACTCGGTGCCACCCAGCAGGGCAAGGAATTCCACTCTTTCTCTACCACGTTTGTGCCCATCACTGCGAAAAGAGAAGTTCCAAAGGAGAAGTGACTTCACTAAATTTCCTAGTTTTGCCTGAAACCAACATGTCCCGGAGTCCAGAAACGGCACAAAGTGGCTGCCAACCCTCCCTTCTTGCATCCCAGGCCCGGCCTAGGGCCTCCCCCTCAGCCAGGAGGAATGACAGAGTCCTCGACTGGCAACCAGGAGCCCCAGGTGCGAGTCCCACCAGGTGGCCTTGGAAGTGTCACTTAACCAATCAGGGCCTCACTTCCCTTATGTCTAAAATAGGGGCAAATACTCCTGCCCTTCTCATTATTCTGCTTTGTGGAGTGCCAGACACACGGATGGTGCAAATAAATGTTTTTCTGAGTGAATGAATGAAAGTGTGTGTTGCAAGGTCACTTCCCCTCCCTCGGAGGCCGTAAGAACAGGAACTGGGCCTGATTCATCCTAAGTTCTCACGTTAATACAGCTTTCACTCCCTCACAGGTTTCATCATATGGGAAATTGATCCCGAGCACCTGCTACGTGCCTGGCTTCGTCGAGACCTCAGGGTCATCCAGGACGCACAGGCGCCGAGTGCGTGTCCGCATACACTATCTCCTTCCTTTTTTCTGGACAGTGGCTATCATATTTACTCACCCTGGGCTTTCTCGGGACAGGACAACCACCCAGTTGCCTTATAATCAATAAGTTTGACCCCTGCTAGGGACTTGGACAATGATTCCTGCACTTCCTCTTCCCCTATGTCCAGCACTGGGGGAGTACAGCCTGAGAAAATCCTACCTTAAACACACACACACACACACACAATGGGACCCTACAGCAGGAGTAGGGTTTCCTGTTTCCTTCCTTCAAATCCCAGTTCTTTTGCTCATGAGCTATGTGACCTTGGGCAAATCCCTTTCCCTCTCTGAGCCTTATTTTCTTCATCTATAAAATAGGGGACAATGATCCTAAAGCCTTTCAATGTAGGTTTGTAAGGAGATGAAGTGAGATACTGGATATGAAAACCTTTGGCTCAATAAATGTGCTGTGCTCCGTAAATCTTTGATTCTTGTTTCCTTTTTCTAGAAGGGAACGAGAATGGCAGTTGTGCAAGGCCCAGGGAAATCTGTGTTTAGGGGCCTGGAATGTAGGAATTTACTTGTTATATTTGATGGGGATTCTCTCAAGGAAAGAGAAGTACTTGTGGGTTGATCATTACCATGTTAACTTTAAGATAGACTAATGAAAATGTAGACTTAGAATCAGAAAATGGGAGACCCAAGAAGCCACCATATCTATGGCAGAGACAGCCAGCTGTCCACAAAACTCCCTTCTACCCCTTACAGTTAGTGCACAGCTGTAGCTGGGAAGAAGCCACCTGGCCAAGAACTCCATTTCCCAGACCCCTGTGCAACTAGATTGGTCACGTGATTAGTTTTTACAGGTGGTGAAAGGCAGTTTAGAAGCAAACATGCCACTTGCTTTCATCAGTGATGCCGTCCGAGGGAATAGTAGGGACATGAGATGGGCCACTGAATCGTCACGTGGAAGAGGACCCCCCTCCATTCAGAAATACTTGCCTTACAATAAACATCTGCCTTACTGAGCCACTATACACGTCTTTGGTCTAGCTGTTACTACAGTTACCACTCAGACAAATACAACGCTCAGCCTCCTTATTTACAAATGATTACGGCTGGGGAGTAAGAGTACCATGCCTAAGGTCACAGAGCACATGCAGCAAAGGTCAAGAACTTTGGTCTCATGACAATTTGGAGTACATTTCCCATTTTCAGCCTTCCCTGCAGAGCACTAACGATTCTTAGAGGCCCTGTAAGGGGGCGAGGTCCAGTGAGCTGCGGTCTGGGGTCCTCCACCTCTGTTTCAACTAGACTGACACCACTTCTATCTGTTTGCAAGTTGCACTTCTTCATGTATTTTCTGTGGTTGGAAACACTTTCCTAGTCTGCATGCCGGGTGACTGCTAACACGATCCAACTTTCTGTGGTACAGCCCAGCAAAGTTTCGCTTCTTCTCCATTCTGACTCCTGGCCGCAATTGCTGACACAGGACATCTAGATTTGCAAGAAGTACATAGACATTTGCTTAGAAAGGAATGAAAAACCAACCTCAGGGTGCAGCAAAGAGCCCAGAGACCTGGGCAAAGGCAAAAGGAGGAGGCATTCAAGTACTCCAATTTGGGGGTGCATCAGACTCATCTGAGGAGCAGGTTCAACATGCAGACTCCCACTGCTGCTCATTCTCAGATATTCTGAGTCAGAAAACTGAAGCTTTAAGAAATACTCATGGTTATCGATCATAAGGGCAGTAATTTCAAGGATACACTTTGAGAAGTCTTGAGTCTACTTCATAGCCTCAACACTGGCAGTGATAGCTGCACCCATGCAGCATAGCTCAAAGAGAATGAGATCAGCCTTTGGTTTTCTTATTCCCTGGCAGGCAGGAACTTGGGCATTGATAATCCACTGGTAAAGAAAGCAATAATAATTTCTACTGGGGTCAGATGGGTGCCACAAGTATAGATAGATTGCTGGTATAGAAATGATAACAGAATAACAGCTAATGTTTATAACATCCTTTCCACATGACAAGCCCTCTGCTAAGTGCCCCTCATGTATCATCTCATTTAACCTTTTAATAATCCTAGGAGGTAGTTACTATTCACATTCCCATTTTATAGACGAGAAAACTGAGGTGTAAAGATAAGAAATAACTGGTTCAGTGTCCCTAAGCTGGCAGGTGGCAGACCAGGATCAAGCCCACCCAACAGAACTGAACCCCATAGCCGCAGTGCTGTATTGCCTCTCTGGGGGTCTAACATCGGAACCCCCTCCAGGACTCAGTTTCCTAATCTGTCAAACAGACATATTAATAGTATCTTTATCATATAGCCATGTGAGGATTCAAGAAATCATCACAACACAATGGTGTGCAAACTGACAGGAGTTACTAAGTAAACATTGAAGAGATGAAATGTCAGTATAATTCCCTCATCCCATTTTACAGATGGTGAAACTGTGGCCTGGCTACTTTGTTTATTTGATGAACATTCACTGAGCACCTACTACATCTTAGGTCTTGTGCCGGGGACTGAGGATTCAGAGAGAATAAAACCCTGTGTGGCCTCAAGGAGCCCCACAGGCCAGCAGGACAGACAGACAGCAGGGCCAGCAATTACAACACAGTGTGATAGGCACCGTGGCAGGGGAAATTCAGGCCCCGGGAGGGTCTCTGCAGATAGGCTGTGGCCCAGCTGCAGGGGTACTTCACAGAAGGGCTCAGCCCAAGAGGGAAGTACTTACCCAAAGTCAAGTTTATCTATTTCTGAAGTTTGGAGGAGTCCAGAGAAAGTCCTTGTGTACCAAGAGATGAATAACCCTTCCCCTGGGCTTCTCGGTGCCTGATGCCCCACCACTTGTGCATCAACAGCTTAAGTTAAACCTCTTCCCTAAGAAAAGGTCGAGCATCCACCTCGTGCTGGCAGAGGCCTGAATTAGCCAATCCTGTTCATTTTGGCAGCAGAGGCATTTAGAGAAGTTTTTCCTTTGAGCGAGTTGGAGGAAGCAGGAGAGACAGCAAGGAGGCTGCAAGGAGGATGGTCTTGAAAAGGAAGTAGGAGATTCCAAAAGGGAAACTAGGGCCAGGCCCTGTGTGAAAAGAGACAGCGGATTCGGCGCCTGACCACCGTCTCACCGTCTGCTCTGAGCCACGCAGGTCGGAGCCAACAGACGAACGTCAAAGAGCAGCTACAGCCACCCTTCCGTGTCCGCGGGGAATGGGTTCCACGACCCCCACGGACACGAAAATCCCAAATGCTCAAGTCCCTTATATAAAATGGTGGAGTATTTGGTCCTGGCTGGTGTAGCTCAGTGGATTGAGCGTGGGCTGGGAACCAGAGGGTCCCGGTTCGATTCCCTGTCAGGGCACATGCCTGGGTTGCAGGCCAGGTCCCCAGTGAGGGCCATGTGAGAGGCAACCATACATTGCTGTTTCTCTCCCTCTCTGTCTCCCTCCCTTCCCCTTTCTCTAAAATAAATAAATAAAATCTTTTAAAAAAATAATAAAATGGTGGAGTATTTGCATGTAGCCTTCGCACATCCTCACACACCCTTCAGATCACCTATACATTACTTATAGTACCTAATACAACGCAAATGGCATGATTACAAATAGTTCTTGTACCGTGTTGTTAGGGAATAATGACAAGAACAGACTGTTTACGTGCTCAGGGCAGAAACATCCACTGTAGGTCTCACTGCAGAGTACATGTCAACAATGACAAAACTTTTTTTTTTGCAAAGATTTTTGATCCGCAGTTGGTTGAATCTGTAGATGCAGAACTTGCGATACGGAGGGCTGACTGTACTTAATTATTAAGTGTAGTTTGCTTGTTATTTTGCCCAAAGCTGGTCTTTATGGCTAACCCATTTAAACTGTGCTGGTGTGAAAACAGAGCGCGGAGTGGAAATATTTTCAACAGAGAACACTGGTAAAGGCTCATAACCTTCACATACAAACAACTCTTAAATATCAACAAGAAAAAGATAACCAAGCCAACAGGGGAAAAAAAGGAAATGGACTTAAATAAGGTAATCATAAAAGAAAAGTGAACAATACAGTTATAAAGGTGAATCAACATTAAAAGGAAATGTAAAGTGAGGCCCCAGGTGTTCTCTCACCTTTCTTATCAGGGAAGCTTTATGTTTGTTGATTTTAGAGAGAGAGGAATGGGGGAGATGGAGAGAGAGACAGAGAGAAACATCAATGTGAGAGAGACACCTATCAGTTTCCCCCTGTAGGCATCCTGACCTCGGTATGTGTCCTGACTGGGAATCAAACCCTTGACCTTTTGGTACACAGGTTGATGCGCCAAACCACTGAGCAACCTGGCCAGGGCTTATCAGGGAAGTTTGAAGAGCTGGATAGCAACCAGCAGGGTGACCCTGGGAGAATATTTCATCCCAGGACAGCACCGGGAGAGCGCGAGCCAGCACAGCCTGCAGGGACGAGGTGGCCAAAAGCCTCCGCCACCTTAAAAACCGGCCAACCTTGGACCCAGCAACGTCACTCCTGGAAAGGTGTCCAGAGAACAAGCACCCAACGATGACATACTAGCATGGTCACCACAGGTCTGTACTATTTACAATCCTGGGGGAGAAAAGGAAGGAAACAACCACGCTGAGAGACGACTGCACCAATCCCACAACAGGTTTTCCCTGCAGTCGCTGGCATAGCGGAGGGACGTGACTGATGGGGAGGAAGCTCACGGCCCGAGGTGCAGCACAAGAAAGCTACCCAGACAGGCTACTGGAAAAGCGAGTGGGAGACCCGATGCACCACCCAGAGGATGTGTGCCTGCGGGATCTTGTTAACCCGTGTCAGCCCAATGCATTCAATTTAAAGAACCAGGGAAACAAGTGGGTGTGTGCATCCACGTTTACATACTTGCACAAGCCGGGCACAGCGCAGGCAGCCAGCAAACATCATGGGCCACTTAGTGAGAGAGCCGGGGGGGTGGGGGTGGGAGGGCACCTGAGAGACCCCCTCTGGGTTAGGGCCCTTCTCTCATCTCTGCCCTGAGAGTTAGTAAGCTAGTGGCAAAGAAGGTAGGCTGGGCAGACACCCTCAGGTCGCCCTGACCTCGACCCCCCAGCCCTGAGCCAGTGCCCTCCCCTCTCTGAGCCTCAGTTTCCTCACCTGGGAATGGGGGCCAGGAGCCTCACCTCCCTCGTGGGGCTGCTGTGAGCGGGAGCAGAGAAACAAGGAAAACGCTGAGCTCGCTGCTTTTAGACTTCTGGAGACCTCACTTTTTTTAACATTAGCATGCCTTACTTTGGAAATCTGAAAATCATCATAGAATTACGTCCACTTTGATAAAAATTAAATTTTAAGGAGACCCAGAGAACTGCTCTCCTAGACTAGTATTCCCCTTCCCTGGCCCCTCCGGATGGTGTCAAAGCCAAGCGTGGTACCTTGAGGCTAGTATCTGCCCGGGTCTTCCGGAAGGTTCCCCAAGACTTCAGGGCACACAGGGCTGTGCAGGAGGCCTGTTCTCCTGACTTCTTTCTCCCGATCACACCGGTCTTCCCCGTCTCAGAAAGCAGTTCCTCTATTTCCTCGAATCCCACAGAGCACAGCCCCAGCCCCACCCCCAGGACACCCTCATCCCCAAAGAGGCTCCTGGGGAGACCTCAGTCTGTCCTGAGCTCCTCGCTGGTTGGGGCTGCCGTCCTGAATGGGAGCAGACTCTGCCAGAGAAACAGCTGGAGGGAGGAGAGCTGGAGGGAGGAGAGCCGGAGGGAGGGGCAGGAAACTGGACAGAGTGAGGGTGGGGGCGGCCAGCTGCATAGAGCGGGGGCCGCGGAGGGTGGGTGGGGGGGCTGTCCTTGCCAGCCAGGGGCTGGGCTGGTGGGCGGTGGCTGGTGGCAACGCCTGCTGGCGACGACCCGCTCCCCCCCTCCCCCCCACTCCCAGTGGCCAAACCCAGCTGGGAGCCCTGCCCACTGACAGAGCACAAACCAGGAGCACATGCAGCTGGGGGCGGCCGTGCTCCCCACAAGGGCCTCAGGAGCCCCAGACGTCTGGCTGCAGGGAGCATGAGCAGAGCAAGGAAGAGAGCCTGGCACTCTGGGCTGCCTCCTCACCCCAGGCCTTCGAGCACGCTGTTCCCTCTGCCGGGATGCCCTTCCTGCCCCTGTTTGTGGCCTGATGAATGGGCTCCCTCTTTTTCTTTTTCTTTTGTAAATTAAAACAGCAATGAGGGTTTTTTTTTTAAGTATCAGATGAACAAAGATTACAATGTTTGATTTTAGAAAATGTTCTACAGGAGCAAAAATCACATGCATAATTGGAATATGCATTGTCATATCAGTTCTGGAGAGCTAGCCGACAAAATGCATCAGAACCTTTAACTACAGTCAGAGCCTGTATTGTTTAAATAAAAATTCCGCTTTCATCACAAACCCTGATCCCCAAGATAAATGACATTATTGCCACTCTGGTATGAACATACACATATATTTTATATATAAATATAAAATGACCCAGTCAGACCCTATGGACCATGTTGTAACCTGGTTTTTCATTCAATGATTTCCTATATCTATATCTATCTATATATTTATATATATATCTTACCCTGTTTCAATAGCTGCTAATTGTTTCACGAGTCAGGCACCATAGCTTATTTGATCAATACTTACTTGGTGGTCAATTAGGTTATTTTCAACTTTGTAGCTACAATAACCACATTTGCCCAATTATTTTCTTTTACAAAACTCCTCTGAACATATTTATTATTCAAAGGTCTTCTGCTCCCTCTTCAGGTCTCAGCTTGGGGACCACCTCCTGGGAAGCCTCCCCTTGGCCCCTCGGGCTCCCCCCAGTCACGGCACCCGTGTGATGTTGTCCCTGCCTGTTAGGGGGTCTCTCCCTGGCGCCGAGAACTCCTTGGGGAAGGGATTGTGTTTTGCTCCCTGTTCTGTCCCCATCTAAGCACCCGGCTTATCATCTGCATCACCCCATCGTCACATCCTCATCGGTGGAATCATCAAAATAGCTGACGCCCGGGCGGCGTGCCAGGCACTTGCCACCGACCCGGACTGCAGGCCTGGGACGTAGTTATTACTTCTGTCCCCATTTCACCGATGAGGAAATTGGGGCGCAGAAAGGCTAAGTGACTTGCCCAAGGCCAACAGGTGGTCGGGGGACAGCTGGGATTCCAACCCGGCTGTCTGGCTCAGGGCCCAGCCCTTCGCCCCACACTAAGGAACTGACAGAAGGGCCTAGTGAGCACAAGGCCCTGGACCAAGTGCTTTCCATGGAATCAATCTTGTGAACCGCCACCAACGCCCGGCAAGGGGTCACGTGCCCATTTTCAGATGAGGGTGCTGCGGCCACAGAGGGAAGTCGTCTTGCCAAGGATGCCCAGATCATGTCCACAGATCTGATTGAACCAAGGTCTGATTCCAAAGCTAAGGCTACAGAAAATAACTTGTGTGGAAAGGAAAAGAGAAGGGAAGGAGAGCAGAGGGGCAGGGCGGGGAGAGGGAGAGAGAGAGAGAGAGGAGGAAAAAAAGAGAGAAGGAAGAAGGAAGGAAGGGAGGGAGGAGGTTCTCCTGCTCTCTTTGGGGCCTCAAAGCTTGGGCAGGTGGGGGGACGTGTCCTTTATCATCAGACCAGCCTTGGAACCTCATCTTTCTCTCCCCACCATCCTCGACTCTTCAGTGAAATGTACACTTAAAACTGTCTGGTCTAACTCATTCATTTCCAAGATACTAAATGGAAGCGCAGAGAGGTTAAGTCACTTGCCCAAGGTCACACAACTCCCCAGAGTCAAAAGTCAGACCCAGCCTGACTCCAAAGCCCTCTCCTCCCCGCCCTGCCACACTTGCCCAGGGGACTGAGAGTATCTGCTCCTGCCTTACTGTATAGACGGGAACATTGGGTCCAGAGAAGGCAAGGGACTCGCCCAAGGTCGCCCGGCAAAGCAGCAGCCCCAGAGTCTCCTGGTCCAAAAGGAGAGGGCATTTCCACAATGCCCAGGGGAATCCAAACATCGCCCTCTAAGGGTCCTTATAAATAGAGACCAGCAGTCTCAAAGCAGGCAGCAGCAGCCCTGCCTGGGGGCTTGTTAGAACTGCAGATGCTCAGACCTCACTGCAGACCGCAGAATCTGACCCTCTGGGGGCTGCACCCAGCCAGCTGCAGGTTAGCAAGCTGCTGGCAGATTCTGGAGGTCGCTCAAGTTCAAAACCCACTGATAGAGACATTTCTGTTAGGAAAACATTCTGGATCCCAGAACAAGTTACCTCGTCAGCCCACAGAATAGCGGAGCAGAAGGGAGGCTTTGCCATCAGATCCCCCTGATCTCATGGAATCCCTGTCGCCACCACGGTGAGCCATGCGACCGTGGCAAGTCTTTCCACCTTGAGTCTCAGTTTCCTCATCTGCTATGGATGAGGAGGGTGGGGTGGGGAGGAGGAGAGAGGAGGAGACCAGAAGGGGGAAGAGGAAGAGCGGAGCAATGAGGGAGTGGGAGGGGGAGGAGAAGGAGGGGAGGCAGCCTTCCAGGAAGATCAAGCACATGTGGGGACCCGGGAAGGGGGGCCAGGTGAATCCAGTCTCTGGCTGGACTTGTGGAAATTGCCTCGCCCCCCTTCAGCGCCGCTACTGCAGGCCTCCTGGAGGCCCCTTGCCTCCAAGCCAAGCCGAGGCTGAAAGAAGGGTCGGGTTTTATCAGCTGGGAGCCGCATCTGGCAGAGGGAGGACCCTGGGCTCCAGGCCAAGCAGCCTCTGGATGCCAGAGGTGGGGCTGAAGCGCATGGCCCCTCCGGGCCCCAGGAAGGAACAGGTGGAGCTGGGTTACACTGGAGACTATCAGAAACCACAGGTCCTTGGCCACCATTCTGAACATGGCTAAGTTTGGCTTTTTTTTTCCCCCTTGCAGTAAAAAAAGGGTTGGGGAGGGTGGGGTGGTGGTGGAGTTTTTTTAATAGGAATTTGAAACCTAAGGTCTGACACAGGGACCCTGGGCCTGAGAGAGAGGCAGCGGCTACAGAGCATTTAAAGAGGCCTCGGTCTATTCCCTTGGAGACCGGGTAGTTCCAAGACAGTGGATCAAACTTCACCTTGCTGCTCAACTCCTGGAATCCTGGGGCTCTGTGTTCAGGGATCCAGGGGCCCCTTCCAGGCCTGGCTGGAAAGCACATGATGATTGATTAGCAATGCTTGCCTTGGACCTGGGGAAAGGTACTTTGCCTTCCTCATCCCACTCTGCCCTCCAACAAAAGTCCACCCCATTGGTCTCAGAGGCCAGGGACTGGTTCCTGCCTGTCCCATCCCATCCCATGTATTGGCCGACCCTAGTATAGATGATCTTGATCCCCACTGCCCTTGGCATTTCTGATCGATCTTTGGTGTTCATGGGTTTCTAACATTAGTTAAAGCTAACTGGTTTCGTCTATCTCCCTAAGCATCGGTGGCTAAACTAAGTTAACCAGAGAGGCTCTCGAATCACAGGAAGTCTTCAAAGACTCTTTCTGCGGCATGAGGATTCTCTGTAAGTCCAAACTGTGCCTGTTTTGGGACTTTCTTGAAGGCGGAGACAGGCCACCCTGGAATGCGGGGTCCACTTCAGCCATGACTGGCCGTGTGGCCTTGGACAAGCCATCTGGTTCATTCAATGCTCCTGTGACTAAATTATGAACTCGTGTGACTAAATTATAGATGTGATTAAGTTGTGAATCTTGAGATGGGGAGATTATCCTGGGTTATCCAGGTGGGGCCAATGCAATCCAAGGCTCCTCCAGCTGCGTGGCCCAGGACAACCCCCAACCTCTCTGAGTCTCAGCTTTCTGCTCTGCAGACGGGAGCAACAAAGCACCACCTCCCACCACCGTTGCGAAGATGATGGGAGTCGATACATGACGACACTCTTAGAACAGAACCTGGCGCACAGCACTCAATGATGTTGGATTTCCCCTCTTCTACTAGGCATTAAAACAGCCCCGTTTGCCAATGCAGCCCTCTTCTCTCCCTGGGCACTGCTAGCGGCTGGCCGGGCACATTCGCTAGAGGGTGTGTGTCGTGTATACGGAGTGGGGTCAGAGCAAGTGCTTGATACATGGCGTGGCGTCTATGCCATGGGTCATTTCTAGAAGCCCAGCTCCCCCACCCTCCGTCCCGCCTTTGGCCTTGCAGCACCTACCAAAGTCCCCATTCTCGCTGTGTTATCAGCGTTCATCCTGGCTCTTCTAGTCCCTGGCTGTGTGAACTTGAGGAAGTGACTCTACCTCTCTGAGCCTCAGTTTCCTCTCGAACGTGGGGATAGTAACAGCACCCGCCAGACAGGGTGCTGTGAGAATTAAAGGGGTTAGGTGCTTGCAAAGCTCCCAGAGCAGCGCCCAGCCTCATACTAGGCCAACAAGGTGCTAGTATGCAGACTTGAATTCACCATCGGGGCCACTTCTCTCTCCTCCCTGTCTGCCCTCCCCCAGCCCCACCCCGCAATCTACAACCAGTGACACAGCTTCTTCCTCCTTCACTGTCAGAAAAGCCCACGGCCTCCAAGATGGCTGGACCAAGATTCTTCAGGTCCTCAGACCTGCCCCTTTCTTCCAGAAGAATCTGTATGGACCCCCAAAATATAAGGCACATGAAAACAGACCTGCTTGACTAGAGGGGAAGAGAACCAAGAGCCACACCCTTCATCCCCTCCCTGCCGCCCAAAACTTCCAGTTAATTCATGGACCCCTCCCATCTACCCCCACCACCATCACCTTGGGTGCGGAGACATTTTCATTTTTTATTTGGATATCATTTCATTTCACTTAAACTTACAAAAAAATAGCAAGAACTCCCATACGCCTTCGCCCTGAGTCACGGATTCTTTACGCTTTGCCCCATTTCATCATTTTTTCCCAGTCTCCCTCCCCTCTATCTCCCTGCACCCCTTCTGAGTCCCAGGCCCCCTACAAGAAGCCCAGAGCCCAAAGCTCCCCGGATTACCATGGGTCCACAGGTAGATCTGAAACCCAAATTCACGAGCACGTCGGCCCCAGCACACCAAAAGGCAACTGAAAACTTGGAGTTAATAAATGTCTGATTAAATGCCTACAACACCTTAGCAAGTCAACTGCTCGTCCGCAGCACTTGCGCCTTTAGAAATAGAACAGCCCAGATCGCAAGAACGCGATGAATAATTTAGTCTTCATAAAACTATGTAGTATGAATTATTTTAGAAGCTTTCAGATATTTTTATAAGAAGTGCGTATGTGAACTGGGATCCACAGGGACATTTCGAGGTTTGCCATGAGGTGGGGTGGGGTCCCCAAAATGTCAGAGATGTCAAGGCCTTCAAAGGCCTGGAAACATGCCCTCCCGGCCCCCATCTCCTGCAACCTCCCTCAATCGGGCGTCAGAGGGAGATTTTTCCATGGAGCTTTACAAGGAGACCGTATGTACCTTTTTATGTGGGTCATTAAAAAAAATTTAAAAATTTAAAAAACACGGAGCAACACGAGAAATTCGTCATAGCAACAGGGCTGCCTCTCCTATTTTTGAAAAGAGAGCTTCTCCCTCCTCCTCTTAGTACAGAAAGTTTATTTTCCTGCTGGGGCCTCTGACTCATAGACAAGCTCAGAGCTCAGTCTGCCGCCGAGAGGGAGAGACGGGAGGGTGGGGGCTCTGGCCCTGGGCCTGGGTGGGCGATGTCCAGGGGTCTCTGACCTCAGAACCCGCTCAACTGGCACATCTTCCAGGCATGCAGGTGCCCTTGGGTGTCTGGTCACCATCCGGGCCTCCCACTGAGGTCGCCCACGTGCTTCCAGCCTGGCCTGCCTCTTCGGAACGGACTCGCTGTGCAACGCGCAGCTGAGAACTGGTACCAGCTCTGCAAACAGGAAAATACTTCCTGAGTGACTGGTCAACCCCAGGCACAGAGGACCCTCTCTCCTAGGACCACCCCATGGTCTCAGAGCTGGAGGGGCAACAAATGTCAAGCAGGGGGCCTCAGATCCTGACTCAGGGCTCCCCTTTCATTGATTAGGGCCCAGGTCCTATTGGATGATCGAGAAAATATTACCGCAGCCTGAGAGCTTCAAGGTAGCGACTGAGGGAGGTTGAGAGCACAGTCGAAGTTCTAATCCTGCCCCACCACTTACCAGCTGTGTGACCCAAGGCAAGTGGCTTAACCTCTCTGTGCCTCACAGAGGTTGTCATAGAGGGCCCAGAAGCAATAATAGTAACAGTGAGTGGTGGAGAGATAACTTGTGTTAACCCATATAAGGCACTTAGCACAGTCCCTGGAACACAGCAGACCCTCAGTCATTTCCTGTCTCCTATCCTTTACAGCACTCTACGACCCACGAGAAAGCCCCAATCACAGGACCCTAAGCATCTGAGGAGAGAGCCCGTGTCTAAACCAACACCCCCCTCCACTGTCCCAGGCTTGTCCCTTCCCAGACAGTCCCCCTCCAAGGCGCCAGGACATGAGGGTTCATAAATCAGATTTCTCTCTGTGCCGCTCTACTGCCTATTCTGAAGCAGCTGGCGGCCTCCTGGTCACGCCCTCCCCACGTGCCATGTGTGTGGTGCTAGGGGAAGGGAGAGGAGACGAGGGCCCATGGGCTCATCCAGAACTCAGCAAAGGCAGCCCGTGAATTATTCACCCTGAAGGACATCTTCTTATCTCGGGTCAGACTCACTCCTGCCGGAGGCAGGCGGAGGGATATGCCCGTCTCCGCTGGTTTAACAGGCGTAGGAGCCGTGTGGCGCGGAAAACTTCACGAGCTGTCACATGCAGCGTGCAGACCTCCCAGAGCTGAAGATCATGGGTGGCCACGCTCTTGGCTTCATTTCCTGCCCACAGATGTCTACCTTGGTTTTTGCTTGAGGCCTCTGGGTTCCCAAAACCCTAATGGGGTTCTGACATCATCCGAGACCAAGCTCCACTCAGCCACCCGCAGCCCTGGTCTGGACGGGAGGTCGCCGAGCCTGGTGAGATCCAGACTCCCTGGGGCCTCCCTTCTTCTGCTCATTCACCCTTATTCCTTCCCAACACACGGTTGGCGAGAGCCAGGGGACAAATGCCCTGCTGAGACTTGGCAGATGTCCCCAGGGCAGTCCAGGACAGGAAAGGACTTCTTCCAGGATTGCAGGCTCCGTGAGGCCTGGGACCACAGCTGTTGGACTTTCTGTGGCAGCTGCTGTTCAAATGGCAAAAGTCTGCGAGTGGAAACCCTTGACGAGCTTCAAGGGGTTAGGTCATTTGAATGACACAACTATGACAACGACATGTCTTTTTTTCACTTATTAGAATATAATAATGACCCTGAACCTGGCACCCATGACCCCCGCCCTGGGAAATCTATAGACAGTCTCCAAAGGGGCCATAGACACGTAAAACTTACATGGAGTGGGTGGGTGTGGCAGGTCCGACAGTTAAAAAGGACTCCAGAACCTTATATGAGAAGCACACGAGACCACAAATCCGATCCATAGCGGTGCCTCTAGTGCTATGGCGGGTGCATGATAGATGCTCGAGAAACGTTTGCGGGATGAATCGATCATCGAATGACTGTTGAAAGCCACACACTTCCTGGTACAGTCAAACCCCACTCATCTGGAATAACCTGAATGGATTCTTTTTTCGACACCAGGAAGGAAGAGGTGAACTAATGGTGCCAACAAGAATGAGTGGTGACTGATGTGGAATGAAGCCCACCGCTGGCCAGCAAAACGTTCTCAGGGTTTTGGTTTCCTGCCCCATGCTTTGCAAAAGCCTCCCCAAAATACTTTCCAGAAGAAATGGTTTCTCTTCCCAGAGAGCTGTTGTCTGCACAGGAAAGGAATACACTGCATCTCTTGGCCCTGGCTGGGTGATTCAGTTGGTTGGAGCGCCTTCCTGGAAACTGAAAGTCTGCGGGTTCGATTCCTGATCAGGGCACATACCTGGGTTGTGGGTTCAATTGCCAGTCAGAGCGTATATGGGAGGCAACCAATCCATGTTTCTCTCTCACATCGATGTTTCTCTTTCTCTCTCTTTCTAAAAATCAATAAACATATCCTTGATGAGGATAAATAAATAAATAAATAAGACTGCATCTCTTGAAAGGTATTCTGGAATCTGGTTAGCCAGCCCTTCTAGCTGGACTAACCTCTGATGGACCTCAAATTTCTTCCCCAGATGAGGTTCTTGCAGAACGGAGCCTAGATCAGCTAAACAGTCATCTTACAACTCAGTGAAATTCAGTAAATTTTCCGTGAATCCAGAGAGGAAGTTTTCTTTGTAAATAACAGCAGCAGAGAACACAGTGAACAGGCTCCCGAACGCACCGTCGGGGTGGGCGGTGGGCAGAGGGGGGCACACGGGGACTACCTTTGCCGCAAGCAATTTCCTAAGTGTTGGAAAAGCACTCATGCCCTTAGGCAGAGAAGGTGCGTTTCTCAGACTTTGTCCTAAAGAGGCCGTCAGCACTGTGCACAGACTTATTCAAAGAGCTATAACTTAACACAATTAATAATAATAGTAAATTAACTGGGAACACAGCGTTAAATTATGCCATGCCCTATGAGACATTACATTATCTCATAAAATCATGTCTTGAAAATATTCTTGAAACTTCATAAAAATAAAAAAAGTTTGTGCTTCAAAGGATATCATCAAGACGGTGCAAAGAAAACCCACAGAGTGGGAGAAAAATATTTGCAAACCATATATCTGACAGGGCACTTGGATCTCGAACATAAAAGAACTTTTACAACTCACTATAGAAAGACAACTCCGTAGCCCGACTGAAACATGAGAAAATGATCTAAACAGACATTTCTCAGGAGGAGATACACCAATAGCCGATAAGCCCATGAAAAGATGCTCTGTGACCTTAGTCATTAGGGACATGCAAATCCAAACTACAGGGAAGAACCAATCATGCCCCCGGGGGAGAGTGGAACAACCAGTGGTGGACGGAGTGGGCAAGAGTGGAGTCCTCACTCACTGCGGGTGGGGAGGACCATGGCTCAGCCTTTTTGGAAAACAGGCTGGCCGTTCCTCAAAAGGAGAAACAGTGTTACCACGTGACACAGCGGCTCCACCCCTAGGTTGACACCAAGAGAAGTAAAAACACGTCTGTGCAAAAACTTGTACACAAATGTTCGTAGCAGCGCTAGTCACAACAGCTAAAAATGTAACCAACGAAATATGCTATATCCATACAACAGACTATTGTTCAGCTATCGAAAAGTGAAATACCGACATTTGCTACAACGAGGACGAACCTTGACAACATTATAGAAGTGAAAGAAGCCAGACACTGAAGGCCACGTGTTGCACAATTCCATTTGTATGAATGTCAAGAGTAAGCAAATCCATAGAGATAAAAATAGGTTCGTGGTTGTCAGGGCTGGGGAGACACAGACAATAATTGCTCATGCATGAAGGGCTTCTTTTTGAGGCAACGAGAATGTTCTAAAACTGATTGTGGTGATAGTTACATACTTTTAGGAACGTACTAAAAACCATGGAAATGTACATTTTAAATGGGTGAATTGTATGACATCTAACTTATATCTAAATAAAGTTATTTTGCATATAATTATATAATACATGTTATATATGAAATATATCATATATACCACACAATATATAAGTATATATTAAGTATATTATATGTTTATAATATATAATACATATTAAGTAAACGACACTTGGTAAGTACTATATTTAAAAACGACTTGAGAAGCATCTGAGATCTTGGCCCCTCGCATATGCCATCAGTTTGGCTCCAATAAACTCACAAAAAATTTCTTATAAAGTCTTGAAGTAGGCTGATACTGCTCGCCCATGCCCATCAAATGTCAGAGGAGCGTGAATGCGTAGCTGTGAGGGACCAAGCTCATCCGCTTATTTTTTCATTTAAAGCCTCCCATCTCAGTTACAAAATTCAGGCACATTTTGCCTTCCACTTCAAAATGTGGCCATGCTAATTTTAATAGAACAATAATTTATTTTCTCCAAATCCATGAATACAAATCCTTGATCCTCTAGGAAAAAAGAAGAAATATTTAGAAAAAAAGGAAAGCTATTTAGTGACATCGGAAAACAGTCACAATGTAATGGGGGGGGAAGCAGGTGTAAAGCCCTGTTCACGGGACGCGAGTGTCCGGGGAAATGCGTGTGTGTGAAGAGAAGAAAGACTGGGAGGAAACGTTCCAAGGTATTAGCACTGGTTATCTCTGGATGGTTGGATTGCAATATTTTTTAACTTCTTAATACTTTTTTCCTTTCCCATATTCTTCATGAAGGTTGGTTGCATAGTATTAAAGAATAAAAATGTTTTAGCCCAACAGATGAGACCCAGGAGGGAAGACATGAGGCAATGTTTTTCTTGAGATGGTTTGGCAAGCCGGCGCTCTGGTGAGCACATGCGCACACCCCCGGGATCGCAGCTGGGCCCTAAGTGAGCACACATGGAGGCTCCCAGCATGCCCTGCTCTCTGCAGGTGCCGGCGCAGAATGTGGATTTATTCCCAGAGGAGAGATGAGGCCAGAGGCTTTGCAGAGTTCTGGGAAGAAAGACAAGCAGATCGACATACACAACAACAGCTGGAGGAGGCAAATAAGGACTGGACGTGATGTGGAGGACAGAGCTCTGGACCAGGTGGGTATCAGGAGACGTGTGGCAAACCTCCACTGTGCTTCCAACCAGCTGGATGACCTTAGTCAAGTCACCTTCTCTCTCCAGGCCTCAGTTTCCCCCTCTGGAAAATGAGGGCGCTCGGTCCTTCTAGTTCTGATGGCTTAAGATTCTGTGGTCTCACATCTCTTTGCTTCCACCATCCAAGTAACAAACAGTTTGGAGCCCTTTATACTGCCTGCCCCGCACAGCCCTTGCCCCCAGAACCTCAAGGGACAAAGGGGCAGAATCTCTAAATTGACATGTGACACTTTTCAAACCACCTAATCAGAGAAGACTTTCTGAGGACGGCAATGTGAGCAGACAGCATCCCCACCCCCTGCGACCCTGCACCAGGTCAAGCATGAGGGTATGTACTGAGCACCAAGCAGGCGCCAGCCACTGATGCCGCGACCATTAGTAAGACAGCCCCTGTTCCGCTCTCTCGAGCTTACAGGATGGACAACAAGTACCAATCACAGACCACCTGTCCTGTTCGAGTGGGGGGTTCACATATAATACTGTTTTTATACGCCTCTGTCAGTCCTTTGAGGCTGATACTATCGTGCACATTTTACAGCTGAGAAAATGTAGACTTAAGAGAAGTGAAGTGCTTTGCCCCAGGTCACAGAGCAAACAAGTAGTGAAACCAGGGTTCCCACCGTGGTCAGTTGCACCTCAAAGGTACCTGTGATTTGTCAGTGGTTCTTACCTTTACAGTTTAGGTGGGGGAAAAAAGACTTTAATTAAGACTCACTCTTAACCCTTTTGATTTGGCTGTGAGAAAGAAGTGGAGGAAAGCAACGGGATGGGAAAACATCGCTCTTGCTGTTGGCTTTCTAAGAGCAAACTCTGAGCTCGTACAGATGAATTTCTATGCTAAAGTCATGCCCTGGAATATGAACAAGATACTAAATAAATATTGAATCATAATGCAAATTATACTCTTTCTATCCTTTCCCAATCCTTCTAGGAAAAAGTCTTAATTTAGCACTAACAGGCCTTTGACACCCTTTCTGACCCTTCCCAATCTCCCTTTCTGACCCAAAGAACAGGCATTCTTAGGCTCCGAGCCTTGTGCAGTGCCTACCTAACATTTAATAACATTGTTTTATTTCCCTTGTTTACCGGGCGGGAGCTGGTTTATGGTCCCCTTCTCTTTGAGAAAAGCAATAACATAACTGGTTTTCTATTTACTGTGGTCATCTAACATTTCCTTTTGAGCTACATAGACTGACATTTTTCATGAGTACCTTTCCTGACTTTTTAAATCAGATTTTAAAAAATACATATTAAATTCACGGCACCATAGAGGCGGCACACAAGCAGGGCAGAAATCCAAAAGGTGGCACTGGAATGACAAAGGCTTGAGCAACACTGCCCCATGAAATTAAAAGTAACCCAGCCATGTAATTATATTGCCCTGAAAGTATATTGCAAGTTACCTAAATAGCACAAATTCACAGTAGCCCATCACTATTAAAGCGCATTTTTAAGGGCTTACATATGCGGTTACTTTAGCAACAGAGCTATAACTGAATCATATTCAAGCCACAAGACATACGTGCCTGAAAGCCTAATTATTGGAAAATTATAGACCTAAGAAATACAGCCATGCCTCACTGCACACCGCAGGGTCCCGCATGGAAATGGGATAAAACACGTCTACCCAGAAGCCATATGGAAAGGAAGGACCCTTTCCTCAGTTGTGATACCCTCAACCACCTGTGCATGCAGAACTACTCTTATTCATTCATTCACTCATTTAGTCTTATGAGCAATCACTTCACTGCAATTTTAACTGAGACTGCCATGTGCCCTGCAAATACAATGAAGGACCCCAGTGAGCCTCCAAGCCAGAAGGGGGCGCTAGACATCGCGCCCAACCTCACATGCCTGAGTGTCGGCCAACTGGGTTGTGTAAAGAGCGTCACTCTTTGCAAATAACAATGAAATCTGCTTTTCCTAGAGTTAGTCACAGAAGGCTTCCTGGAGAAAGTGACCAAGTTGAAACCTAAAGCAGGCATAGGAATTAAGCAGAAGGGACAGGAGAGGAGGGGGAGGTAAAAGGGCGGGGCATCCACATATGCGGATGCGCTCTCACACCCCTGGCACCACCTCACAATGACCATCTCTCCTGGAGGCATCACCCAAGAGCGATCCTTGCGTTCAAACACACATGTTCCACGTGCCTTGGCCCCTAAATGCAAGCCAGGCAGGGTCTTTATTGGGGACACGGATATCCAATCCCAACACTGAGGAAACATAGAGATGGCGCGCGGGGTCTCCAACATCAGCCTCCCTGTGGGATTTGAAAGAGTGATTTTCTTTTAAAGATACTTTATTTTTAAGATTTTATTTATTTACTTTTAGAGAGAGGGGGAGCGGGGAAAAAGAGGGAGAGAAACATCTGTGTGCGAGGGGCCAGGCCAGGGACCCGGGCATGTGCCCTGACCAGGAATCGAACTGGTGACCTTTTGGTTTGCAGGAGGATGCCCAATCCACTGAGCCACACCAGTTAGGGTTGAAAGGGTGAATTTGACCACTCAGAATTTTTATCATAGGCAGAACCAACCTGGCGGTTCCCAGCAGGGCCTGTACTTGGGGCTCTGGAGAGCTTCCACTCTCTATGCCCAGGCCATGACCAGTCATTCGATTAGACTCTCTGGAGGGAGGGGCCAGAGACCACTAATGTTTAAATCTCCCCAGTGGAGTCCAGGTGTGTGGCCAAGGCTGAGAACTACATAGAAAACCTAACGCCTTTAGATGATTCAAATCTACAAAAATTTACTGAGCACCTACTATACTCCAGGCACTGGGCAGGGGGTAAGGGGGGGATGAATCAGATAATGGGCTGGGGGGGGGAACAAATCTGGTAAGAATCAGATCCCATCGTCATTTAAGAATCACTACAGAAGGCTTCACCCCCTTTCAGCAAATGTGTGCTGGATCAAGCTGAACGGTGCTCTGGGCACACGAATCGCCTGAGGAATCCAGTTGATGTGCAGGTTCTGATTAGACAGGTCTGTGTTGGGGCCCAAGAGTCTGCACTTCTTACTATCTCCCTCCTGTCTCCGCTGAGCCAAGAACTGCCTGTGGGTGGCAAGGTCCAGAAGGAAACTGGTCAGCATCCTCTCCACACCGCTTCTCCACCCCTCTGACGGTCCTGTGCAGCCCCTGGAGGGGTAACTTAGCATGGGGTAAGGACAAAATGCAGCCTGCCGGGTGTGGACACGTGACCCCCAGGCTCCGAAATCCTGTGACAGCCCCCGGCCCCCACCCCACACACACCTCAGAGCATGGGGCAAATTTTAGGAAGAAAGAGAAGAGGGCAGGGTGGCAGATGGGTGCTGGGCTGTCGTCACTACTGGACCATCTGCCCACAGCAGCCCAAAGGCCCAAAACTCACGAAGAGGCCTCGGAGATCAAAATGGCCGGAGGCTCTCCAGCAGTGACTGAGTCTCCATATCTAATCAGTCACTTGTCCTCGACAAGTCAATTGCGCTTGTTTTGAAATCTGCACTCCGAGGGTGAGGGATGGGGCTGAAGTCGGAAGCGGGAAGGTCTTTGGAGTGAATTTTTTGGGGAGGGGACAGAGGGGTTAGCGGGGCCAGGAGGCATGGATAGGGGCGTGGAATGAATGCTTGCAGAGGCCAGGCTGCTGACAGGAACGGGTAGACCTAGTGGGGTGATGAACGGAGGGAGTCCTGGGACTGGGGGCCAAGTGGAGGCTGTAGCCCCAACCAAATCACTGCCCGTGTCCCCGATCACCCCAACAAACAGGGCGGTGGCTGCTCAGCTCAGCCCCTCATGGCCAGGCAGAAATGCAGACCCATTTGTGCATTTGTGAAAGATTTGCCAGATTCTTCCTTTCGTGTTTGAAAAAATCTAAAAATATAGTTTCTTTAAATATGAAATCTCCTGGCTTGTGGAAGCTGGCTCAAATTGTCTTGAAACATCACGCCATCCACCAAAATATGACTGAGGGCCCCAGATGGCATGCAGACGGCCCATGTGTAACCTCTGCAGCAGAGACCAGGCCATAGGTATTACCCAGAAAATGAAATGGCCTGTGGGTCGGGACTTCCTCAGGACACTCAGAGATGCAGAATGTGGGTGGGCAGTTTCCTGAACACAAGGGAAGTGCCCCTGAAGACCTCCGGAAATCCCTGGGGGTGACACAGAGGGTGAAGCGAGGTCCTTCAAGTAGGGACTGAGAGCCCTTGTAATTTGGCCTTAACTGTCCCCACAGCCTCATTTGCATAACACCCGGGATATTCGCTCCATTTATGTAATAATAGAACAACACTATTGAGCGCACACGGTGTGCTGACATCGTACAAGTTCTTTATGTGTACTAACTTGTCTAATCCTCACAACGATCCTGTTACTATTATCCCCACCTTGCAGAGGAGGAAGCTGAGGCTCAGTTAAGTGGATTCCACCTGAAACAGGAGGAGCAGGTTACCTGCCCAAAGCTAAGCCCTAGATGAAAATTCCCACCCTCTGGGAGGCGGAGCTCCCACTTGCAGGAATTCCGTTTTCCCGCCCACTGCTCATCAGGTCGTGGGAAATACGTGCAGGAAACGGCACAAACTCTGCGGCCTTGAGGCCGCTGTTGCCGAGACTGGCCGCCGAGCCCCAGTGTGGGCTCTGCGTCCAGTGGCTGTGGTTGCAGATGGGCTGACAAACATTCATCCTTCTCCCTCATCCTTGTTGCACCTGCTACGTTCTAAGCACTGAGGTGGGTGCGAGGGAAGTAGCACAAAATCAGGGGTCCCTCTGCAATTTACAGTTGAGAGGTCAAAGGTCTTCTCTGGACTTCGGCTTCTTTCCCTCTAAGTGGGAATGCCCAGGAAGAGGCACGTTCCCCTCAGAAGTCCCCTTCCTCCGCTGTGCGGCTAAGCCCCGCCCCCGGAGAAACGCCTCGCGCAGGGAGCACAGAGAGGGAGTCGGGTGCAGCCTCTGGTTGCCTGTCCATGACGAGGTGGCTTCCCCCCCTGGGCCTCAGTGTCTCCATCAGTAAAACGAAAGGGCTGACTGCATGATTTTAAGAACTCGTCTGGCTCTGTCCATGACTCTCGGGTCAAACAGCCTGTGACCCCTGTATGAGACTACCCTGTGACCTCAGAAGGACCACCGTCCAGTCAGGGAGCAAAGCCCCTCCTTACAGGGCACTTCTTACCCTGAAAAGCAGCAGAAAGGGACTCACTTCTTGCCAGGTGAGCCTGAAGGGCTGAGGGGGCCCCTCCTAGAAGCTGCTCTCCCCAGATGCCCAAAATCACTAAATTTATCTTCCCCATCATGCTCTTAATCTCTGAAAAATTAATGGCATGACCGTAGCTGCCTGCAGAACACAGCTGACCTGTCACCAATAAATCAGGAAGGGGGGTGACGCGTCTGAATAAATGATAGCCCCTCGGATCAGCGAGCAGGCCATCTGGGGATGTTCAACGGACCCTGGGAGAGATCTAAACCCACGGTCTGCTGGAGGGTGGGGCAGGCATTGCTGAGAAGACAGGGAGCTAGAGAGATCGAGAGGCTGCCGGAGTCAGCCCCGAGGGCTTGCACAGAACCAGACAGCTTTCCCAGGCAGGGCTGCGTTCTAACTTGCTGGGGGAAATGGCCCCTGTAGAGCAAGGAAAAGATGTCTCAGGGTTAAGAAAAGAGACATCAAGTCAAACCTCAGTTATAATCCCAGTGTTTCCAAAAATCCCCTGCTTGGCCAGTTTCTCCATTCGTGGAGCAGGGGAGAAAAGGCACTAAACAGAGACGTGCCCTACTCTTGGCCTTGTACTTTTCAGCGGTGACCATTGACCAATCAGAAGAGGGAACAGAGGCTCAGGAAGGCAAAGTGACTTGCCTGAGGTCTCACAGCGAGGCAGGATTCAGTCCAGAGCCTGACCCCTGATGCTGGGTCTTCTCCCCCATGGGAGAACCCTGGGCTCTATCTGGCTGCCTTTCTGCTATTAGGAGCTGCAACCCCATAGAAGTCCCAGCTGCACATGCCGCCCAGGAGGCTGACGGTTTACCAACAGTCTCCCTACCCATCCCCAATCTATTCTGTCTGCTGCGGTGACTGAGAAACAGGCAGACGGCAGCCCCCGCTGGGGCCGAAGATCCTTGGGCACCAGTTCAGAGTGGGTGCTGCTTCCAGGGTCATCCCATGTCCGGCCTGGAGCTGTGTGGACATTCCAGCTGGCCCTGGATCGTGGGAAGCAGGCAGTGCTTGGAAACAGGTGAGGAGACGCAGTCCGGGGTGACTTGTACTCGCGCCTCGCTGACATAGGAGGTCTCTGAGAGGTTCTAAGTACAGTGCATGCGGCTCCCAGCTGTTCTGCCTCAGAACTCAGAGGGCCCACGTCCTGGGGAGGCTCGGGTGGCTGCCTCCACCCTTCACCACATCTTGCCCACTGGGAACTCCAGGCGCAGGGCTTGGGGTCTCTTCATGACTCCCCCACACCCACAAAGATACCGTCATTAGCCTTTAGAGCTAAAACATTTATGAAAAAACTTTTTAAAGACATCTAACTTTTCTTCAAACAAAGTCTTACCCAAAATCCCAATGTAGAAAACAGGGAAGACAATTGCAGTACCTGCTCACCAGGCTGCCCCCTGCCTCCCAGTGCAGCTCCGGGCCCTGGCACAGAGCCCCGGGCCCCAGGCAACGCCGTTGCAAACCACTGCAATGGTGTGGTCCACAGAGAACATGCCTGGCCCGGGGCTGTGCGGGGAGGCGGTGCAGGAGCGAGGCCCTTCCCAGGGGGCAGCTGATGGCCCAGACAGGAGGCAGCCCGCTCTCTCCCACATCCAGCCAGAGTCTCGTGGTGACCGTTTGCCCAAACCAGTATATTTTGCTGGATTTGTTGGTTATCGGTTATTTGATTGGTTAACTGGTCTGTGGGTTGGTTAAATGATTTATTAGTTGCTAATTGAATGGTTGAGTAGCTGGTTGTCTGGTTGACTAGTTCATTGATTAGTTGGCTGGTTGGTTGGTTAGTCAGCTGGCTGATTGCTAGTTGGTTCTTCAATTACACAATTTCATGGTTAGTTAGCTGGTTAGATGGTCAGTTCATTGACTGATTGGCTAGCTGGTTGATTAGATGATGGGTTGATTCATTGTGTGACTACCTAACTGGCTGGTCGAACAGGAGTGAGCGGTTGAGTTAGCGGTTGCAAATCATAATGCTTCAGACAAGCCCTGAGACGCGGAGTTAGCATATGATGGGAGAGGCACCAAGCAGATGGCCTGAGAGACGGGAAGCGGGGAGAAGTGACAGTCTGTCAGAGATTTCGGTAAAAGTGAAGCCAGGACACGTAGCAGAGTTATTGTCGGCAGACCCTGCTTGTTCACTTCTTGACTTGGGAGGCGAACACGTGAGATGACAAACAGGAGTGTCCCGGCCACGCTGCAGAGCCCAATGCGCCTGCCAGCAGCCCTCCCACTCCCTCAAGGTTCCCAGTGCCTCCTGGGGCCTCCCGCCCCTGCCCCCAAACAGCCCTGCTCTTCAGTCCTTTACCCACCCTGGTGCCCAGACGGATGACACACCCTTTATGTAAATGTAAAATATGTGTGTATTTAAGGGGCGGAGCGGTAATGGGAGTGTCTCAATCATCCTGCTGAGAGGGGGTTGGAGCTTGAAGGCAAGATCTCTGTGGTTCCAGTCATTACACCCCATGAGCAGCATCTGCTCTGACCTGCATTTAAGGGTGCAGTTCATGTGAACCCCGCAATCACCATCTCTAATACACATTGGTATAATCTCCGTCTAAAAGATGACAAGCCTGAGACTCGGAAAGGAACAGTGACCCGAGTTCCCACAGCTGGAGAGTCCGGGGCCCCAACCTGAACCTGGCCCCCCAAGTATAAGCCACACCCTCTTTTACAGCCTCGAGATCGTGCCGATGTAGGGGCCGCACCTCGGCCTGTTGCTCTGCGACCCCGCAGCCCCTCCTCCCTCTGTTTGGGGTGCTGGGTGCCAGTCCTGGCCTCAGTGGGGAGCCCCAGCAGCACTGGCCAACAGCCCAGGGCCACAGCGGCAGCACGCACCACACAGCGACCACAACCACGACTAAAGTGAGTGCGGTGGGCCCAGCGCTCCCAGCCCTGCCTGATGACCTCTGAACCCGGTCCCAAAGCCACAGTCGGCTCATACGAAAACGCCCAGCTGCGGCCACTTCATGCACTTACTTGCAAGATTAATGGCAGATACAAAACTGCCTCTTCACCTTGGGACTGTCAGGGAGATCTGGAGACCTACTTGTGACAGGCCCGTAAACGGTCCTTGAGGCCACCCCTGCCTTTGTCACACCCTTTGTTATCAGAACACTGTGTGTTTCTGTCCAGGCTTTGCCAGGCCAAGGGGGACATGCCAGGAATGGGTGCCATTGCACAATTGAGAGGAATCTCAGGCCTCCCCCCCCTGCTCCCCTCCCCCTTTGCCCTCCCAGGGCTGTGGGAAGGGAAAGTGTTGAAGAAGGGGTGGGGAGCACAAACGGCTTCCCCATCAGAGACCGGCTTTAAAGGGTTAATAAAGTGGTAAGAAGAACAACACACTGGCTCACCAATACTATGGGCTCGCTGTGAGCCAAATGCTTCACATTGTCCCGCTTCCTCCAGGCAGCAGCCCTAGAAGCGTGGAACGGTTCTTCCCCCCATTTCGCAGATGAGAACACCGAGACACAAGATCTCACAGACACAGACGTTAAGTGGAGGAGCCCGGACTTGAACCAGTGCTGTCTGAGCCCAGAGCTGAGCTCTTCCCTACAGCCCACATCATGTGTGCGCCGTGCATCTGACGAGAGGCTTCCCTTGGGGGCTTTTGGAGGTGGTCCCTGGTCAGGACTACAGGAGGGAGGAAGGTGCTGGGAGTCTCCACACCTGGACTTCGCCTGCCTTTGGGCGTCTCCATTTCCGTTCAGACCCCCGCCTAGGCCGTCTGGTGGTTGAGAGCTCAAGTTCAAGAACAGACAGGAGGTTCCAGCCTCAGCCGCTCCACTTTCTAACTGCGGACTTGGACCTTCTCTGAGCCTCAGTTTCTCCTCTAGAAAAAGGTTTGCTGTAAGGTGCACTTTGGTGTTTTGCTAAGTAATACATGCTCATGATAAAAAAAAAATTTCCAAATGCACAAAAAAAGAAAGCCTTGCCACCAGCCCTGCCCCCACCATCTCCCGGGTTCTGCCCCCAGACATGCCCCCTATCCCAGCCTCCCCTCCGGCACCTCTGTCTCAGAGCGCTTTCCAGGCTGGAGGTGTGCATTCCGCAGCCGCACACTCGGAAACGCTGCTTATCCAGCACGCGACTTGTGCTTCCTGCCAGGAGGAACTGAAGGGTGACTTTTAGGGATTTTAATTCATTTAAATTTAAAGACTCGCATGTGGCCAGTGGTTCCCAGGTTGGACCGTGCAGGTCCAGAGACTCGACAGGAACTGACATCCCTTAAGCGATGATTCTGTGTGGCAGGCCCTGTTCTGAGCACGTCCCATGTATTAATTCCTAATTCTCTGAAGCAGCCCCTGAGCAGATACTGTACCGCTGGTTCTCCCTCCGGAGAAACTGAGGGGCAGTGGGGTCAAGTCCTTACACCAGGACGTGGAGGAGCCAGGGCCAGGGGTCATCATCAGATGTGACAGCAGCTCACGTGGGACTGTGTGTGATGAGCGTGGCACCGTGCCTGGCCCCGTACTGGGGCTCTGTCACTCACCACCCTTCCATCAGGCCCATCTTGTCCCTATTCGTCCCCACTCCTGGCCCTCCTTTATGGGGTGCCCCCTTTCCAGAATGCTCCCCTCAATCCTTCCACTTAGCCTGACCCTCCCCAACTCTCAGGCACTGAGGGAGGAGGGAGTGAGTAGCTCGGAGGCGTGAGTTGGCCTGGGCAAGGCCTTGGGGCATGGGGGAACTGGTTACAGAGCTCAAGGGAATGTGTGGCCTTCAGGAGACTATGCCCCATAGCCCAGCAGGACAGCACGATGACAGACATCAGGAGGGTGCCTGCTGCATGCTGGGGAGCAGGGGCAAGGAAGTTAGGTAGGAAGGGCTGGGACGAGACATAGCAGCTTCGGCTACCAAATATTAATTTAGATCTGATTTAATGAGTGGTAAGGGGCTGGTGTCGATGTATTCATGCATCCAGCAAACATTTATTAAGCACCCACGTGACTGATCATTAATCGTTGGCGTCCACTTCAGAGTTTTGCCACAATGTGAATGTGCTAAAGACAAATTGGACTTTCTGCCACACCTTCTCACCATGGTACTTTTCTGAGTAGGAGAACGGACAGGGGCCAAAGTTAAGTTTTTTACCGTCATCCTGTTAACAGATCCTGTGTTTACACACAAGTCTGCTCCACACCCCGTGAGAAGAGTGAACAGGGCATCATGATCCCGTTTTACAGATGGAAAAGCTGAGGCAGGGGGAGTTGAGATGATTTGCCCAAGGTCACTTGGCCTGCTTGTGAGTGGGCTCAGATAGGCACGCAGACCCCAGTCCATGTTTCTTCCTCCTGTGTTCCCTCGCAGGGCACTGAGGTCTCTAAATGCCATCTGCCAGAGGGTCCTGGCCCGCGGAGACATCCAGAGACACCCAGCGTCCCTGGCACCAGCTCAGAGGGCTGCCCTCCCACTACAGAGGGAGGAATCCTTTTGTTTGGCACTCCACCTGCTATTGTCCACCTGGGCGGGTTTTAATCTTGCAGACAACTGACACCTAAGTGTCCCGCCACCCTGGGAAAAGCAAGAGCTCAAAGCCCAGGAAGAAGGGGCTCCAGACCCAGACACAAAGGGATAGATGCCATGCTCAGGATGCAAGTGGCTGAGAGACCAAGAATCCTGCACAAAACCTTGGGGGCCGGGTGGGCAGCAGAGAGGGCAGTTCCTGCATGCGGTCTGGATGCCCACCAGGAAAGCACAGTGAGTCATCCGAGGCCCCCAGGAAGGAGCCCCTGGCTTCCCACCGGGTCTGGGCCTGTTTCTTTGTAGCCAGGCCTTGCCCTTCCCTAGCTCAGCTCTGCATCTCCCAGGCTCCTGCCTTAGCTGGCTTCTGCCTGGATCCCGCCAATGGGAAACTCAGGCAGGAGATTTGAGGTGGAGGCGGGGAGGAGCCAGGACTCTCCTCCCCTTCCTTCTCTGCTCTAGGAGAGAGTCTGACAGTGTTGGACTTGTTGGTGGCACTAGTTTCCCCAGGACAAACCCCTGCAACTCCAGCTTCAGCCAGGTGCCTGGTCCCTGGGCACCAGTGACACCACTCCTCCCTCCAGTCCCAAGGGCTTCCTGCTCTTGCTAATCTCTGAGATGTCTCTCAGCTTAGTTTGGTTCCTCTCAAGGCAGATCCTGAAACAAAGACTTGGGTGAAGGCAGAGTGTTTGCAGATATCTCAGAAAGAACGAGTGAGGGAGAGGGATAGTAGGACAGGGAAGGGACACAAGCCAATAAAGGGTGTGTTAATGAGCTTGACACTTGTTAATGACCTTGACAGACAACTGGGCTGAGTGCCACTGGGCCCTTCTGAGAATTATTGGGAAGCCAGACCTCTGAGCCAGCCCTGGGAGGAATGAGAAGCCGTGTCATTTTTGTACCAAACTCCTTCTCCATTGTTTCCCCTCCTGCCCACCAGGTGTTACCTCTCGCACATGCAGACAAGCCCGCCAGCTCCCAAGTCTGGGAGGAAGGCTTCCTGCGGAGGCCAGAGCTGCAGGGGCTTGAGGTGGGGTTGAAAACACTCTGCACAAAAGCAGATATGCAAACAACCGGTAAGGACGTGGAGAGAATAAGACCACCATGAGAGAACACCTGTACCCACAAAAGGGCTACGATTGAAAAGCCCGATAATGGCAAGTGCTGACAAGGACCTGGGACAACTGGAACTCTCCTGTGCTCCTGGTGGGAATTTTCAAAGGTACAACCACTTTGAAAAAATGTCTGGCTGTTTCTTATAAAACTGAGCAGGCACTTATTCTAAGACACAGCCATCTCTCTCCCAGGTATACACCCAAGAGAAATCAAAGCACACATCCACACGAAGATTGCGTGCCAATGTTTTTAGCAGTTTCATCTATAACGGACAAAGTCTGGAGACATCCCACATGTCCATCAATAGGGGAAATGGATCACAAATGGCGGTATAGTCATACAATGGGATATTACTCAACAATAAAAATGAACAATTAGTGATATGTGCAATAACATGTATGAACCTAAAAAAACACATGCTAGTGAAAGAAGCCTAGGGGAAGAGATGGTATTAGGGAACGTTCTGGAAGAATAGGAATGTTTCCTATCTTGAGCTGAGTGGTTGGTTATGTAACCACATAGAAACTGTATTTCTTTAACTTGCCCTTTTCTCCTTTCTTTCCTTTTTATTCAAACTGGCTTCAGCCAGCTCCCTGGCCATCTGCCCCTGCTCCCTCGCAGACCACTGCCTGAACCTCGAAACAGTGAGGTTCTGGTCCACATCAGAAAATCTTAAGAGCAAGGCCTCAGGTCGGTGGACCCCAAAGACAGAGTTTCAGTCAAACAGAAATAATACCTAGACCTCGACTGAGTTTTAGCTCCAGACCCAGGCAAGCAAAGAAACCAGATGAAGTGACACTATGGCTGACATCAGGACCAGATAGATGCACCGACCAATTAGTAGAGACCATGACCCTGACCATGACCCCAACTCTCTTAGCCACCGCGACTAGTGAGTTTTCCCCTGTGTAACTCACTCCCTGGAAGCCACTGGGGAGCCAGGTCTTTGGGCGTTAGCTCACCTGTACCTCTGGGCCTGGGCCGCTTCCTCAACTAACGAGCCCTTACTTTCTTTGCTGCAAACCCCTGTTCACATCTGGTTGACTTTGATGCATGCAGGTAAATAGACCCCTTTAGTCTGATAATAGTAATACCGGGTTCATAAATGTAAAAGTTCATTGGACTGTACAGTTAAGATTGTGTGCCTTTTATATAAATTACATCTTCATTTTTCTAATAAAAGCATAAAAACAAAATGAAGGAAGAGCTCCATGTTTAAGAGTCCTGCTTCAAGCCCTCAGCCCGTTGCTAGGATGGCTCTGCCCTTGGCACCTCCAGCCTCGCTAGAGGAAGGTGAGGGAGGTCCCAGGCCAGGCCGAGCCTCCAGAGCTGCCAGTGCAGGAAAAACACTCGCAACCATCAGTGAGTTATGATTAAGAATTTTCCTCCTGGCCCCTGAGTGTTTTACTGGCTCATTCATCAATCTGTCAGGGCGGCCATCAAGGCGGGAGCAGCAGAAAACTAACAGCTCACACCCAAACAGCCTGAATAATTCAACGCCTGCCATAGCCCCTGGACACTGGGAGCGTGAAGCTAATTTTTTATTTATTTCTCAGGCTCTGCAGTTTATTTCCGTGGCTCCAGAGGCTCAGAGAGTGGGAATAGGGCTTCCATGGGCTAAGCGAGGACAGGCCAAAGCCACAGAGACTGGGGTATCCCACGCTGATGCCTGGGGCAGAAGCAGGCACTCTCAGACCAGGGTCCCTGCCAAGCGGGGGCCTCCACACAGACGGTGAAAGAGTGGGTGCTGGCGCCCTAACATGCAGGCGTAAGACTTGGGTCAGCCCCTTCACCGCCTGAGTCAGTCATTTCCTTTTCTGAGCCTCAGGTTCCCCAGATGCAAGACGTGCGTGGTGATGAGACACATGTAAGTGTCTGCTGTGTGCCAAGTCCCACTCCAATCACTTATATATGTGAACTCACTTAACGCCCAAACAACCCCGTGTGGTAGTTACAGCATCACCCCCATTGTGCAGATGAAGGAACTGAGGCCTGGAGCTCACCCCGAGGAACCAAGGCACCTATCTCACAGGGTGAGGATTAAAGGAGACAGAGCTCACACATCTCCAGATGTCATGCCTGCACATAGTAGGTGCTCCATAAAACAGAGCCACTGCTATTGTTACTATGAAAATATCACTCAGGGTCACTATAACTTTGGTGGCATATAATGAAAACACCGGAGGCTGACGGAATTGTGTAACTGGAAATGGGGAAACGGAGGCAGAGAGCAAAGTGAAATCGCTTGCCCAAGGCCATACACATTTACCCTAAAGACACTGTCCTGTCTTCCAATCCACCTACGCTCCCCTTAGAGATCTGCTGAGACTGAGCCCCAGGTTTTATAGGCCAAACAGACCCCAAAACACAGACTTTGCTTCTAAAAGAAAGACCTGAATTCAGATCCCGCGTCTGCTACTCCCCAGCTGTGTAAGTAGAAGAAGGCCCTTTGCCTCAGCTTCCTTGTCTGTGAAATAGGATGACACAGTCACTTCCGCAGAGACCAGCAGCAGACTTGGGTCACAGTGACCAGGGCTTGGTCCCCCGCCTGGCCACTTACCAGGGCCTCAGACGAGCTGACTTCCCTGAGCCTCTGTTTCCTCACCTGGAAAGTGGAGAATCATAATCCCCACCTCGTAGGGTCAAGCTGGGGTTCCTGTGAGCACAGGCCCCGGCCCTGAGTAAGTGGATGCTCTGAGCAATCATCATAGAAATTCCCATCTGCAAAAAGATCTTGGAACATGAAGAGCTGGCCTGAGGGACAGGAAATCCTGCCAGCCACACTTTCCCCAACTTAGGAAAGATTTGTGACTGCCAGGAAGGGGTGAGCTGCCATCACAAAGCCTCTGGGCTCTTTGGAGGAAGGAGAAAGGGGACAACTCCTTGATTCATGTGACATCGTGATGTCCTGAAGGACACTCCCTGCAGGCCTGGTGATGTGTCACATGGGCCAGTGATGAATGGGGTGGCCCAGAGCACCTTCGGGATTTCTGAGCCAGAAGCCATCCTGAGAGGGGACAAATATCCCTGTGGCTGCAGCTCCCTGAGCCCCCAGGCTGGTCTGTCCCACCTCCATCCTTCAGCTATTTGCTGAGCGTGGAGGGTGAGCCAGACCCAGCAGTGGGCATGTCAAACAAGGAAGCTCCCAGCCACCAGGGAGCTCAGGCAAGGGCTTCTTTTGTTCTCCGAAGCTAGTCACATCGGGGAAATCGAGGCAGCTGCATGGCTATAAGGCCTTCCTATCAGGACAAGGTGAAGAATTTTCCCTAAGATGCCCAATGACCTGCTCCTGGAAACACGGGGCCTGGGTGTTTCAACGCTCCTGCCTTGGAAAATACCAGCTAATTCTTCATTTGTGGCTCCTCTCTCTTTCTAGGAGAAAGTGCCAGTGGGAAGTAAAAGGGAAGGAAGCTCTAGAGAAGGGGTTCTCACACTTGAATAAGCATCAGAATCACCCGGAAGCCTTCATATAACACAGATTGCCGGGTGCCCCCCCACCACAACCCCATCCCCGCCCAGAGTTCCGGCCCATCAAGTGCAGGGTGGAGTCTGAAAACAAGCATCTCTAACAAGTTCCTGGTGGTGCCGATGCCGCCAGCCCGGGAACCACACTGTGAGGACAACAAATGTGGGGCAAAGACAGGAAAAATGGAGTGACAATCGCAACGCCCCACCATTTTCTTCCTGTGTGACCTTCATCCAGCTGCCTGGCCTCTCTGAAACCCAGTTTTTTCATCTTAAAATGGGGTAAATAATGCCCACTTCACAGGGTTATTAAGATCAGAGGCAATCATATATAAAGCACTTGACACTTATCAGGCCCTCAGTGGAAGGCAGCTTTAGGTGATAGTTCCCTCAAGACGCATAAAAGTAATGCTTTCAGTAAAGACCACCACGAACAGAAGAGCCCCTGGAATTCATTTTTCTGACGGGCAGAGGAACTGACGGTTCCACAAAGTTCCATGGAGTCAGCAGCGAAGGCCTGGGGCTGAGAAACTCACGGGACACACCCAGGGTCCCCCTGAGCAGGACGAATGCCCAGATCTGTGTGTGCACACAAAATAGTGCTCACCTAAAGGATCAGGTAGCTCCCTGGAAGACAGGATGTTTACATCCGGGGCACCCAGCAAGGGCCTGCCCGCCCCAGCTGGCCCAAACACCGCAGGGGCAGATCTGCTAAGTCATTTTCTCTCCAGTCAAACTCAGGGACAAGACACTTCATGGACAAGACAAACTCATTTTCTCTCCAGTCAAACTCAGGGACAAGACACTTCAAAGAGTTTCGCAATCGGGATGTCCCCATTAACGGTCCTCAAATGGCAAAATGTCATTGGCTACATTGTGCTCAGTGGTGGGGGGGAGGGGCAGGGAAATAATACCTGCATTTCATAAGCTGCAGGTAAATGGTGTTCTGTTGCAACAACACCTTCTATTGGATTCTGGGCCTCGGTTTCTTTTCATGCAACAGAGGGGAGGTAGACTAGCTGACTTCAAAGACCCTTCCCACTCTGATATTGTATATTTCTACGTACAATAGGCTGGGGTGGAATTGGGATCCAGAGATGCTGGGGCTTGGACACACTGTTGGGGACCTCAGCTAGGAGGCCAGCTTCCCTTCAGCACCACAGACAGCGCCAAGCAGCTGGGCTTCTGTGGGGAAGAGCTTGAAATCTACAGGAAGGCCAGGCGCAGGTACAGGCAACGTTCACATTCTAGTCTAAGTCACACTTTCCCAGCCTCATCACTACTGACATTTTGGGACGATGTCCTGTGCATTATAGGAGGGTTAGCAGCATCCCTGGGCTCTACCCACCCTACCCCAAGTGTGACAATAAAAAATAACTTTAGCCACTGCCAGACGTCCCCCAGGGAGGGGACAAAATCATCCCCTCGAAAGAAGCACTGATCTAAGTGAATACGCTCCCTGGGGCTATGCAGGGCATGCAGGAGGCCGCCCTGGTAGCCCCTGTCTTGAAACTGTCTTCCTCGACTTAAAGGGTCCAGAACCACACCTCTCTTCTTCTCTCTCCTGGCAGGCAGTAGTAAACAGGACAAAAACACAGAGAATAAAAAAAAAAAAACTAGGTTAACAAGTGAAATTAATTAATTAATTAGTTGAAGGCTGCAATAAATGCTGTGAGGGGAAAAACGGGAGGTGTGATCAAAAACGACGCGCAGTGGACAAGGGAACCCTGTGCCTGTGGGCGGGACTGCGACGTGGTGCAGCCACTGTGGGACATAGTGTGGCGGTTCCTCGTAAACTGAAACACAGAACCACCACAGGACCCAGCAATTCTGCCCGGGGGGACTTCTCCGAAGAAAGTGGAAACACTAACTTAAAAAGATACACGCACCCCTGTGCTCGTTGTGGCATTACTTCCGACAGCCAGGCTACGGAAGCAGCCCAGGTGCCCACCAACAGATGAGTGGGCACAGAGGGTGTGGTGCGCGTGCGTACGATGGAATGCCACTCAGCCATCAACAGGCATGCGTGACGACAGGGAGGGACCTCGAGGGCATGACGCTGAGTGAGATGCGTCAGACAGAGAAAGATGGCCACCGTATGCTCTCGCTTATATGTAGAATCCAGAAAACAAAAAGCACAAAACAAAACCACCAAGGTCCTAGATACAAAGAACGCATCAGTGTTTGCCAGAGGTGGGAGGAGGGAGCGGGGAAGAGATGGGTGAAGGTTGCCACGTTTACAAATGAGTAAGTCCTGGGGGCGGGGGCAGGGAGGGGGGACGTACGGCACGGCGACTACCGTGAGCAAGGCGGTGTTGTATGTTTGAAAGTTGCCAAGAGAACAGGTCTTTCAAGTTCTCATAGGAAAAAAAGGCAATGGGAGAACATGCGTCACCCTGAATGGGGTGGTTGGGGCGGGCCTCTCTGGGGCGGTGGCAGTGGAGTGGCACTGAGAATGAGAAGGGACTACTGGTAGGAACGTGTGGGGACGCGCCTGCGGCAGAGGAAACCGCAAGTCCCGGAGCCCTGATCTGGGGAAGGGCCGGTGATGCCTGAGGACTGGCACAGAGGCCCGCGAGGCCGGAGCGGAGAGAGGAGGAGGTGGGGCGTGGGCAGGAGACAGGGAGCTGATTGCTCAGGGTCTGGGTGAGCAGGTTGTAATATTTTAAATGAAATCCTTGGGGAAAAGGTGCTCCTGAGAAGTTCTCTTCCGAAATCATGGCACAACCCTCAAGCCTTGTCCGCGGTGGGCAGCGCCAAACGCGGCAGGCCCGTCCGGCGTTTACGGCCGGAGGGGAGGCCGGGGCCTGCAGGGCGGGTCTCAAGGCTCGTGCGTGCCCTCTTCTTTTCCAAAAACTACCAGTTCTGTGCCATTTCTGAGAAGTCCCCATATTCCTAACTCAAGGTCCAGATCAAGGAGGATCAGCACATTTTACAGCGTCTAGGGAACAAGGTTCGCTCTCCCTTCAGCACACGTCTTGCCCTAGATCCTACGGTGTCACTAAGCTTTGAAGAGCACCTTGTGACTTAGTAAGATGGCAGGGGGAGGGGGCGGAGAGAGAAAATAGCCATTTTCTGAGGATTTACGACCAAGTAATTTAGTTTTCATGCCTGAATCGTTGTCTCTCCCCGCAAGTGTCCTTCAAAAGTCAACCGCTTCAGCATGTTCAGAACCTGCCAGGGTCCTTCCCTCCCACAGGAAGCTCAGAGCATGACCAGCTTTCCTGTTGAGGGAGTGGGGAATGGATGGAACTAAGGAGACCCTTTGCAAGGCCACCCGGCAGGGAAGCGCAGAGGTGGGACGGCAGCTCCAGCACGCAGCTGCCCGGCCACCAGGCAGAGGGCTGTGCAAAGGCCCTGTGGGGGAAGGAGTGTGGGTGGCCGGGGACCTGCCTGGAGGCAGGGGGGCTGGAGGAGAGGTGGGAAGGGGTGAGGCACAGGCTGATGCTAAAAGGAGAGTGAGTGGCAGCTGCCGGGGGCTGAGCCACACAGAACATGTCAGTCACATCAAGGACGCGTGTCTTTATTTTGAGGGTAACAGGGAGCCACAGAGGGAGCCTTGTAATGTATACAAGGGAGGAATGTGATCAACTTTGAGTCTTACCCCACCCAGCAGACGGAGCGGATCAGGAGCAGGACCCACATTTAACAGATGAGGAAGCTGAAGCCGAGAGGTGGGATGACTCTATAGAAAAGGCTGGGGAGGGTTTGGAGGGACACACCAGCTGGGTGACCTTCGACAAGCCCCTGGACCCCTCTGGGCCTCCACTTCCCTACCTGTGAAATGGGGACATGGCATGAAGATCAAAGACCATTTTAGCTCTGACCTGCTAAAATCACTTGGCTTTCTGTTTTCTTCTTTCTGTTCCTCCTTCCGTCTAATCAGAGTTAAAGTCCTCACTAAGTGCTGGGCACTGTGCCGGTTCTGGCCCCACCAATGGAAGGAGATCACAGACCGTCACCTGCTCCTTCTGTGTCCCTGCATTTTTTCCCCAGAACGGGGGGTACGCAGCACCCTGCCAAGTCACCCAGGCCTCCCACCCGATACCGGCCCCAGGCCACCCATTCCTGGGCCCCAGCAGGCCTTCAGTGTCCACTCAGGAATATTTTTCCCTGTGATAAGAACAGAAGAAGAGACTTGGAGGGACACACAGCTCAGCCCCTGCCCCGGGGCTCTCAGCGCTGGGATGGGCAGAGGGCCAGAGCTAATCCCAACACCAGCTGGCCCAGTCCTGGGCTCTGAGGCCAGCACCCCCGGGCCTGTCCCTGCTTCTCCTACAAGCTGCAGGGAGCTCAGATTCATTTCCTGGAGCTCTGGTTGCTCCAAGCCCAGCTCTTCCTTCCGCTGGCATAATCCCACCTTCCTGGCAGGTGCACAGGACAGCATTCACTCAGCTTTCTCTCCACAGACTTCAGGGGGTGGACAAGGCCCCTGACAGACCGCCACAGACCATCATCCACCCCAGGGTCCAAGGGCCGGGGCCTCCACCTCCATCCATAGCGCTCCCAGCTCAGAACTAACGCTGCTAGGAGGACAATTGGGGACAGGAATTTCTAAACAATTATAAAAAGTTGTAAAATGGACAGACTCCTCAAGCCAGCATCATCTTTTCCAGAAATTCATTTTGTAGAAATATTTGCCCACGTACATAGTCAGGCATTTATCTGTAATTCGAAAATCCAAGAAGCTTTGGAAACTGAAGGTGTTTCCCTAAGTTTGGAGCCAACAGCCACTCATAGTAAAACCGGCCCTGAGCCGACGGGAGGCTGGCCGTTGTCTTCACTTACCCCGGTTGGTGAGAGTACTCATGGGTTTCACTGAGAACTTGCCAGCGCACTTGACTTTAGGATGCTGCCCCAACCCCCTCCTGCATTGGCGTTACAGAGTGATGATTTATGTGCCCTGTGACCCATCTGACATCCCAAACCCTGCGTCCCCGTAGACACGGGGAGCAGACAGCTGGTGGCCAGAGGGGAGGCGATCAGAGACTGGGCAAAAGAGGTGAAGGGATCAAGTACAAATTGGTGGTGACAGAGTAGTCATGGTGACAGAAGGGAAGCATAGGGAATAGTCAATGCTATTCCGGTAAATCTGCATGGTGCCAGGCGGGTACTAGAAATATGGAGGGAAACACTTTGTAAAGTATGTGATTGTCTAACCACTCTGCCATACACCTGAAACCAATACAAAATATTAAATGTAAACTGAGTCCCCAACACAGGTTCTGGACCCCCCCAAGGGTCTGGAGAAGGGATGGTGGACCTGTTCCAGCGAAGAGTGGAGACAACCTCAAAGTCCCCCGCTTAGGGGACCAGCTCAGGACACCCCCAGACAACAGAGTGGCAATGACAACAGCAAGCATCACAGCAACCCCTCTGACACGGGAGCGGACGTGGTCCCTGCTTCACAGATGGCAGCACTGAGGGCCGGGGAGGGGGCGTCCCCTGACGGGTGTGACTCAGCTCTTTTTAAGCATCTTCAGCCCTCACAACAGCCCCCTGAGGCAGGTCCTGTTGTCCCATTTTACAGACAAAGAGACTAGGGACCAAAGACCCATGGGCTCGGTGGCCCCACCAACGGGGCAGCTTGCAGGCGAGTTGAGAACCAGGCAGGTGACGAAGGCTTGTATTTCAAGGTACGGACAGCACCTTCCTTCACCACCTGGCTGTGTCTCCTGCCTCTCAGTTTCCAAACGTGGCCCAGTCTCATGGAACTGACCCCTCTCCCCGCCAACAGCAGAATGACCGAGCTGTTGTGACAATACCGGCCTCCGGGTGGACCACGGAGGGCCAGGAGCCCTTGCATGGGAGAAGGAAAGCTGGACAAGGATCCAGACCACCTGTCTTCTAGCCTGATTCCACCACGAGAGAGCTGTGTGACCTTGGGCATGTCACTGGACCCCTCAGAGGCCCGCACTGGGAGAAAACAAGGACCAACCACTTTTCTGCTAGTCGGCCCTAAGATTCTACCGCCGCCAGCTCGCAGAGAAGGAAGTGGCTCACTCTCCTCATACAGACAGTATTGGCGGAACTGAAAGGCTGACCTCGATCCACTGATTCCAGGGGCCTCTTGGCGATTCCATGGGCCCCAGAGGAGCTTCAAGGCAGCGGAAGTGCTGGGCATATGGGAGCCAGCCTGAGCCATTTCCTTCTGAGTACAGAGTTTATGGATCCCACTGCAGCTACAGAGTGGTCCACGGTTAGAGAATTACTAAATAAGAAAGCACAGCAGCTTCTGATTTATGACATGCATGGAACCATGCCAGGCAAGCTAGTCAACTGGCAGAAATTTGCATATTAATAAAACCTCATAAATAATGCAGAAGATGACAAACAGAGCTGATAACTTGCCACCGGGCAGCAAGCACCAGCCTTTTAAGCCGGGGAACTGCAAACTCGAGGATCAGAATTGCCTGCAGGGCCTGTGATGATGGCCTCGGGGTGCCCATTCCGGACATCCGGGGTGACGCCCAAGAAGTCACTCTTCTAATCAGTTCCCAGGCGGCACTGCTGCTGATGCTGGTCTAGGGGCCGACCACTTTTTGAGAACTAACCACTCTGACCCACTAGTGCTGCCCCCACCTCCCCCCGAGGAAGGAAGTGACCCCCTGGGATGCCAGGTGAGATCACTGAGTGACTCCCAGCAAGTTCACGAAGTCCTTGTTCTCTTTGTCAGACAGGACCACACTGCCTCCCTCAAGGGAACCCTGTGAGGACTGAAAGAGAAAGAGAGGTCACACAGAATGTGCTACCCCAGCACCTGGAGCGTAATAAGAATTTTTAAAAAATGATAGTTTTTACAAAGAAAACACAGCCCAGCTATGACTGAGAATTTAAGTGTTTTTTTTTTTTAATTTTATTTATTTTCAGAGAGAGGGGAAGGGAGGGAGAAGGAGAGGGAAAGAAACATCAATTGGTTGCCTCTTGCTCGCCCCCAAGTGGGGACCTGGCATGTGACCCAGGCATGTGCCTCGCCAGCGAATTGAACCCGTGACGCTTGGCTGACAGGCCGGCACTCAATCCACGGAGCCGCACCAGCCAGCCAAGGCAAGTCCTTTTTGATGATTATATTATTGTTTTATGTTTTTAAAGTTATTTCAGACATACAGAACAATAGCAAAAACAGCACCAAGAGCTCCCACATTCTTGGCAGACACCAAGTGATCAGCATTTACACAGGGACAAATTGACACCACGTACCTCCTGCTGCAACACACCAGGACGGACACAACGTCCTTTTGTGACATTTCCCCCCAAAATGTGCAACTTGAGTCTCATCACAAGGAGACAACAGGTAAATCCACCCTGAAGGACATTATACGTAATACATGGCCTGAAATGTTAAAGGAGCAAAGATCTCAACTAAGATTTGAACTTCTGTGCACACAGGTGAGATGGATGTGGTAGTCCAACACACTTAACTGTCTGCTGAAAAAAAAAGTCAACACTCTTTGGAGCATTATAAGAGAATTCATAATCTCCAGCACAAAACATTCACAACCTCCAGGGTCACATCCAAAAGGGCTCAACATGCAGACAACGGGAAATGGGACCCATTTTCGAAGAAGACGTTCAACGGAAGCCAATTCTTAGGTCACCCAGATACTGAAGCTATGAAAAAGGGATTTAAAACCACTCTTGTAACTATGTCTGATTGTGGAAAGAAAAAAGATGCTCATCATGAGTTAAAAATGGGGAGTCTCAGCAGGAAAAGAGAAAATATGAAAAATAACCAAATGGAAATTTTAGAACTGGAATGTCCAAGAAAAGAAAGTTGAGAACTTGAAGTTAGATCAACAGAAATCATCCATTCTCAAAAAGAGAAAAAGAGATTGAGAAATAAAATGAACAGAGCTTCAGGGGGCTGTGGAACCATCTCAAAAGGTCTAAAATAAGAGTAATTGAAATTCCAGAAAGAAAACAAGGCAGAAAAAAAATACATTTGAAGAAATAATGTCTGAAAACTTCCCAAATTAGCGATCCCATATATTCATGGAAAGAGCTTAGCATCTGGCTCTCTAGTGAGCGAGCTTCTCGGGGACACTGAGGGACTGCACTCCGAGTGGAGGGCGGCCAGCAGCGCAGGCCACACAGAATGTGCAGAGGCGGGACTGTTCTCTATCCCCGCCTCCGATGTGGTAGCCAGCAGCTGCACCTGGCTATCAGAAACGTGCCATGTGATGACTGCAACTACAGAACTGAATTTTAATTTTAGTTCATATACACCTAACTCTAAAAAGCTCCATGTGACTTGCGGGGCGCGGCTAGAGGATTTCATGGGACGCTGCTTAGGAAGAACTCACACGGTGCCCAGCATGGAACAGCTCTCGATGTGAATGAACCCTCATCGTCATCGCCATCCTCCCACTTCACTCCCTTGCTCAGGACCACTCCGGCGTGTCCCCAGCGGTCAGGGAATAAGACGCTGGTCCTCCTCACCCGGCTCCTCCCACCACCAAACCATTGTTGCTCCTTTTTCCAACTTCTTTCCCTCCTTTCATCTGAGGTTGGTTTTGCTTCTCTCTCACCCCAACTCCTTGAATCCTCCGTGCGTCAGGGAAGGTGAGGGCCCTTAGAAGGAGCGGGGACCGCTCACCATATGCTCCTCGTATCGTAAAGAGCCCTTCAGCCCTTTCACTGAAATGGCGTGAGGTTTTTATTCTTTGCTTAAGTGAAGATCTGTGCAAGCACTCGGCGCTCGGGCTTTGGGGAGCACTCCTGTTCCATCTCCGCTGTGTGCTCTCACCCGGTCTCCCACACTCAGCCCCCGCACTCAGGGGTCCAGCCCGCACATGACTACCAGTGAACTGTATGGGGAGGGGAGAAGAGAATCATGATCGGGTGCTTATGTACAGCCACATGGAGTGCGGCCCCTGGGAGTGCCCCAGTGGACAGGCCCCCACTCCAGCTGGAAGGAGTATAGAACAAAGGGGGGATGGTGCAAAGCGGCCACCTCCCATCCCCTGGAGTAGGGATAGGAATTATCTGGGGGTTACTTCCTGGGTCCAAGTCAACTAAAAGCAGAGGAGTCAGAGCCCTGGAGCAGGCTTCAGAAGACTGTTCTGCACAAGCTGTGTGACCATAGGCAAGTTCCTTAACCTCTCTGAATCTCAATTTCATTATATGCAAAGTGACAGTACCTATCAAGTACCTGTCACAGTGTTGTTTGGGACTTTCAATGTAGCAGTGGGTGTAGTCCCAAAGAGAGAAGTCAATGTGAGCACCCCAGCAGTCCTACAGAATGAATTTTTAAGCTCTTTCGATCAGAAATATCTCCCTACCCTAGTGCCTGAAATTTCATCACCTTAGTTGGAGACTATGGCAGAGAATGACTCTCACCAGGAAGTACTTCCAAAGGCTCATGACAAGGCTACTGTCCCAGAATCCTCATTTCGGTAGAGGAGGGAGACCCAGGAGCCTGGAGGTGTAGCCCCCAACCTGTCAGGGGTCCTCGTTCCTGTCTGCACATTCGAATCACCTGGGGAGGCTGAAGCACACCAATGTGGAGATGGCAGTCAAAAAAGTCACAGCATAGGTCAAACGTACCTGAGAGATACATATACATGTTATATCTACACTGATGGCTTAAACATTATGGTTTAACATCAGTCACATACGAACACACAGCTAGTTATGACCTTGAACCTGTGCACCCAATACATGTAACGATATTTAAGAAAAGAGTTTCTCTGTATCTCACATGAGCCACGACCTCCACGGGATTAGAGGCGACCACAGACGGAAATGAAATCAGACCCTCTGGGGCTGCGACCCCAGATCTCAATACTGTAAGCTCCCCGAAGCATTCCCGACTTGTAGCCGAGGAAGAGAACGTTTGGTTTAGGACCTGAGCTCTGACCATGCTAAGGGAGAGGTAAAGCTGAAACCAGCAAAGGACTGGGCAGCGAGGCAGCCAATAAATAAAAGTTTTATGTGGCCAAGAAGGCCATGCCCACCCCAGCCTGATTCCAGAAACCACTCTGCCCACTCCTGAATGTTATCACTTTGTGATTCCAAGTTGCTTCACCGTCCATGAATAATGAAGCCCAGTGAGGATTAAAATAGGTACACAATCTTGAGGGGGGAGTGAGAAGAGGATTTCTACGGGCCCTAAATATCCAATGTTAAAGATCCTTTCTGGCATCTCATCGAGCTGTTTAACCATCAGAGGGAGAGGGGAAGACCGAGGTGACAGGACTGCACCCAGGCAGGAGGCCAGGAAACCAAGCGAAGGAGCCAGAGGGTCTTAAGTGGCAAGAGAGGGGGATGGGACAGAGAAACCCTTAGGGCCTGTGTACCCTGACATGGTCATTCTGCAGATGGCGAGACCAGCAATCACTACCCCACGGCACCCCATTCATCCCCAGAAAAGCCTCTACTGCAGACCTCTGCTGAGTTATGCCTGCCTGAGCGCCTTGATTTGCATATAGACCTGTTCCTGCCCATCCATCCCCATAGCATGCAGATCTCTGGGAGCTGTCAATCAAAGTGCCCATCACCTCTTGGCTGATGGGGGAGCACGTGACCTGATCTGAACCAATCACTCTCTCCTAGGAATCTGGATCTTAAGCACAGTGAAGACAGATTAGAAGGAGGTGGAGCTGATACCACTTGGTCCATTCATTACTACTTAGTCTGAAGCCTTTAGTTCCTACTGCTGCCTGGACCCCCAGGGCGCCAAAGTCCTTTCCATTTCTGGGATTTGTTATTCAGCTATTCTTTAGTTCTACGAGTTCTTCCTATCAATTCATTTTTGCCCAGTTTAGCCAGGAGCTTGAAGACACTGTATCCAATATTTCATAATCCACAGCCTGGCCAAAAAGGCTTTGCTTCCATTATTGCAGGAGTTTGAGTTTATAGAATTTTGAAATGAGAAGGGATTTAACTGACCGACTTTTTGCTGACTGGGTAAATCCTTGTTATCCCCTGCCAAGTCACTGTCCCGCCTTTAATGGGGAAGTCCTCTGCCTCCCAATTGAATGTGCTTCCATGGTCTTTGACCAGCTCTCCCACTCACTAGCTGTGTGATTTTGGACTGATCTCTGAACTCTACCAAGCCTCAGCTGGTGGGTGTTCCATCATCATGCATTCCAAACTAGATAATGTATGAAAAACATTTTGCACGTATTAAGTGCACAATTAAAGACCATTACCATAACTTGTATGGAATTGAAATCCACCCAGTCCCCAAGCCCCCACTTATTTCATAGAACCAAAGGTCTTTGACAAAGGAAATATTTCTGGCTTTTTATGTTACTAAGAATATAGGCCCAGAGAGTCTTACAAAGTAAGCCAGAGTCACACAGCAAACACTATGGTTCAGGGCTTGCGTTTCATAGTGTCTTGACAGCTCTCTGGTCTTTGAGCTTCACCTTCAATGTTGTCTCCAGCAGCCAAAGGAAGAGCTGAATCCACCAAGACAGTCAACAAGGAAGACAATTGTTTCTTGTGGCAGGAGAAAGGAAAAAGAGGAAAGAATTCAGTCCAGGGCTCTCAGATCCCATCTTGAATGCGTCCCTCACCCATCACTTTGCCGGGTAATTGCACACACAGTTACTAAGTTATAGCTCAAATTAGACTCTTTGGCCTACATTTGGGAAACAATTTACTCTGCTGAATTTGGCACTGGGATTCTGTGCTGATAAATCTAGCCCAGCAGGATCCAGGACAAATAAAACTATTCCCTGGACAGGTTCAGATGAGGCATCCATTTTTATTACTAACCCAATTAAAGCTCCCTAGAATCGCAAGACTTGGAAAGGGGTGGTAAGGCATGTCAGAGATCTCAAACTCAAAGGCCTGCAGAGGACAGGCAAGTAATATCAATGAGTGAAGAGGGCCAGGCACATGCTGGGGTGAAATGCAGGGCACATGCCCAGTTCCAAGGAGGCAGCTACTACTCAGCCAATAATTGCCACGTGGGAGTATGGGCCCAGGGTTGCCCGAGCTCCATCACTTATCAGCTATGTGACCACAGGCTAGTCACTTAACCTCTCTGAGACTCAATTTCTTCATTCACAAATGGAGATAAAAAAATTAATGTCTACCTCTTAGGTTGATTGTGAAAATTAAATGAATCAATATGCTGAAGTACTTAGATCCCTGCCTCTCCCACAGTAAGAACTCAATAATGTTGGCTGGTATTATTAAGTAGACGGTTTAAACAAGGGATTTGGAGAGCCAATAATGGGAGTGAGGGCATTCAAGGTGCTTTCAGTTAGAGAGGCTAACGGCAATGAGAGAAGGCCATGCTGACTCGTGAATCTTTTATTTTGACTGGAGTACTGGCAACCCAGTATAACCACATGGGGACTCAGCTGTTGCTCCTGGCCTCATGTGACTCTTGCTTATGTCTTTAATTTACCAAAATTTGATCAACTTATTAATTCTTATTTTAAGCAGGGGATTTAGTGAGCCAAATATTTTCAGTCAAGGAGTCTTGGGGATAGAATAGCCGGATTCTTGGTGAGAGGAAATTCAGGTACCCTTGTTCTCCTACCAAAATATAGATCTGGGTTTGACATCAGACATGCTTCAGTCCTTGACTTCATAATGATTCAAAATGAAACTCACTGGTCACAGATGGAGGATGCTAGTGAACCAACTCTTTATTGTGAAAAAATAGAAAATAAAGGGAGAGAAGCTTCTATCTTGCCTCTCCTAAAAGAACTCTTATCTCAGGCTAACCAAAGAGCAGATAACACTTTGTAGATCTAGTTCAACTAATGAATAAACACAGGATTATAGAATTAGAATATCGCCCTTTTGCAACCCCTAGAGAAGTAATAAATGTGTGTACTGAGTACCTATAGGCTACCACTATTACAAAAAGAATACCAAACACCTGCTATGACGTAGTCTTACCAAAAGAAATGAGCATCAGCCTGATAAAGGTCCTAGATCCAACTACCAATTTACAGGAGAAAACAGAACGGAACACTTTTGAAAAACCATAAGGCTGTAGAGCAAAATCAAGATTGGAAGACCCTATAATAAAAAAGAAGCCGGAGTTACAGAGGAGATCTATGGACTCTGAAAGACTTAAGAAATAAATCAAGCAAATACAATATATGCACTGCGCTATAACGGCCTCTGAGGGCGGCCCTTTCTCATGCCTGGAACCTGTTACTCTCCATGACAGAAGAGCCTTTGTAGATACAGCTAAGGCTAAGGACTGTGAGATGGGAGCGTTATTCTGGATCATCCAGGTGGGCCTTGAAAAGTGGAGTCTTTTCTGGCTGTCATCAGAAAGAGGCAGAAGAAGGGCCACAGAAACAGGCAGGGAAAGGAATCCCCCCCAGAGCCTCCGGGAAGGAATGTTGGCATTGACCTGGCCCCACGAGAGCCTGCCCGACTTCCAACCTGCAGAGTTACGAGATGATATATTTACATTGTGGGACCACCAAGTTCACGGTCATCTGTGACAGCAGCACTAGAAAATGAATGCAGATCCAAACAAGCAAACTATTTTTTTTAATTATAATCAACATTTGATGATTTTAAGAAATTATAGGAGATCAAGGAATTATTTGATAATTCTAAGAAATTACTTGATGTGATCACAGTATTTCACATCTTTGGGTAGATTGATTTCTGGATTTCATGGGTTTTGGTGCTATCTTTATGCAATTTTTTTTGAGGGAAGGTTCTTAGAAGAAAGGGGGAGGGGGCTGGGCAGGACAGGGTGGGGGGAGGTGATAAAAGCTAAGCCAGGATGTGGTCTCAGCTGGAGGCTGAGATCCCATAGGGTGCTCCAGAGCATGAATACCATCACAGAGACAATCTGTCCAGGCAAGCGGTCTGGACTTTGTCCCCTTGTGTCAGCCTATCACTGGCTGTCACTGTCCCAGGCAACAGAGGGGTTCCCATTGGCTGAAGTAAATTCCCCAGAGAACAAGGCAACCATGAGCCATGCGCCAGCACCCACAGGACCTGGAAGATGGACCAGCGGCCCATTAGAGTCAAGAGGGAACCGACAGTGTCTATTACATCTACCCCTGGCACTGCCCGGGTTCACTGCTTCTCACATCAAGTTCACTCCATGAGGGTACAGCTTCTACAGAACTCTGGTTGGTCACAATTTGAGGAGATTTTAACAAGAAGAAGATTAGTGGGCTCTGACAGTGTGGCTCAGTTGGTTGGGCATTGTCCTGCAAAGCGAAAGGTCACCGGTTCAATTCCCATTCAGGGCACTGGGTTGCGGATTTGGTCCCCAGTCGGGGCATGTGCAAGAGGCAACCGATATGTTTCTCTCTAGCATCGATGTTTCTCTCCCTCTCCCTCTCTCCTTTCCCCTCTCTCTAAAGATAAATAAATAAAATTTACTCTTAAAAAAAGAGTAAGACTAGAGGGATGAACTAAAGCCCCACGACTGCAGTCAGTCTCGCAGCCAAATGAAGAGGCATCATCCCCGTCCTCCCCAGGCATTCCAGATTGCCCCCCCCCGGCAGCACTTCTGCCACGCTTCGTGGCCAGCCTGATGGGGTGGCACAGACCCTCGTCCACTTTCAGTTATAACTAGGCATGGGGGCATCAAAAGACACCCTGGGCGATTCACCGGCACACCAAGAATATGACCACTGTGCTCACCATGTGGCTGCAGCCCTGCTTCCCATGATACTCGGGGTCAGCGGTCCCTGCCAGAATGGGGACTCCACCTTCTAGTCTGCCCCAAACGCCAAGCCGGTGGGCACAGTTTTATGTTTACTGAGACTCTTACTGTGTCCCCTGATGAAAACTGGACTTTAAGATTTGCAGAGCCTGGGGACACCACAGAAATCCTCCAAGTAGACCACTGAGAGTTATGGAGAGTGGGGCAATTTCTCCTTCGCAGCTCTTGGTTCTGAGGCTCAAGGGCACAGCCCCACACAATGGCCATTGATTTAAGGAATATTATTCTGCTTCCTTAAAGATAGCACACCAACCTCAAGGGCGTCATTCCCAAGCCAACGTATCAGCTGTTCCTTCAACCACTTCCGGAGAGGGAAGGACACGGCAAGACCAGTGGACCCCGTGGCCATGTACCCACGTGGGAGCACTTTACCCAAAGTTACATTTTGCAGCATCTCATGATGATGTGTGGGTATCAGCCCTTCAACAGTGGTGCTGGTAGAGGCCCTGAGAGCAGGGAAGGCAAACGCATACCTCCCTGGAATAGATGTTAGTCTCAATCAGGATGTCCAGGGTGTCAGAAAGGGTCTGATACAGTAATCTCTTTGTCACCAAGTAATGCGGTTGGTCAGCTCCAGGATGACACCGTACGAGGGAGATAGCAACAGTGTCCTACCTTGATCAGTGATTGGCTGCCAGCTGCCCCTGTGGGAGGGTGACCTAGGGGAGGCAGCTCTCACCCAACAAAGGCGACTCAGCAGAGCGCAGGGTAGCTGTGAGCCATCAGCCGCCAACACTTGCGTCGGCGGGGATGAGTGTACCAGGGGGGTGATGAAAATGGGATCGCCAGGCAAAGACGTGGGAGGAGGATTAGATATTTTAGGCAGAAAGTCACTTAAGAATCATATAACAACTATGTGGCTGCATGATTTAAAATGTTATTTTGCCCACCCATGACCTTAGTTGAGCCTCCCAAAAATAAAACCCATGAAGGTGTCTGAGCCGGCTTCTTACACTCAATAGCATGAATGAGTCTCAAAATAATTGTGCAGGTTGAAGGCAGGCAAACAAAAGAAGCATCACAGTATCATTCCATTTACATAGAATTCTAGAAAATGCAAACTAGTCTACAGTGGCAAAAAGCAAGCCAGTGTTTCCTTGGGAAGAACTGGTGCAGGGAGGGCGGGGAGAGATGACACAGGGACAGGGGGCCCCATTGGGGTGAAGGACACACTCACTGTCTCAATTGTGGTGATGATTTCATGGGTGTAAACGTGTGTCAACATTCAGGAACTCATATTAAGTCTGGGCAATTAAGTGTGTGTCAGTCATACCTCAATAAAGCCGAGAAAATGTTGTTAAACAGAAAAGCACTTATTGCAACGTATTGTTTCATTAGGGCCTCCAAAAAAATAACAAAAAACTGAGTCAAAGCATGCAAGCTCAAGGTCACCCAGCTAGGCCAGCCCAGCCCTGCCTCCAAAGATCTCTTTTAACCAGGACCTCATCCCACCTCCTGTGCACATGTGCCGATCCTGTTCCAAATACACTGTTCCCCCATTTCCTTTGCAGCCTCCCGTGTCTGAGATGGGAAGGCCTGCCAGCCCCTCTCAGGGCAACCACAGAGGCCCCATGGGAATGCACGCCTCCGCCTCGCTTCCCTCCCATTATCTGGCCCAGACCTGGAGCCATCGCCGATGCCATCTTCCCGAGCTGGTGTGTTCTGACAATTTGCTGGTAATGGGACACAACTGGCAAATCATCAGCCCCCTCCGCTCCCGCCACACATGGCCCAGCTTGGCTGGTGGCTGCTAAACGCCTGACACACGTCAGCTCTGCCTGGAAATTGGACCCAACCTAGAAAGCCACTCAACCACAGTGGGGGTATGAAGGGAACAGCTGAAACCTCCCAACACCACTCCTGCATTCTGTCTTTCCCTGGGGCTTTGAAAGTGTTCCAGGCACAGGGCAGTGGGCTTCAATCTGCCCGAGGGAGGGCCGAGGTGCAGAGAAGGCAGAACTGAAGGAGGCAGCTGGCTGCATCGCTGCGTGCCGTGTGACTTTGGTGAGTCTTTCACCGTCTCTGGGCAATGTGGTATATATAGAGCAGGTGCTCAGACTTTGGTGTCTAACAAGCTTGGAAGGCAATCCCAGCTCTATCACCACCAGACGGATGACCACGGGCAAGCTCTTTACCCTTTATAAGGCTCAGCTCATTCACCGATGAAACGGAAATGAGTAATAGCGCTTTTTCACTGGGCAGCTTCGAGCTGCCTATGAGAATGCATGTGCCACGTCTGGCACAGGGCCTGGCACATAATAAGTGTTCAATCAACAGCAGTTATGCTTGCCCACACCACCACCCCTTGATGGACGAGTATATTTCTAAGCCACCTGGCACTCCCCTCTCCACTGGGCCACCCACATGGAGCAGGACACCTGGATCAGGATCTTGCCAGGTGCCTCTTGAATGAATGCAATCAGTGGCTGTATATCTAGAATGATATGTGATACTTAACTGAAGTATCTTAATAGGTACTAGACAAACACAGAGAGCTATGGCCCAGCGTCTGTGTGTCTCTCGTCTCCCCCATTCATCTCAGCCCCGGACATGCTCACCTGGAGCCTGGGAATGTGGCCGTGTTTGGAAATAGGCTCTTTGCATGTGTTACCAAGTTAAGAGGAGGCCCCCCTGGATTAGAGTGGGCCCCACATCCAATGGCCAGTGTCCTTAGAGGGAGAGGGAGACACAGACCCACAGGGAGGACGGTCGTGTGAAGACAGAGACAAAGAGGAGGGTGATGCTGTCACAAACCGAAGGACGCCCAGGACCACCAGAAGCCCGAAGAGGCAAGGGAGAATTCTTCCCTCGAGCCTTCGGAGGGCACAGTCCTGGCAGCACGTTGATGTTGGACTTCTAGCCCTTAGACTGTCAAATACGAAATTTCTGTTGTTTTAAGCCACCCACTGGTAGTTTGTAGTAAGTGGTTAAGAGAGGCCTGGGAAAGTAAGAGTGATCAACATAGTACATTGCACACAGTCAATTCTCAATAAATGTTGAGTGAGTGAGGGAATGAATGAATGAATAATGAATGAATGAATGACTTGGAAACAGAGCCGACAGGGCTTAGCTAAACAGTCATGTCAGCCTCTTTGGCAACCATGGCTAATGTTCAACGGTCTCTTCCGATCCTGACTCACTCACCCATTCACCATCTACCATTCCTATGTACTGTGTTCCCAGCATGGGCGGGACACAAGGCAATGGAAAGCACTCCCATTTTAACTAGAGCAAGGATTCGGGGACTGGTCTCTTTTCCAGTCCCCACTTCCCTGCGGACCTGTGTTTTGATCTATGACTCCCCAGGAGCCACCCAACCATGCTCACACAATAAAAGGAGAGAAGAAAATTTAATAAGATTCCAAATTGCCTTCCCTTGAATTCAAATTGCTTCATATATTATGTTCACAATAACTACTGTAGTCCTTATTTTTTTTCAAGCCCCCCCCTTCTTTTCTAATATAAGACAAGTTCTCGTGTTAATGAATTCTAGATTTTCATTTAATAAATGTTGCGTGGGGAGCTTCATTATTTGCAACTTCATCCATCTAAAGCAGACACTTAAATGCCCCTTTCTAAGTACCTGGGATCAATAGCACATGACTGTCACGTACTCGGGCCCCACGCACTGCCACCAAGAAGAATTCAGTAATTGAAACGACCTTATAAATCAATACAGCCAAATTGAAAACTCCAAGAGAACTCCACATCATTCACCGAGGTGCTTGTTAAGACTTCTCTTTACTTTCCGAGGGGGATAAAACCAACTCTGGGAAAAGGTTGCGGGGGTAGGGGGGGAGAAGAAAACAGATATTTCTATTTAATTCTAATCACTTGGCAGAGCTGGCACCGCTTCTACTTAGCATGTGGATTTAATTTATTTTTGATTACTTGTCCTGATTACTTTTTTTTTTTTCTGTCTTTGCCTCTATTCAAACATAAGGAGTCTCCAGTCCAGGCCACGTAGAGATGGTTTCTGAGTCTTCTCCAGGGAGGCACCGAGAGAAAGACGGGACCCGATGTACACCATGAAGCCTGCCAACAAACGGGGACTCAATAAGTGTTGTAGATTTCAGTTAAATTGCCTTGAACCCAGTGACTGCTCCCCGAGAGGCTTTGAAGAATGGGACTAGAGCAAGACCGTTTTCCTGACAGTTCTCTACCAGCACCGCTAGAGTTGAACAAAATTGAGTGTCCACAGCACAGTCGGGGTTGTCTGCCTTTTCCCCCATTGGCTCCCTGATGGCGGTAATAAAATCAGCCTCTGTTGTTGTAAATCACTCACCCTGCAGGGAGAGGGACAATCTGTTAGTTGACGGCAGCCACAGTGTTCGGATGCGTCCAAGACGCCTCAAACCTAAACTGATCATCTTCAGCCCACTCCGGACCTCCCCGCTCAACATGCTTCCCTTCTTGTCTCCACGTATCTGTTAATCCCTGGAGTTCCACAGTTCCTCCGCCTCCTCCACACCCAATCCACAGCCACGTCCCCCTCTCCACCTGCCTTCCGAAATCTCTGGACTCCATCCCCTCTTCCCATCTCCATTACCAGCTCCGCTCCATGCCAGCCCAAGGAACCTCCCTAAATCACATATCTGATTATGTTGCATCTGTATTTTAAAATCCTTCATTGGCTTTCCTTTGATTTTGAGTTAAAGACAAATCCTTTGCACTTCATAAAGCAAAAATGAAAGGTCTGGCCCTATCCATCTTTCCTGCTTCGCATTGTTCCATGTCCCCTTCCCCCGGCCTTGCTCACCGCACTGCAGCCACACCGGCCTTCCGTTTCTCAGAATGCTCCTTTCTGCCTCAGAGCCTTTGCATTTGCTGTTCCTCCTGACCAGAAAGCCCTTCCTCCCACACTTCTACTCACAAAGTCTCACTCATCCTTTGAGTCTCTGTTTTATTGTCCCCCGCTTGGAGAGTATGTTATATATTCTCTACCCTCCCCCACTTTTTTTTGCTTTGTAACATCTATCATAAGCATAAATAAATAATTTTTGTGCATGACCTCCTGGAATCTCTTTCTCCATTCTCTTATTCTACCACCAGACCCTGTCCCTGACTGCTGTGATTGATGGCTCTTGTGAGAGTCATGTGATATAAGCTGAGGCAATCAGAATCCTTTCCCGGGATTTTCTCTCTGGAACTGGAGGAAAAGAGCCCTTTCTTCTCTGCACAGTTCCACTTTCTAGAAATTTTTCCCCATTTCCACAAGATTGTGAGGAAACAGCCATGTTATAACATGACCCTGCTTCTGGTCACAGTTGGTGAAAGTGGGTGAAAACCTGACCCAAGAATCAGTCCTGTGGGTGGTTTAAATACATACTCACAAGTTCTGTGATACTCATTTCAAAAGGTAGAGACTAGTTTCCATCCCCCTGAATGTGGGCTGGACTTAATACCTTGCTTTTTTTTTTTTTTAAGATTTTGTTTATTTATTTTTAGACAGAAGGGAAGGGAGGGAGAAAGAGAGGGACAGAAACATCAAGGTGTAGTTGCCTCTCACATGGCCCCCACTGGGGACCAGGCCTGCAACCCAGGCATGTGCCCTGACTGGGAATCGAACCAGCAACCCTTTGGTTTGCAGCCCACGCTCAATCCACTGAGCTATACCAGCCAGGGCTTAATACCTTGCTTTTAATAAATAGAACGATGACATGTGACTATTGAGACTGGTAATAAAAAGAATAGTTTCTGTGTCATGCATGATAGCATCTGTGCTCTGTGACTTTAGACAAGCCACTTAATCTTTCTATGTCCTAGTTTTTCTTAGACAGGGATTAGAAGGCCTTCTAAACAGAGTTGTTAGGATTACAAAATTAGATAATATCTGTAAAGCATGATGTTTAGCCACATAAAAATCTATTAAGATCCTTACTGCCACAAGTACCTACAAGATCTGTCCAGAAAAATAGAGACCTTTATTGAAGAAGATACAAGAAACATTGTACATAGAACAATGATGCCTCAGCACCTTGGAACTTCACGCAATTCTCCCAGCATCTCTTCCACTGTTCAAAATACTCTGCAAAATAAAATGCTTTGTTGGAATCGCCATCAGTTGCCTTGTTGGATTTTCCTGAATCTCATCAATAGTCTGAAATCTTCCCTTTCAAAGGTGATTTTACTCATAGTTTTGGGAAAAGCCAGAAGTCTCAGGGCACCAAATCTGGGCTGTCGGGGGAATGAGTCACCTGGGTGATTTGATGTTTCACAAAAAAATTCTGCACGAGCCGTGATACATGAGTGGGTGCATTGTCGTGATGAAGCTGCCAATTACCAGTTGCTCTAGCTATGGCCATTTTCATCATATTGCATCTCTCAACTGATGAAGAACATTGAGGTAGTACTCCTTATTAATTGCTTGGCCTGGAGGGGCATACTTATGATGGATAGCACCATCCCAATCAAAAAACACAGTTAACGTGGTCTTGATCTTCCTGTGATTTTACTGTGCCTTCTTTAGGCGTGGAGAACCAGGCCACTTCCATTGGGCAGACTGGGCCTTCATTTCTGGGTCATGGCCTTAGACACACAATTCATCTTTTGTTATGACTTTCTTGAGGAAATATGGTTCATTGGTAGCAGTTTGAATCAAGTCATTAGCAACTGCAACAGGATGTTCCTTCTGCTGGTAGCAGAAGCTACGGAATGATTTTTGCCACCACACATTTCATGCCAAGATCCTGTGTCAAAATCTCAAATGCAGCAGTTTTTGGAATCCCCAGATCAGCTTCTAGTCCTCGCGCTGTCCATCGCTGATCTCTGTTGATTGCAGCCCGTACACGTTCAACATTCCCAGGTGCTCTGCTTGTTGCCTGCCTTCCAGAATGTGGACCACTTTCAACAGATTCTCAACCATCTTTGAAGCATTTGTGCCACGCTCTTATTTGTGCTGCACTCATTGCATCATCCCCAAAAGCCTTCTGAATCATCCAAATAGTTTCCATGGAGGAATGTTCAAGCTTATCACAAAATTTGATGCAGATCCAGATCAGCTCACTCACTCGGTCATTTTGAATGCAATGGCTGCACAGTACACATGTCACTCAGCGGAGTCTATGGCTCCCACTGAGTATAGTACAGTGAAGTCGTCATTGTTCATGCATTGAGTTCATTCAGTCCACTCTCCTTGGCTGCCTGGTTATATCAATGTCACACAAACCATTCTTATGTTAAAAGTGACTGGACTTTTTCTGAACAGACCTTGTAAACTCATCTCAAACTGGCATTTTAAAAAAGTAATCGAATTGGAAAGTCTCAGGGCCCACTCTTTATTTCTAATTCTCTTGGCCCTTACTTCCTCACTGTGGTTGACTTCATCCACAAAAAGGCTTTCCTCATAAAGGCAGAAAATAGTTGCAGAAGTTCCAGACCTCATGTTTGAAACCCACATAAACCACACAAAAAGAATATCTTCCCCACAACTTCACAAGCAACAGTCCTGACATTCACTCTGATTGGACTGACTTAGGTCACATGCCCACCCCTGAACCAACCAGTGTCAGAGAAATGAAATAGGCTGATTGGATTAAGCCAATCAGAATCCATCCCCAATGGTTGAGGGTGGAGTCAGTCTCCCAGGAGCACAATGAAGGTGGAATGAAACTCAGGTACCACAGAAAGGAGAGTAAGAAAGACAGGATGCTGTAATCCGGGATCTGCTAGCCTACCAAATCCAGCCCTGTTTTTATAAAGTTTTATTGGAACATACCCACATTCATTGATCTATTTAGTGTCTAAGACTGCTTTTATGTTACAACAGCAAGGTTGAGCAGTTGCCATGGAGACCATGTGGCCTGAAAAGCCGAAAATATTTATTCTCCGGTTCTTTACAGAAAAAATTTGCAAACCCGCGCCTGTAGGCAAACATACAATTTCCATTGCAGTAGTACTCAAAAAAACATTTTCTTCACTCCCCCATCCCTTCTCTGTTGAGTGACATCTTGACAAAGCAGCAGAACTGGCATCTGCAGGCAGAAGGATCTTCCCAAGGTCCATCAAGCCCCATTCGTGCCAGGGCCGAGGACAAGACACGAAGCCTGTGCATTCACATCAGGCAGAGGACCGGGTGGAGAAGAGCTTTCACGGCTGCTGGAGCGTAAGGGCTCTGACTCCATTACCCACAGCCGAACTTCACCATTCAAAGATCAATGACGTGCAGCCTTGATGATGTTGGCAGCCAAGGGGCTGCAGATCCAGATTTTCCCTCTGTGATAAATGGGGAGCAATCTCCAGGAGCTCCAGCCTGGAAGACAGCCCTAGTTAAATTACTTTATCGCCCAGCTGAGAGATGGCCGGCTTGGAGGAACTGTACTCAGGCAGCATGCTAACTAGAGTGAGCATCAGCACGCAGGCCCCCCTCCCTCACAGTAGTACAGTCTCCCTCCTCCTTCCCACCCAAGAGCAGAACTCCACGCCGGGGTTGGCCTGTGGAAGCCTCTCTCCCTGCCACTTTCATCCCAAAGAGACCAGGGGTCTGCTGAACGTGCTCACCTTACAAGTAAATGTCCAGGGGAATCACTGCTTGCAAGCATGTTGAGTGGCAGAGAACTTGACCATCATGGTGTCCTTGCAGACACTCAAATGCTGATGTGTCCAGCTTAAAAGGAAAACTCTAGAGCAGCCGCTAATACCCAGGCAGCAGAGAGAGGCAGAACAGGGTTCAAATCCTGACTCCACAATTCACGACTTACCAGGGGCAAATGTCTCAGTCTGAGTTCCCTCGGGCACTTACTCTGAGACAAGAGTTCTAGTGCAAGTAGCTGATTCAGAAAGTGACCTTCTGAAGCCCCAGCAGGGAACTGGGAAAGAGAAGGAACCAGTGCAGCGTGTGTATTCAAGGAGCTGCCAAGGTAGCTGAAATCTGCTGGAGGCCCCTGGGAGCCGGTGTTAAACTGGCTGATGGTGGCAACTCATCCAAGGACACCAACTCCTGTAAGTCGTTATTCGAGGGCTGCCCTCCAAACCATTATCTACCTGGTACATCTGGCCTGGTGGTCAGTGAGAGCCCTCAGGCAAAAAGCTGCAGCTTCAGGAGTTGGAAGTCCAGCCCATGGACTCCAAAATGCTAAGACCCACAGGGGTAAGTGAAGAAGGGTACTAACAACTACCCTACAGCAAGCAACCTAACTCCTTGAGACTCAGGTTCCTCATCTATAAAATATAACAACATTGAATACCATGGGGTTGCTCTGAGGGGTAAAGACAATACCATAAGTTAAAATACTCAGCACAGTTCCTGGCACTAGTAACCGTGCAATAAATGACAGCCTTGTTCAAAAGCCCCAGCCCGCAGGATCAATTATGCAATAGATACCATGCTCATTTTTTAATCAACTCAGAGCCCCCATCCTATGGAGTTGGCAAGAAATTCGATCTCCATATTTGGGGGTGGTCCTTCCACTTCTCTAAGGTCCCATTGGAATCTGAGAGGCTTAACATGGGATTCAGGACCCCAAGGATAGGCCTCTGGTCTCGGTCTCCCGTGACCGCACTGGTGGGCCATCACCCAACTCTACGGAATCACTTGAGTTTGGCCACAAAATCTTCGTGGAGGCTGAGCCTCAATGTCCAAGGTGCAGTGTACCCCATCCACTTCCGATGCCTCCCCACCCCAGCCACCATCCATCTCCCCAGGATCCCGTGGTGTGTGGCACCCACGGCGCTCCAACTTCCTTCTGGTGTTAAGGCATCTCCCTCCACTCTCACTGCTTCTGCCTTTTCCCCGTTCAAAGTCACTCATCTCCTTCTCTTCCCCTTCGAGACATCAGCCAAGGCTGCAAACTCAAGGACAAAGGGAATGGACCAAGCGTCCTCCCTGAGACAACAGAGGGCCTTCTTGGAAGGGGGCTCTGAGCTCCTGGGCTGCCAGCGTCATCTGGGCTGCCTGTCATTGACCTTCCGTGACAGGCTGTGGAATCACAGCCCCGCCCTGTCCTACAGCATCCCTGAAAACTTGCATCAGGCCAGCCCTCTGCTGGCTATAAATTCACAGGCTTTGTCTGCAGGTCACTGACTACGAAGAAGCAGGTTTTGCCTCTCCCTGGGGGACTTAGATGACTGCTCTTCCGGTTTGTCGTGATGTCTTCCAAGCCAGAAGGGGAGAGAGAGATGGAAACAAACATTTATTGAGTGCCAAGAGTAGGGGACATCATGTCTCCTGAATTAGTGTCCATTTTCTTTTCCCCTTTCCTAACTGGATTCAGCACAGGAAAGAATTTACAAATAATTCCCATCCATTCTGATTCTTTTCCTGTAGCAAAACCAAACACAAATTAGCATCTCGATGAATTGTCCTGACACAAAGTTTTGTGCTAAATCAGTTATCATCTCATACCAAATTCTGAGGTAAGCCAGTAGCAAGAGCCAATGATCTAGCAGGAAAAGAATGGGGGGAAAGAGCCAAAACTATAAATTCTATTGATTTGGGTATGACTGTGTTTTTTCCCTATGAATTGGAAACAAGTTAATTTCTACAGAGGAGTGTCTCGTATACAGAAAGTGCTCAGAACGTGCATGTTTGGCATGACAGAGCAGATGTGCCTTTCTAAAGACACAGCCACGCTTTGAGAAACAGGCTTGTGTTGTTTTTCTAGGAGTGGCCAGATGTCTGGCTTCTCAAAATAAGCAAAATAATTTATTTTCCCCAGGGGATAAGAAAGAGATCCAGGAAGATATCACCTTGCCTCATCTCCATCAAAGGTATCAAATGCATGAAAATGCATTTAATACAGATAATTTGCATCTATGTGGGGCTTTTAGCATTTCAAAATGGTTTCACTCAGTTGCTTTGTTATGCAGGATTCTGCAAGTATCAGAAACCCAACTCAAAGCACTTAAGCCTAAAGGGGAATTTACTGACTGACAGGACTTGGAAGTTCAAGTGTGGCTTGATCCAGGGGCTCACAAGACAAGCCTCAAGATTTGGTTCCTTTCTATTTTTTAAATTTCTGTGTTGGTTTCACTCATGAGTGTTTCCCCCAGGTGACAGACAGCAGCTTCTTGCTCATATGCTAGCAACTAGAGACCCCAACAGAAAAAGAATCCCTATCCCTGGCTGGTGTGGCTCAGTGGATTGAGTGTGGGCTGTGAACCAAAGGGTCGCTGGTTCAATTCCCAGTCAGGGCACATGCCTGGGTTGTGGGCCAGGTCCCCAGTGGGGGCCACGTGAGACGCAACCACACATTGATGTTTCTGTCCCTCTCCTCTCTCTCTTTCTTGCTCTCTAAAAATAAACAAATTTTTTTTTAAAAAAAAAGAATCCCTCGCCCTGGCTGGTGTAGCTCAGTGGATTGAGCGCGGGCTGGGAACCAGAGGGTCCCGGTTCAATTCCTCGTCAGGGCACATGCCTGGGTTACAGGCCGTGTCCCTAGTGAGGGCCATGTGAGAGGCAACCATACATTGCTGTTTCTCTCCCTCTATGTCTCCCTCCCTTCCCCTCTCTCTAAAAAATAAATTAAAAAAATCTTTTAAAAAAATTTAAAAAAAAAGAATCCCTCTATATCAGTATCTCTCTCAGAAGTCCTGTGATTGGATCAGCTCTGGAGTCATGTGACTTACCTGAAACCAATCGTTGTGCTGGGGAATCCAGTAAGTGCTCTGATTGGCCAGGCCTAATGTTACCTTATCCAGGGAGGCTGGAATGGGGCTAATCTAAGCCCCTTTGGCCCAGAGTACTGTTACCAAAATAGAGGAGCGGTGTGCCAGGCCACACGCACAGCTCACGCAGCTGCAGGATCCCCAGCTAGCATCTATCTGATTTTCAAGGGGATCTGGGATCCCAGAAAATAATCATTTTGATTTTTCACTCTTTTTAATGTCTAAGTCATGCACACTCATCATAATAATTATTGTATTTTATAGATGAAGAAACTGGGGTTCAAAGGGTCAAGTAACACCGAAATTTTCAATCTGTTCGACTCCAAAGTGGGGGGTCCTTAAACCGCTGAGCAGATCTGCTCGCTGTGTTTTCTTACAAAGCACATTTACAGTTCCAGGGGTGATTTGTCCAAACTCTTCTACTGCACAGTAGCCCCCTCATGCACGATTTCATCACCCACAGCCAACCATGGTCTGAAAATATCACATGGAAAATTCCGGAAATAAACAATTCATAAGTCTTAAATTGTACACCATTCTGAGTAGTGTTATGAAATCCTACTCTGTCCCCCCTGTGATGTGAATCATCCCTTTGTCCAGCATTTCCAAGTGACTGTCCACTAGTCACTTGGCTATGAGAGAGAGGGAGGAAGGGAGGCCACGTTCACTTAACTTTTCTTACAGTATATTGTTATAATTATTCTATTATATTAGTCCTATTAATCTCTTACTGTGCCTAATTTAAAATTAAACTTTATCATAAGTATGTGTCTATGTACAGGAAAAAGCATAGTGGATATAGGGTTCAGTACAAGCTGTGGTTTCAGGTACCCGCTCAGGGTCCTGGAATGTATCTCCCACTGATAAGGGGGGAGGGGACTACTGTATGCATAAACCAAAGGAATCAAACAGAGTTCCTCACTCCTTACTCCCACATCCCAGGGAAGGCAAACTTCAGGGGCCCCTTTGCAGCCCCCTGGAAGGGGAACGGATCACTGAGCCAGTAGTTCTGTGTTAGGCTAATGCAGCAGCCCCCTGGGCACCTGGGTTCACAGAGGCTCCTGTTAACAAGGTGGACCCCTGAGCTCTCCTCCACACACCTGCGAAACCCGAATCAGCCAGGCGGTGGCATCCAGCCTTCTGGGACGGTCGCTCATGATTCCCACCTCCCTGGGAATCCCTGGTATCCACACCCTTGCGTGTGCTCCGCTCCCACCTTGCATAGGCCTGACCGGCTTTCTTAGGCAGCTCAGACTGGTATAACAAAACTACCACAGACTGGGTGAATTAAACAACAAACACTTGTTTCTCACCGTTCTGGAGGCTGGGAAGCCCAAGGACAAGGTGCCAGGGCTCACTCCATGGTTCATAGATGGCAGACTTTTTGCTGTGTCCTCACCTGGCAGAAAGGTGCAAGGGAGCTCTCGGAGGTCCCTTTTATAAGGGCACTAGTCCCATTCATGAGGGCTCCACCCTTAGACTTAATCAGCTCCCCTAAGCTCCACCTCCTAACACCACCACCCTCTGGCCCTCGATTCCCAACTCCAGTGAGTAAATGCTTAGATGAGAAGACCCCCTCATCTCTCAAGAGCAAACGAGGTCATTCAGGGCTAGAGCGACCTAACTCCAAGCCTGGAAATGGGTTTTTCTCCAACCCTGCAGGTTATAGCCCACCAGCACACACAGTTTGCATTAGGTTTGCTTGAGAATATGTAACCGCTCCATCTGCAGCTTCAGCATTTGAGTTTTCAGGGCCTCCCCAAGAACTGCGGATATTTTTCTTACTTTCTGCCCACCAAGTACCCACACCCACAATCAAGGCATGGTCTTTCTCAAAGGTAAATGCTGGTCTCCTTCCTAGAAAGCAGAAATTGCATGTCTTGCAATCGTATTAAATGAGGGTGTTTTTTAAAAAACAAAAACTACTTCTAAAAAATCCTCACCTGAGGATATGTTTTATTGATTTTAGAGAGAGGAAAAGGAGGAAAGAAAGAGGGAGAAAAATCAATCGGCTGCCTCCTGGACACATCCCGACAAGGGATCAAACCCAGGCATCAAATCTACAACCCAAGTATGCGCCCTGACTGGGGATCAAACCCACAACCCCTTGCGCACTGGACGGTGCTCCAACCAACTGAGCCACCCAGCCAGGGCCAAATGAGAGTTTTCCAAGCTTTGAAAAAAAAAAAACCTGTGCAGATTGACTCTACTTCAGGCACCTTATTAAATATGCATTTTTATTTTTTCATCTGCTCAACAATATTTACTGAGCACCTAATATATACCAGATAGTCTTCCAGGTGCAAGGACACAGGGGTGGTGAAAGCCGGCCAAAGCTCCATAAGTGCATATATGCATAGAAAAAAAGCCTAAAAAATATTTAAAGTGCTCACTGTTACCCTGAGAATTGTGATAATAGCAAATAGTTTTTTTTTTCATGTTTTCTGGTGTTTGACATTTTTCCACTTAATAGGAAAGCTGGGTTAGAATACTTATAGTTGTGGCGTATTCTCCCAATAATATTGCTACATTAAAAGAACTGACTACAGAAGAACATGCAAAGTATGCTATTTTTGGTAAATACCTCTATGTAGAGTGTGTGTGTGTATTGCTAGTAGTAATTCTTGACTGGAGGAATTACAGAGGAATTTGTTATTTAATTTTCTTTGCATCCTGTGTTTTCCAAGGGTTATGCATGGGGCACACACAACTCTTATAAATAGGAGAAAAAAATGCTCTTTAACAATCAATCGGAACAGCTACCGAATTCTAAGTTATTCTCTCCCTTGGTCTCTCAGAGTGCCTGATATTTCTCCATTAGAGTCATTCATTGGATTGAACACGGCGTTCCCTGCTGAAATACTTCAGAGAAATAGCACTGTGATCACCTGTGAAATAGAAACATGAATAAGGGAATCCAAAAATGAGCTGTCACTTTAGAAAGTAGAGAGTCCTCCCAGGTTCAGAATGACACGGACAGGTAGGGAAGGTGACAGGGGATGTCTAGACCAGTGAGGGAAAGTGGGGAGCAGGCAACCGGCCCAGCAGTGGGAAGAGGGAAGACCCCCATCCACGGGCTTCCACCTACGCCACCGCCCCAACACACAAGAGTGATCCTGGAGGCCCGACCAGAGCTGCTGAAGACTAATGCATAAACCACCTGTTGGCTAAAGGCAAAGGAAACTATGTAGAAGAGGTTTTATCAGTAGCACGGCCCTTCCCAAGTTTCAGAAGCTCCGTCTGGGGTAACATCACTCCCTGCACAGCTGCCAGAGCGGAATAATCACAGCAGCACCCAGGGATTCTGGCACCCATCTGTGTCTCCCTGCAGCATCCTCCTGTCATCTGTCCCCCTGTTTTGATGCCATCTGACAGAGGAGCAAAGTGTCCTCAGAGCCACAGTGAGACAGCAGGGAGCGGGGGTGGGCCAGCCAGCAAAGAGAGGGATGGTTTTCTGATGAAATCCTAACACACACACACATCTATTTCTACTGCTTTCTGCACTCTGGGGGTTCACGATGCCTGAACTCGAGTTCTCCTCAAAGACCCCTCCATGCCAGCACTGCAATCATGCATATTTAGGGGCGTAGTGGGGGCGTGACTGAGCCAACATCACTTAACCAGACAGTAGCAGAGACCGGATGATGACCCAGATCTCTGACAGCGCTTCCATCTGAGTCTCTATTACAGCTCATTTCTCCTGCCCTCCCAGGAATCTGAAGCACAGTAATATTAATCATCATAGCATGGTTAATATTAAAATAGAACTGGACCTAAATTGAGACAGACAAGTTCAAGTCTATCACCCTTACTCCAGTCCAACCTGTCAGCAAGTTCTAGCAGCTCTTCCTTTAGAATATGTTGAGGATCCAGATCTTCCTTTAACTGAGGCTGCCCCCACCCAAGGCACCGGAATCTCTGCAGCCAGCCCCTCCCTGGTTTCCTGGCTTCTGCTCTTGTGCCTTCGCTGGTGTTCCCACCAAGCAGCCGGAGTCCTCTCTATGAGATAGGAATTGGATCGTGTGTCTCTCCCAGGCTTGGAGCCTCCAGCAAATGAGTTCTGGCTGCCCTTAAAATAAAACCTCTGCTTCTCACCCTGATCTACAAGGCAGACATGACCTGCCTGCACTTCAGACCTCATCCCCTGTAGCATTTCCCTCACTAAACCTGACCTTTTTATTGCTGGAAAAAAATCCCAGCTCTCCCCAACCCCACCCCATGGCCTTTGCACTAGCTGTTCTCTCTCCCTGGAATTCTCAGCCCCCCAGGAGTCTGCAGAGCTGGCTCCTTCTCTCCCCTTCAGTTCGCAATGCAGATGTCACCTCCTCCAAGAAGTCCTCCCTGGGTTCATCTAAATCCCCTCAGTCATTCCCACTTCATGAGCTGGGTTACTCTTTCAGAGAATTTACCACAATCTGAAATTAATGTGGTCACCTGTTTATTGGTTGATTGTCTTCCCAGATAATCACACTACCAGGACAGGGACCAGATGGACTTTGTTCAAGCACCCAGTACATAGGAGGTGCTCAGTAAATATCTGAGAAGACAGGAAAGGAGGGCTGTGGAAAGAAGGAAGAAAGAGAAAGGGAGGCCTGTGCGGGTTCCCCAGGGTAACCCCTCAGCCACGGTAACAAACACTCAAATGAGAGCCAGCTGACCGGCAAGCCAGGGGACCCTGAAGCCACTCCTGTCCTCTGTCAACACCCCCACAGTGGGTAGTGGGTATTGTTGGAGCCCCATGGAGTCTGGTCATGGTGTATTCAGAACAGCCAGGACCTCCAGTGAGAAGGACGGAGACTCATCCACCACGTTCTCTTTGAGGCTGATAATATCGCTGTGAACACTTCTCTGGTCTGTGGCCCTGGGCTAAAACACTTACATGCCACACACCGGCCCCAGCTGTCCTGTGAAGGGTGCACCACTGTTGGGCCCATTCTACAGATGGGGAGACAGAGGCTCAGAGTGCCCATGGTTACAGAGCTGCTCAGAGGCTGGGCTAAGAGTCAGAGGCAGGCCAAGCACACAGTCAGTGCTTTCACCTGTCACACGAATTTCTCCTGACACTGGGGATGCCATGGGGTGAGTGACGTCTCAGAGAAGTCTACTAGCTGAATTCTCTTCATTTCCTTGCCCCCAGGCCTCTGGGGTAGATGGGTGGCCAGATCACCCACACTGAGCTGGAGAGAGGGTCCGTCAGCCATTGCACCAGAAACCCCTTCCCCTGTTTTGCAAGGAAGAGGGGACCAGGTCAAACCGATCATGCCTGATGCCCCCAAATCCCACCTTCTCCCCTGGGCAAGGAGAAAGCAACATGGATTCTGCAGGCTCCAGAATGGTAAATTTGCCCATCAGGCAGACTCTGCCGGCTGGGGACAAAGCAAACCGCTCCGGCACCTAAATCTAACGAACCTGGGGGAGGTAGCAGCCGCGATAGCCGCTGCGAGGGCGGCCAGGCCCGCCGAGGCTGACCGGACGCCACACAGAGAAATGCGATTGGTGAGCCGTTCTTCTGCCAAGCCCCGATTTATGTGCTCTGGGCCTCGCTCATGGCCCTCGCAGGACCTTGGGGAACTTTTGGCTGCTCCTCCTAGCCTTGGGGACATTAGTCACACACGCAGAGGCAGCAAGCGTTCGTGTATCATTGTGGGTGTTCCTGTGTGTGTGAGGCGTGCGTCTGTGTGTGAATCAGCCTCTGCATTTGTGTGCCTTTGTGGGCGCATGCTTTGTGTTTCTGTCTCTGACCACATCTTTCAAAGGCATGATGTCTGCATCCCTTTCAAATAGCCTTTCGGGCGTTAGCCACATGGTCCACATTCCCCTTCCCTATTGAACCTCAACGAGTCTCATCTTCCCGTCTTGGATGTCAAGACACCTTGGCCCCTGCTGACCACAGAGCCAGTCCCGGAGGTGGTCTTGGGTTAGATGCAGAGATAAATGAAGGTCTACAATTGTGATAAGCTAAGAAAAGGGGATGGGTGGTCCCAAGCCCCTAACTGAAGAACACTCTCCTTCCTTCTTGCAAGTCAGTTCTGGTTTAGAGCAAAGATTTTAAAATTCTGTGTCTGTAATCATTTTTTTTTGCAACACATGCAGCCCTTTAATTTTCTCTTCCTCCACTGTCATGGACTGCAGGCTGCACAACGAGATGGCAGCGTGACAGAAGTCAGAGCAGCCTGTCCTTGAGTCACTGCACGGAGGGCCACCTCCCCACACGGCCAGACCTGCGTCAGAATGTGTGGGGGAGAAATAAGGCTGTGTGAAGCCACAAAGACTTCTAGGCTCACATATTGCTGCAGCATTAGGAAACGTATCCTGACTAACACAGCCCGAGGTCTGTCCGGGAACAGTCTAACCATCACTAATACAATGAGAATGGTTTGCACATTAATGTAACCTGGAGCAATGAATCTGCATCAGATTTTGCATTAAGCTTGGACATTCCTCCACGGAAACTATTCAGATGATCGAAAGGCTGCAGCTTTGGGCAACTGGTGATTGGCAGCTTCATCACGACACCACACCCACTCATGTATCACGTCTCATACTGAGGTTTTTGGCGAAACATCAACTCACCCAAGTGACTCAGCCCCACTACAGCCCATATTTGGCAGTGGACTTCTGGTTTTTCCGAAAACTAAAATCACCTTTGAAAGGGAAGAGATTTCAGACCATTGATGAGATTCAGAAAAATACAATGGGGCAGCTGATGGTGACTGGGAGAACTGTGTGAGGTCCCAAGGTGCCTACTTTGAAGGGGACTGAGGTATCATTGTCCTATGTACAATGTTTCTTGTATCTTGTATCTTCTTCAATAAATGTCTCTATTTTTCATATTATGTGGCTGGATACTTTCTGGAGAGGCCTTTATCTCTATCTCTAGCTTGATATCTATACCTCCACATTGGGATGCATTTGGCTTGACTATTTCTAAGGTGCTATTTGTCTCCGAGACATGCAGATCCTGACCTCTTATGGTCACATGAGCCTAATTCTTTCCTGAGACCAAGTCACTGGAGTCTCTGCAAAGGTTAAATTCCATCCTGATGGTGCCACCTAGCCCTCTGGTGTCTGAAGAGATAAGTCCAAAGATGCCGTCATCCCCTCCCAGAAGGGCAAGGCATGGAATCAAGTCTTGCCGTGGCCGTGAGCCTTTTGTATTTACCGCCCACCTCAGGACCCAACCTACCCTCTGCAGGCAACAGTTCCAAAGCGAACCCACCCCAAAACCCTTCTCTCCAGATGTCTATGCCCCGAAATCCTCCAGATTAAGGAAAGCGCTTTGAAATTAACCAAAGCAGAGCCCCGGAAGTGCCCTTGGCCTCATGAAGCAAGGTGCCTGGAGGGTTTATCCTGACTCCTGTCCAGTTGAACTGCATACTTGCGTCAGTGACCTGGGTTCAAACACCAGCTCTGGCACTTCCTAGCAGTGTGAACTTGGACAAGTTCCTTAGCCTCTCTGGGTCTCATGTTCCTCACCTGCCAAACATGGATAATAATAGCTCCTACCACAGCACTGTTCTGAGAATATACAGAACATGAAACTAGTCCACCCAGGTTATATGAGAGCAGCCCTTCATGGAAGCAGAATGGGGAATTGCACCTGAATTCAACTTTTTTCCTTCCTAATCTGGCAAAGTGTCAGTTCTTTTTCCAATGTATTCATTGGTTTAGGTTAGGATACTGCCTTCAGAAATAAACTTGACCTAAGAGAATAGTCCTTCCATTCACCATTGGTCTCTAACTAAGACTGGCTTCTCAAGTGCATCAGAAATCATGGATGGAAGGGAATGGGACAGGGGACTAGTGGATTTGGAGGAGGAGGAGGCATGTCAGTGCTTGGAGAAGTCCCAAGCACTGAAGAGACAGCATGAAAATAGGGAATAAATCACTTTTCCACTTGAGGTCCCCATTTCCGTCTGAGTAAAATACATAGGATATATTGAGGGTCTCAATTGGCTGTCAAAAAATTTAAAGTACAGTAGACTTGTGAGATATTATCATTGCCATTGGCATTGCTATGTATCCCTCTCCCCATGAAAGGCCTTACAAAACCACCCCTCCCTCAGCATCTCCCACAGCTTCTTCCTTGTGGAGCCCCATATTATGTGGCTGGATGAATCGAAAACCAACACTCCACAATTTCCAGCACTCTCCTGCAATCATTGTTTGTTTTCCAAGAGGGCAGCTTTAATTCCTCTGTAGGTGAGAGCCTGGCTTTTATTCCCTCTCTCTGCTGTCATGGAAACCAGCTCACTGGCAACTTGGCGTGGAAATAAGAACACAGTTTTCTTCTTTCACCAAGCTGCGGAAAGGCTGGAACAACTTCAGGGCAGGTGAGACAGACCTTACAGGTTTTTTTTTTCTCCCTTTGTAAAGAAACAGGCACTCAGAAGATGCCAACAAGGGAAGGGGGACTTCTGCAGAGCCCTAGAATTGACTTCAGGACCATGGAAAGCGTCCTATGGAGTTAAGGGTTGAGCAAGGGAGGCTACACCATCTCCCAGACTTCCACAGAAGACCAAGTCCCAGAGGTGGGGACTGTGCTGAATGTAAGGGTGCCAGAACCACAGACAGGAAATTTCAAGTATCATTTAGTTCACAGTTGCTCCAAGTGTGTTCTGGAGCACCATTCCTTCCGACATCTGACTCGTTCTCTGCAGGGCGTGTACTGGGACCCATCACTCTGAATAATTCCGGTGCACCTCGAGGCTGGAGACTAAAGGATCTGGTGTTACATTCACATTTTTCAGGTGGGAAAGTGAGCTAGTAGAGGAGACATGTATTTCCCAAGTTTAAAGACAAAGTTGGACCCAGTACCCCGTATCTCCCAACTCCAATGTTTGTCTAAACCCCCCAGCTCTGTTCTCTGTCTTGCCTCCAAATCCTACCCTAAGGACCTCTGCTGGCATCCTGGAGAGTGGGCGAGGTAATCACGCCTTCGTCATCATTCTGAGAGTTCTCTTCTGCGAGGCCAGCTCTTCCTGGGAGAGGCAAATCATCTTACCAGCGTATCCACAATCCTGGGATGCAATGCACACAGATACTCAATATATGTTGGCTGAATTAACTAATCAATGTGTGTGCTAATGAATGAACTAGCCAGTGTTCCTCAACAAAGGAGAATGATGTCTCTTAGTGGAACTAAAATAAAAACTCACAGTTCTGGAGCAACTACCATATGTCAGTTACAGGGCTAAGAAATTGACATTTATTAGCTAAGAAACTGGCATTTATTGGCTCACTGAGTTTGCATAATAATCAGGTACAGTAGAAAATTATTATTGCCCTTAATTCAAAGGTGAAGAAACACAGCTGGGACAGGTTGAGTAATTTGCCCACAGGGTCCACAGCTCATGTGGCAGAGCTGGGATTCAAACCCAGGCGAGCTCACTCCAAAGGCTGAGCCCAAGCCACATTCTCTGGATGCACCCAGGAAAAGGCTCTTGTCCTCATGAATGGCCTCTGTACACTAGGACGTAGGTTAAGCAAAAGGACATCCAGGCCCCTATGATGTTGTTTTTTTTTTTTTTTTTGGTTACTCGCCAGAGCCTCTGCTTGGGGATTGCTGAAGAAAGGCTCAATTCACTCATTCATTCTGCAAACACTTGCTGGCCACCTAGTGTGTGTCGGGCCCCATTGTAGACAGTAGAATGCAGCAGGGGACAAAATAGATGAGGTCCCTGCTGGAGTTGCGGGGCGAGCAGAGAACAATGAACAAACAGGTGCTACAACACTAGGCAGTGATGAGCGCTAAGAAGAATACAGCAGGGCAGGGGGGTGGAGAGTCACAGGGTCTATTAGGAAACAGCAAAGAAAACCAACAACACACAGCAGCCGGGTCACCGAGAGCCCCAAGCAACTGGCTGCAAAATAACACGTCAGGCAACCCGCTGTTTGTCATCAAAGCTACCAAACCTCCTGAGGGATTTTCTCCACCGGTCTGATCTTGTTCTTTTTAAAGCAGAGTTCTCTTGTGTACGTAGAACTAGAATGTGAGAGCTGGAAGCTAGGACTCCCTTCCCTGGCCTGCCAAGGTCTTTCTTCTGGGTAAGACAGTGCCACTGTGATCAGCAAGGATTGGCAGGAACACACACTCAGGTCTCAGAGATAAGAACGGAGGCTTGTTCGTTGACTCTGGGTTCGTTGGGACTCTCTGATGCAAGTGACAGAAGCCTTCTAACAGGAGACTCTGGTGTAAGGATGCAGAAGTGTTCCAAGGAACCCAGGGTGAGGACAAGGCAGGACTCAGGAGAGACCCGGACAAGCAGGCCGACAGCCCTCAGGACACCTGCTTCCTGTGCACGTCTGCCCCTCAGCCCGTTTCCCTCTCTCCTCACGGGCCGCCGAGTGTGCAAGACAGCAGATAAGACAGCAGCCGACAGCTCCTGTCTTTTACAGTTCTGCTCAAAGGCATCCCTCTGGCTTGGGCCCTTCCTAGTCCCAATCCCAAATTCCCAGAGAAGAGTCTCTAATTGGCCCACCTGGGGCTAGGGTCTCCCCCTTTGGTAAATCAGCTCTGGCCAGGAAGAGAGGAACTTCACTGAACAGCTATGGCCACTGAGCAGCATGCCAGGGCCCACGTGCCTCAGAGGAACAGGGTCGGGGGTGGAATTTTCAGGAAATAGGGAATCTGTGTGAACTGGGCAGACTCTCATAAACTGACCATGACAATGCAACTGGCCATGACAATGCTCCTGGGCCCTAAGAGCAGAACAGGCGTATCCTCTGAGCACTGAATGAGTTGGCCTGGGAACTCAAGGTCCATCCTATCAGGAAGCCGGTGATAGAGGTGAGGGAGTTAAGCCAAACCCATAAACTTTGAGAAGCACCCAACTCCACTCGGTGCTCATTGAAATGGCCTCCACAAAGCTGAGGCAAAATTACAGATCATCACTTTAATTGAGTGAAATTGTCTCTACATTAATATTCATGATTATTAGAGCAGCTGATTTTCCTCTTTATAGAACGTGAGTGGTGGCGGGGGGATCATGTCAGCTGCTGCTCACTTCTCCTCCCTTAGACTTCTGGAGGGAGGAGGAAGTGCGAAAGAGGATGAGACACAGCACTCGAAATCAGCCATCAGTTGCTGAACGGTGGGTCATAATTAAGGGTTTTTAATTGCTTTGACCTCTTCAAGGGGGCTGGAGAGAAGTATCTTATGAATACAAAAACGCACCCATGAGCCTCCAGGATCGGCCCTTCTGGCTAGATAAAAGCAGGGGTTCTGGATGAGAGCAGCACCCCTCCTTGCCCCCCCCCCACCTACCAAGGATAATGATAACGACGACAATAACAATAATAATTGCCATCAGAGCCCACACGAGGGTACTGCCAAGACTGGATCAGAGCACAGGCAGGGTGACTCGGGCGTCCAGGCGAGACAGAAATGACAGTAGTAATAGGGGGACTGTTTCATTGATCAAACAATGAAATATACTGAGAAGGACAGCAGCCATATTTCTCGCCATCCGAGACGGGAGTTACAAATATGGAAAGAAAGGAAACAGCCCCATTGGTGTGGCTCAGTGGATTGAGCGCCAGCCTGCAAAGCAAAGGGGTCGTGGGTTTGATTCCTAGTCGGGGCACATGCCTGGGTTGTGGGCCAGGTCCCGGTTGGGGTGTGTGCAAGAGGCAACCGAAACAATGTCTCTCTCTCTCTCCCCGTCCCTTACCCTCTCTCCAAAAATAAATAAATAAAATCTTTTGAAAAGGAAAGAAAGAAAACCAGAAGGAACTCTATGGTGATGGATTAGAATCAACGGTATCATGGTTTTCATTAGATAGGAAAAAAAATCTAGAAATAAGTACAGATGTGAGCATGTGTACCAGTGTGTGTACACCCATACATGCACACATATGCACACACATGCCCTAGCTCTGTCCCTCGGGGGCCCTCGGAGCTGTGATACCCTAACAGGAATAAACCCAGCTCACACCCAGACCTTCTTTCCTAGGCACCCTCCACTAACTTGAATCAGGGCTCCTCCGAGAAATGGTTGAATCAGGGCTGGCGCAGGGATGGTACAAGACAAACCTGGAACATTTGGTGCCAGAAAGCAAGGAAGTGCTCACCGTACAATGGGGGCCGGAGCAAGGAACATAGCAGGCGGTGTGAGGGACTCCCACTGGCCAACAACGAGGCAATCAGAGCATCAAAATGAACAGTGATGGTAATGGATTATAACTAAATAAAATGGCAATGAATGCATTCGTGCTGATGTGAAGAAATGAATAATGAAAATAAATGCTTGATGATGATACTTAACTAGTTTCAAAGCAACCTCCCACAAAAACACTTACTTATAAAGTATTTTACAAAGAGAAAAACAGGAACTTCACAGTACAATGGCTTGGCAGAACCACCTCAGTCACATGACCAAAGTGACCATCACCAGCAATGGGACAATTATGTGCCACCTGATGAGATTCAATGGGGACGCAGCCTCCCTCCTGGTCTATTCCTGCCAAAGACGCACAACTCAGAACTAATCACGAGGAAACATCAGACAACCCCAAGCCAAGGGACATGCTGCAAAGTAAGTAGCCTGTCCCCGTCAAAAGTGTCTGGTTGTGAGAGTCAAAGAAAGACTAAGGCACGTCCCAGACCGAGGGCGACTCAGAGACGGGCAACTACACACGGCAGGCGATCCTGAACTGGCCCTTCCCGCCGCAGAGGGCACTGCAGGGACGAAGGGCTGGCTGTGACTGGGGCCTGAGGGGTAGGTGGTGGGGACATATCAGAGCTAATGTCCCGATCCGAGCAGTCCGGTCGTGATGATCTGGGAGCCTTTTTGTTTTAAGGAAATAGACTCTCCGGTTGTCCCTGGGTACCCACAGAGGACTGATTCCGGGACCCCCGTGGATACCAAAGTCTGCGGATGCCCAAACCCCTTATTATAAAACGGCATAGTGTTTGCATATAACCTACGTACATCCTCACGTATACTTTAAATCACTTCTAGACTACTCATAGTAGCTGATACAATGTAACGGCACATGAATAGTTGTTATACCGTATTTCCGAGGGAATAAGGATGAGGAGAACACATCTGTATGTGTTTGCTACACAGGCAACCACCGTGAGCCTAACTGCAGTACACGTCAGCAACCACGTTTCTTCCACATGTTTTTGACTCACGGCTGGTGGACTCCATGGATACAAAGCGCCAACTGCACCAAATCCTGGGGTAACGGTTGGCAACTCTCTTCAAAATGACTCCGGAAAAAAAGTTACTTGTATGGCACTTGCAACTCTTCTATAATAAAAACAATAACTGCCAACCTGAGTGCCTCCTGTGGGAGGTGCGCTTTTCATAACTCCATGTCTGCCCTACAATGAAACCTCACAAAGTAATTCTAATTTATTCCCATTCTGGTTTATTCCCAGATGAGGACACTGGGGATCAAAGAGGTTCAGCATCGCACACAAGGCCGTGACTTCTGCTATTCTACAAGGCTTTATCGCATCTCCGGGGACTATGCAGGCGCTAGGCATGGAGTGAGGCGTCCATAAGCGTGCCCTATGCCCATGGAGCTTCCAGTCTGAGGGGCTTTAGGCAGCACCAGGAAAGTGAACGAGGAATGAGACAGCTGCAGGTGGTGTGAGGGTCAGGAAGGCACAAACAAGAGGCTGTGACGGAAGATGAGGTTGGGCATCGGGGCTGAGCCAGGACACGTGGGCATTTGTAGGCCTCAGCAGGATTTGGATTTGATTCTAAATCAATGGGAAATCATGAGTATGATTAAAACAGGAGAGCCTGGTTCATTTTTTAAAAATCTTCACCCAAGGACATGCCCATTGATTTCAGAGGGAGGGGAAGGGAAGGAGAAAGAGGGAAAGAAGCATTGACTGGTCACCTTTCATAGGCACCCGGACCAGGGCCCAAATCCGCAACCTAGGACCCAAACCCACGACCCTTGGTTTGCAGGATGACGCCCAACCAACTGAGCTACACTGGCCAGGGTCTGGTTCGTGTTTTACAGGGACTCCCTAACTGTGAAGAGAGAATAAATGGGGCAAGAAGAGAAAATGTGGGAGCCAAAGATCTAGTAACTTGGCAGGGCCAGTGTCCCCCCACTCTCTTGCCGCTTGGAGGAGCCACTCTGGGTACCTTCCTCATCCCTCTGCATGTGCCAGGCCTGGGGGCCTGGTCTAACCCCACACTGCTCTGCCAGCTCCCACCCTCCTGCCTGGGTCTTTCCCTGGCTGCTCAGAGCAGGTGGGCAGGGCCTGGATTTCATGCTGCCTTCGCCCACAGGGGAGCGCCCCTCAATCGGTGACTTGTCAGAGTTTGCCAATAAATTCCACAGCTCAGCCGCTCAACAACTATTGAGTAAAACGAGCTGCTGCCAAGCAGCCTCAGGGAGCCCGTGCTCCATGCTGGAGGCGGGGGGCCCCCGGGAATAAGTGAGATCTGGGAGACAGAGGTGCGGGATACACAGGCGCCCTATGCTAGAGTCCGTAAAGGCCCCCCTTTGTGTGTGAATCTCTTCCACTTTAAGTCTCCCCAGCGGTTGACACCAGCACCGTCCAACAGACCTTCCTGGGAGGTCCCAAGCTGCGCTGCCCAGCACGGCGGCCACTGGCCACATGTAGCTACTGAGCACTTAAAACCTGGCTAGTATGGCTGAGGGGCTGAATGTTACATTTTGTTGCATTTTAATTGATGTGATGGTAAAGAGCCACGCGTGACGAGTGACTACCACACTGCACGGCACAGTTGTACTCACTGGGACCCACAGGGGGGCACATCCCGCTGGAAGGGGCACCCACGCCCAGCTTCTAAGCTTTCCAGAGAAAGGCAACCAATAGGAGCAGCAAATCACACATCCAAGGCTGACCTGACCTTTGCCACGTGACCCTTGCCCTGTGGTCCCCAGGATTATCTGTGGGGCTCCTCTGGCCCTCGCCCCTTGGAAACTGGGCGGGTCCTTCACAAAGATGCCCAGTCACGTCATTGAAAACAGACAGTGCTCAGCTGCGTCTCCCGACAGTTCTCCCTGCGACGAGTTTCCCAGCCGACCCAAGTCACCACAGCTGCTCCACGCAGCTGTCTTCTGACTAAACAAGGGCTTAGGCAAGGTGCGTGCGGGTGGGGGTGGGGAGGCCCACAGCCAGAGGGATTTCGGTCTATTTTCTCACCTCTTCAGGACAGCCAGGGGCTATAATCAAGCCAAAGATGATTTCCCTAGGGCCCACTGCGAGGCCAGCTGACCAGCGCCTGCCCTGTTTGTTATAAGGGACAACGTGGCCAGCAGAGAGCTCTGTGGCCATGGGAGGGGCTGGCCTCACCCCGAGCCTCTCTGGAGTGAATGCTTCTTTGCCCTGTTTGAAAAATGCAAACAGAGATCATTTCCTGAGGGATGATAAATGGCAGGTATTCTCCAATATGAGATTGTGGGAGGAAGTTCCAGCCCAATTTGTGGTCCAACAGCGGTTCAGGTGACGAGACACAGGTAAGCTCAGCACCCGTCATTCGTTCCCTTACCTTTCGTGTCCGTGCCCAAGTCACGGCCTCTTCACTGAACTCCAGCACGTAACTGAGTCCACTCCTTCCTCCCACCTGCGCACGGCTCCTCCAGCCCAACCTCCTGCGTCCCTCACCTGGGGAAGGACACGGCTTTCTCCAGGGTCTCCTCGTTGGCTTCCTGCCCCCACTCCCTCTCACCCAGAGCAACTAGCAGGCGGGACAGGCCTTGTTCTGGTGCAGTAACAACCGACCCCAGACCATTCATTACATCTAACAATCAGGGCTTATTTCTTTTTCTTTGTAAATTGTTTTGTAATCCCCACCCAGGGATATGTTGACTAATTTTAGAGAGAGAAACATCAATGTAAGAGAGGAACATCAATCGGTTACCTCCCATACGCACCCAACTGGGGATCAAATCTACAACTTAGGAACATGCCCTGACCAGGAACCGAACCCACAACTTTTCGGTGTATGGGACGACACTCTGACCAACTGAGCCACCCAGCTGGGGCAAGGGTTTACTTCTTGCTCACAGTAGGACATCCGTTCCATCTCCCCACTTGCAGGATTCAACCACCACAGCACCCTGGGCCAGGTTGGGACTAAGGTCAGGAGGCTGCGAAACATCCAAGGGGGACAAATGACCATTGCTGTCAGTCACCTCTAAGCAGTTTATGTCAGGAGGAAAGACACAGAAACACCACAGTCCTTGCGTGATCTGGCACATGGTTTACTCCCACTGCCCTGGGCCAGCCACGCCAAGAATGGCAAAACAGTGCGTTCTAAGCGCTGATTAATTTGAGATTTTAATTTATGGTTCTTCGAAGTGAGAAAAGGCTGTGTTTGTTGCATACAGGGATAGGCACCCTGATTTTTGTATTGTTGAATGAAGATTTCACACTGGTAGCAAAGTCATCTGAGAACCAGGCAGGAGAAACCTTTTCCTGGCCTGGCCAGTGCCTGCTTTCACGCCCCATGGGCACGTTCCCTGGTCAGGAAGAAGATCTAAAAGGTGGCTTTTTTTTTGGTAAGCAGCCTAAGCAGAAGCCAGGATCCGGAATCTCTGACTTTGCCTGGTGCAGGGACAGGAGAGGAAATGGGAGAGGAAAGGTACATGTAATAGATGCTCGATATTATGAAGAATTGTTTTTTTTTAATGTTTAGCAGTTGCTTGGTCTCCTGTGTCTTCCCCATTTCTCTGCAAGCCCACCACTGCCCTTACTTCAGAGCCACCTCCTCTAGGAAGCTCTCCTTGACTTGATGTCCTCAGCTTATGAGGATCTTAGTCATCTCAGAATCTCTGCCCACTATTTAGGCCTCAACTCTGAACTCTGGCGAAGTTAAGTCTTGTTGCCCCAGCAAGACCATAGTGTCTCTGGAGTTGGCACCGAGCTCTGATTTCTTTGTGTCCCCTGCTGTGTCCGGCAGGAACTGGACACACAGCTCAGTACCACCCCGTGCTCCAGCCCCCACAATTAGTGTTCAGGCCACCCGAGAGAGCTAAGTGCCCATTAGTTCCCACCGCTCCCCCTGCTTTGAACCACTGACACTCACTCTCTTACTGTTCCCAAGGGCCGGTGTCCAGAATCCAGGCGTCAGCAGGGCACTGCGTGCTCTGGACACTCTAGGAAGGAGTCCCTCCCTGCCTCTTCCAGCTTCAGGTGGCTCCAAGCCCTACGTTGCTTACACAAGCAGACAGCGGAGCCCCGGGCTCCTGGAGGACGCCTCTCATCAAGGACACGGGCTGCTGGAAGCCAGAAGTGAGGCCTCCAGCCTGCACCGTGCTCAACCCTCTACCGCCCCATAAACCCCGTGGCTGGCGGCATGATGAGGACTGAGTCAAAATGCAAGAAATTTAATTTCCCAGGGTTCAGCCTGCAGGGCCTAGTGAACTCACCCCCCGAAACCAACAGCCAGAAACATGTGATGAAACACCACGCGGCTTCCTGGCCCCCAGAAGTGGCTCCTGGGCCCAGGACAGAAGCCTGGTTTGGCCCCGCTATGTGTGACTTGAGCATTGTGATTCCTGTTCAGCAGAGCTCTTCCCTAAGGGCCTGCGCTCTTTGTGGCCATATCAGCAACAGTGACACGCACCCAGCCCGGCCGCTGATGAGTCGGCTGCAGAGAGGAAGAGAGAGGGGAGACCCGCAGAAGCAACTTCACCCACACTACAGGGTAAAGGCACGTGACCATGGATTTCCACGGCGCCTCAGGCTTCTCCCCTGCATGCATGTCCTTGACCTCTCTCAGCCCTTGTGCTGGGTCTAGGAGAACAGCAAAGCCAAGGATTGCTCGCTTTGTTGAGGGAAGGGGACAGCAAAGACCAGAAAGGGAACTTTCCAACTCATGCAGCCCGCAGAAGGTCCAGGACCTGAGCCCAGATCTCGGGACCCCTGGTCCCCTCCCACACCATTGGTGGCAATGCTGGGAAGGTCAGTATGACGGCAACCTGCCTAGGCAGCAGCAGGAAGGAGGCAGGTCAGGTTCAAAGAAGACCTTCTAGAGCATTCTATAATCAACAACTACCTACAACGTCGTCCTCTTCTGCAAGGTTGTATGAGGAGAGAGCCTTCTTCCAGGTTGACTGGAATCCGGATGCGAGAGTGGAGCACCTCACAGTCCCTGGAAACCCGTGCTCCACAGAGTAGACTAGCATCTCTCACACTCCAATGTCACCCTGTCACTGGGGACCTTGTTCAAATGCAGACCCCCGATTCAGCAAGTCTGGGGCAGGGCCTAGAATTCTGCATTTCTACCCAGCTCGGCGCACACTATGGCTGCTGATCTCTGGGTCACATGTGAGTAAGGGGTGGCATGCGACCTGTGCTAGGGTGCTGCTTGCTTGGAAGGGTCAGTGTTGGGTGGGGACCCTCCTGGGTGGGGACCCTCCCAGGGGGCATTGGGTGGGAGCCACAAAGACACTGACATCAGCTGGAATGGGGGCCACCTGCCCTCTGAGGCTGTGACAATTGGGTGTTTCACACTCAGGGACTGTGGGCAGATGGCCTCACCTCCTCAAGCCTCAGTTTTCTTATCTGTGAAATGCAGGCTTGGTGGAGAGGGGGTTGAGCGGCTTAGTACCTGAGCTTTCATCTAGCTCTGACATCCAGGACTCAAAGAAGAAAAAAATGCAAAGTTTCCTTCTAGAAGACCCCAGCCTGGCCCTGGTGGTGGGCCCATTGCTCAGCGTCCATTCCCCATTCGTCTGTCTTCAGGCCTCATTGTCCTATGGGGAACTTTGGCCTCTCTCCATTGGTGGTTTTAGACGGTGCTGATCTTGCCCCCGGCTCCAAGGTACGCCCATAGCCCAAGTCTGGCCAATCAGAGTGGCTCAGGGGTGGGCCTGTGACTGAAGTTAAGCCAATGAAATTCAGCCATGGGACTTTTGCTAGAACATCTGAGGAAAAGGTTCTCCCTTTCTAACAGGGTTACTAAGCTGATAAGTTAAAGGACACCTGGATCCATCCATGCCTAAAGTCAGTGCTTAGATTTTTCAGCCAGCAAATTACCTTGGTTCAGCCAGTTTAAACTCAGTTTGTTTTTTTAATATATTTTATTGATTATGCTATTATAATTGTCCCATTTCCCCCCCTTTATTCCCCTCCACCCCACACTCCCCCCATTCCCTGCCCTTTAGTTTTTTTCCATGGGTCATACACATAAGTTCTTTGGCTCCTACATTTCCTATACTATTCTTAACCTCCCCCTGTCTGTTTTCTACCTACCGTTTATGCTACTTACTCTCTGCGCCTTTTCCCCCTTTCTCCCCCTATCACTCCCCTGTTGATATCCCTCCATACCTTATATAAATACCTTCAACATTTCATATAATAAAGGCTGGGTGATGATGAACTCCTTGAACTTAACCTTATCTGAGAAGCACTTTATCTGCCCTTCCATTCTAAATGAAAGTTTTGTTGGATAGAGTAATCTTGGATGTAGGTCCTTGCCCTTCATAACTTGGAAGACTTCTTTCCAGCCCCTTCTTGCCTGCAAGGTCTCTTTTGAGAAATCAGCTGACAGTCTTATGGGAACTCCTTTGTAGGTAACTGTCCTCTTTTCTCTTGCTGCTTCTAAGATTCTTTCCTTATTTTTAATCTTGGGTAATGTAATTATGATGTGCCTTGGTGTGTTCCTCTTTGGGTCCAACTTCTTTGGGACTCTCTGAGCTTCCTGGACTTCCTGGAAGTCTATTTCCTTCACCAGTTTGGGGAAGTTCTCCTTCATTATTTGTTCAAATAAGTTTTCAATCCCTTGGTCTTCCTCTTCCCCTTCTGGTACCCCTATGACTCGGATGTTGGGACATTTAAAGATGTCCTGGAGGTTCCTAAGCCTCTCCTCAGTTTTTTGAATTCTTGTTTCTTCACTCTTTTCTGGTTGGATGTTTTTTTCTTCCTTCTGGTCCACACCATTGATTTGAGTGCCAGTTCCCTTCCCATCACTATTGGTTCCCTGTACATTTCCCCCTATTTCTCTTAGCATATTCTTTATTTTTTCATCTAATTTGTGACCAAATTCAACCAATCCTGTGAGCATCTGATTACCAGTGTTTTGAACTGTGCATCTGATAGGTTGGCTATCTCGTCACTGCTTAGTTGTATTTTTTCTGGAGTTTTGATCTCCTCTTTCATTTGGGCCATTTTTTTTCTCACCCCCCCCAGCACTCCTGTCACATGTAGGGGGTGGAGCCTTAAGTCTTTATCAGGGTGGGGTAACCCACGTAGCTGTGTTGCGATGCTGCCTGTGGGGGCAGGGCCTGAGAGGGAACAATGACACCTGCTCCGCTCTCTGCCAACTTTCAGTCACTTCCCCCACTACCTACAAGCAAATTGGGCCCACCTGTACTGATTCTCGGGTGGGCAGGCTTGTGTAGTTCTAAGTCCCTGTGGGTCTCTCCAGTGAACTCTCCTGTGGGGCTGGGAGTTCCTCCTGCTGCCGCCTCAACCCCCACAGATGTTTTCAATCAGTGGTTTGAGGTTTTATTTCCCTGAGCTAGGCCCCTGGGCTGTGTGGTCTGCTCCGCTCCTCAACTTTTTCTCCCAGTTTATCTGTGAGCAAATGCAGGACCATCGCTCCACTGGCCTGGGACTTGCTGGGTCCCAGTCTGCCAGCCACGGTCCCCCCAGCCTATTTCAGTGTTGTGCACCTGGTTTCACAAACCACCTTCTCCCCACGTGCCTGGCTCCACCCCGCTTACCAGTCTGGATGAATGTGTCTTTAACTCTTTGTTGTTGGACTTCCGTAAAGTTTAATTTTCCGTCAGTTCTGGGTGGTTTTTGTTTTAAAATTGTTGTTTTCCAACTTTTGGTTGTGCGAGGAGGCACAGTGTGTCTACCTACACCTCCATCTTGGCCAGAAGTCTTAAACTCAGTTTTTAAGGCTTTCAATCAAAATAATCCTGATTCACACTCTGGATTCTATCCCCGAGACAAAACAAAAATCCTCTCTCACACTCAGACACACAGGCAAGGATGTCATTGGCTTCGATCAGTCCCGGAATGCCAGAACTGGGAGAGCCACTAGAATAGCAGAGGGCAAAACTAAGGCCAAGAGAGTGGACTTGACGTTGCTAAGGCCACACAATACAGGACCAATCCAGGACCCGTGCCCGGTTCAGAGTTCCTTCCTCTACGTGCCATCAGCCACCTCATTTCACTGGAGGAGCATCGAGCAGCATCTCTCAAACATGACCTCCCCCACCCCATCACACTGTCTGGAAGGCCACCATCAGGGACCCGTTCCTCACTGTCTTCTGCCTCCACAACATGCCAACAAAAGCGTAAGCCCCAAGAAGGAATGACACCAGGCTTTGGGTAGAGCTGTGCAGCTAAAGAAGCTGTGAATTACCATTGGGTAACTTAACAGATGGGGAAACTGAGACTGGGAGCGGGACCATGACTGGCCTCTCCAGTTCCACAAAGGCATTTGCAGAGCTGACACGTCTTTGGCGATGACACCCAAAGGTAAGGGGGAGGTGGGACGAGCCTAGGGTCACCTGGTGCCAACTTCCCTAACTCACCCGACCTCAGGTGGGTCAGCTGGAAGCTGGGGGACCACCGTCTGACCAGGACACAGGCTCTAGACCGGCCACCTCTCTCTCCTTCAAGGGTCTGATGAACCCAGCGAGCTCTGGCCACTCTCTCTCTATGGCAAGAACCTCATATTTTGCCCTTAAGAAATGGGTGTTGACAACTCTTTACATTATTAGAGAAAATCGCCAGCCAAGAAATAAGCCACCACTTTTATTTATGGTATATTTCCCAGAACTCCGAGAAACACTGTGCTTTTCTGCATAGACCTGAGACCAAAGCATAATTTATCACAATACATCAAACTTCACAGTACATAAAACTCTCCCTACCTTATAATAACATACAAGGGATCACTCACCCTTTACATAAATTACTTAAGAACACCCCCCTGCACACACCCTTCCAAAAGAACTTCTGTTCTGGGAAGAACAAATTCTAGCAGCAGCGGTCTTTGCAGTGGCTGCTGGAACAATTAAAATGGGAAAGAGAGAAGTTATAACAAAACACTCTGTGGGAAGGAAACCCATCTCATGCCAGCCTAGAGCAGATTGGGTTGTTCTAACCATGAAAGGTCACCTTCTTGTTGAACTTTAGTCTTTCAAGGTGAATGACAGAAATAGAGCAATGTTGTAAACAGCCAAAGGACGAGGACCATATTAGTTTTGTTCAGCATTGTATCCATGGCACCTAGTAGAAGCTTAATAAATATCCATTGAAGAGGGAGGGAGGAAGGAAGGAAGGGAGTCTATATAGAATGTAAACGTATCAGTTATCCACTGCGACGATAATGCTGTGTAACAAATGACCCCAAAACTCAATGACTTAAAACAACTACTATTTTTATGAGTTCTCACAAGTCTGCAGGTTGGCCAGCAGGTCTTTCCAGCCTCAGCTAAGCTCATACGTCTGAGAGTCAGCCGGGCTCTCTCCCACATGCCTGTGTCTTCCACGGTGGGTCTGGACATGCTTTCTGGCTAACCCAGGCACATCTTCATGGTGACTGCTGAAGTCTAAGAAAGCAAGTGGAAATGGGCAAGTACTTTTTCCAGCCTCTGCTTGCATTGTTTGCTACTATCCTATTGGCCAAAGAAAGTCACATGGTCAAGCCCAGACTAGGAGGGGCTAGGAGTTATAGGACAAAGGGCATGGATAAAGGGAGAACAGTAATGGGGACCATCCATGCAACCAGCCTCCCACAATATTGGTTCCCAGTTCCCGCCAGACCTCAGCCTCACCCCAAGCCCCACCCCACATCCGATGGCTTTAGCTCATGGAAAAAGAGGAGCAAACAGAACTCTACTGACCCCATTCTCCATCTGGGAAAAGTCAGGGCCCAAAGTCAGGCTCTTCAATCAGAGTCATATTTATTTAAACCAGCAGTTGCAAATCCTAATACCTACAGGAGACAAGCAGGTAATAATTACTGAGCCAGACCAGGCAGGGAGTGGAATGAACCGGAAACCACTCTCCCTGTCTCCCCAGGGGTGGCTTGGCAGCTGTTCAGCTCGAGCCAGCAAAGGCCTCCCAAGAATGCAGGCCCAGGGCTGCCGGCTCAACTAATTATTTCAAGGGCAGCTGGAAATAGGCATTTTGAAGTGAAGTCATATTTTCAAGTTAGACACTTTTTTTTTTTATTTAAGCACATTCTGGGGTCTCCCTGGCTATAGGCCTGCGAATACCAACTCTTATTTCAAACACTGCATTTTAGGGATCTCAGGCCCAATCTTGAACATCATGAATTTACTTCATCATGGGTGAGGGGTCAGATATTTTCAGAGCAAATGCAGGCTGGAACTGGGTCTGTCTTATTTACCACTTTTTCCCCCAGCCCAGAACAGGGTCTGGAATGTACTACTCGTTAGAAGGAAGAGAAGGGGGGGAGAGACGAGCGGGGAGAGATTAACATTTTGGGAGCATTGGCTATATGGTATGCAAGCCTTTTATATCCATGCTATGGGATGAATTCTGACCCCTCAAATTCATATGTCGAAGCCATAAACCCCAACGTGACTGTATTTGGAGGTGAGACCTTTAAGGAGATAATTAAGGTAAAATGAGGTCATAAGGGGAGAGCTCTAATCAGATAGGACTGGCGTCCTCATAAAAAGAGAAAATCCTCCCGAACCCTCGCCTGTCCCACCGTGCTCTGATGTGCGCCTGAAGGAAAGACCATGCTGAGGACAGGAGCTGCCGTTCACAAACCAAGGAGAGCGGCCTCACCAGAAAGCAACCCTGTCGGTCCCTTGATCTTGCACTTCTGCCTCCACAACTGTGAGTAAATAAAAGCCTGCTCTTTCAGCCCCCGAGTCTGTGATATTCTGTTACAGCTGACTAATAGAGTACCCAGTCCCATTCGATTTAAAATGCAGAGAAAGATGTGACATAAATCAATCCTCAACCCAGAGAAAAGTCAATTACAGTGTGTGTTATTTTACAGTTTACAAGTCCTGGGTGCAAGGACAAATCTTTGCCTCCATTTCTTAAATGAGAAGACCAGGGCTCAGAGAGGCTGAGAGCCTGGCCTGAGGTCACCCAGACAAGGAGAACAAGCCCCAGGTCAATCCTGGATTATTTGAGCACTCTTTCCGGGACCAGCGTCTCCCACCTTAAACCAGGTGTGCCCTGGACTATGTGGCCTCTGGCCATTCGCCTCCCTCAGCGGTCCCTGGAGACTTTTCCTTCAGCCTCCAAGGGAGGGCTGCTGGCAGCTATCTGCTAGCATTTGCGAAGGGCCAGAAGTGCCTGGGCATTTCTCCCAGGCAGCCCTTCACTGATGGCTGCCGGGTGCATGTGTGTGAAGCCAGTGCCCTTTCCCAGACGTGGGTAACTCTGGGAGGTGACGCCCTCCTGGCCACACCCACAGGATCAGGATGAGGCTACTCTCCAAGGGACAGGATGTGGCTGAAATTGTGCCTCCACACCCTCCCTGTCCTGCCTCCCCAGCTCCCTTCTCATCTCCCTTGGGACACAAACGAGGTTTGTCCGGGAAGAGTCCAGCCATTGTTATATATCGAGAACGGTTTGTGCAACGTCAATGTAACCTGGCAGCCAAGGAAGGTGGATTGGAACGCGCATGCATGAACAACGACAACTTCATTGTTCTGGATAGTGGAGGTGGTAGATGCTATTGCATTCAAAGTGACTGAGCGAGTAGAGCAACGAATCTGCAACAAATTTTGCGTTAAGTTTGAACATTCCTCCATGGAAACTATTCAGATGATTCAGAAGGCCGCAGCTGTGGGCAACTGGTGATTGGCAACTTCATCGTGACAATGTGCCCACTCACACATTGGTCTCGTGCAGAGCTTTCTGATGAAACTTGAAATCATCCAGGTAACTCAGCCCCACTACAGCCCAGATTTGGTGCCCTGCATCTTCTGGCTTTTCCCAAAGCTAAAATCACCTTTGAAAGGGAAGACATTTCAGACCATCAATGAGATTCAGGAAAATACAAGGGGGCAACTGATGGCAATTGGGAGAACTGTGAGGTCCTAAGGTGCCCACTTTGAAGGGGGATGAGGTGTCATTGTCCTGTGTACAATGTTTCTTGTATCTTCTCCAATAAATGTCTCTATTTTTCAGATCACATGGCTGGACACCTTCTGGACAGACCTCGTAAATCCTGCCTTAAAGTCTTCTTCTGGGAACCAGCCCAAGGCCAAGGCCCTCAGAGACAAACATCCTACGACCAAGCTGGTTTCCCGCCCCAGGTCCGGGGACAGTGGGAGCCAGGCAGAGCCCGCAGCATGAGTGGAGGCACACGCCTCTGGGGGTGTCCCAAACCAAGGAGCCATGCAGCCTTGGGGACAGCTGGGGAGAGGCATGGGAACGGACACTCCATGGCAACAGGGATGAGAAGAAGACAATGAGGCCCTTTGGCCTCCTTTGACCTTGATTACTTCATTGTTACACAATTAATGTTCAGTGTACAAAAATGGTTCAATGCAGATTTTTTCCTAAAAATATCACCCAAAGATAAAATAAGCATACTTGGGTATCTCCAGCCAGACCTGGTGCATGTGTTTAAACAAAAATCAAGCCACCCTGTATCAAGAGCCTCAGCATGCAGAGGAGGCGGAGGAGGGCGGGCTCTAGGGCCAGACTCCAGGGTGGCGATCTTGGCTCCACACTTACTAGCTGTGTGACCTGAGGCAAATAACTCCACCTCTCTGTGCCTTTCCTCATCTGCAAAATGAGGATGATAATAATATCTACCTGAGAGGGCAGTCTTAAGGAATAAATGAGTTAATGTTTAGAAAGCACTTAGAACAGGCCCTGAGATACCAAAGTTCTGTACCAATATCGCTGTCAGCATCACCATCACCACCATCATCATCAGAGCTGTTGTAACTCGCCATCGGAAACCAGCAGCTTCCGGCAGGGTCCAGCCTGCAGATGTGTTTTGTTCAGTCCACATAATGGTCTTTGGATCTACCCAGTTGCCAAAATTTGGAATTCCGGAGACTTCATGTTCAAAGGCAGATTTCTGGCTTCTGGAAAAAGCAGGACAATGGGGCGATACTCAGCCCACGTAGTCACAGGGCAAAATCAGCCAGAGGTGGATGGCAGCTGCCCCTGGCAGGGAGGCGGGGCCTCTGCACTTGCCACCCCCCCCCAGGGTTCCTCCCCCCACCCACGTGCTGTGCCCCACGTGGCCTTCATGGGGTCAGCTGTGTGCTTCTCAACACTCATTGAACACACCATGTGAGTAGCACTCACAGCACTTTGATGACCTTGATTTTCGCCATTATGTATGTCATGGATTCTTACTGATGAGCAGGGGGATGTTCTGAGTTTCTCACCTTCATAAACAGCCACGTTGAACATCCTGGGACCTGCAACTTTGGGTCATTCGGGACAAGAGCTAAAACACTGCAGACACTCATAGTTAGAAAGATTTAAGATGGGACTAGACCAAGAGAGCATGTGGCAAGAGAAGGAGCCGCGCTAAAAAAGGGGAGGAGGCATTTTGGAAGTCCTCAGGTCACGGTTGGGTCTCCTTTCTCTCTTCGACAATAGCGGCTTAAAAATCAAAATGCATTGCACAGCCCTGGCTGGTGTGGCTCAGTTGGCTGAAGCATCGTCCTATAAACCAGAAGGTCATGGGTTCAATTACCAGTCAGGGGACATGCCTAGGTTGCAAGTTCAGTCCCCTATCTGGACACATTTGAGAGGCAACTGATCGATGTTTCTCAAATTGATGTTTCCCTCTTTCTTTCTCCCTTCCTTCTCCTCTAAGATCAGTAAGCATGCCCTCGGATAAGAGTTTTTTTAAAAAATGCATTGCACAGACCTGAAATTCAGGGTCCTAAGATGCAGACACAAACTGAGGCTCCAACAGCCAAGTTCAAATTCTCGATTCATCAAATGGCCCAAGGCAAATCTCTCATCCTCCCAGGACTTCTCTCTCTCCTTCAACAAACTGGGACGAAGGCCCAGTCTTCCACCCAGATGGCAACAAGCCGTTGGGCTGCTGTGAGGGTTGAATAACATCATACCCAAAATAAATCCCAGTTGAAATGTTTTTTTTTCAAGAGTGAAGCTATAAGCATTCTAGAAGAAAGCCCCAAAGAACATTTATAATCATTTGAAATTACAACCACTATATAAAAAATAAGTAGAACATAATGCAAAATAACAGAGGAAAAAATATCTACAACATGCATGACAAAGGAGTTACTTTCTAAAAGAGAGAAAGCTTTTATACTCCATAAAAAATTTGCAGAATTCAAAACAAAAGCACTGAGGAAAGGACATAAACAGGCAATTTCAAAAATATGCAAATGGCTTCTCAACTAATCATCAAAGATCTATCAATTAAAAGTGTAAAGTGCTATCCCCCCCCCATTCATTTGTGCAAAATCTTAAAGGTTAATAATATTCAACCCTGGGGAAGCTCTGAGAGGCAAATTGCTACAGTCGCTCTGGAGGGCGGTTTGGCACCAGCGATTAGGCTGGTTCCCGGGCACGCCCTTCATCCCAGCCCTCACCCTGCAGGAAACTCATTCCGCAGAACAATCTGCACCGCCTACAGCGTTTCAGGTACAAGGACGTTCACTGCGGCGCTGTTCACCGCAGGGGCGATAGTTCATTCTAGGTGTCTGACTGACTGGCCCCGGGCACACAGATTAAACGAGATTTCTGGGTGTGTCCGTGAGGGTGTTTCTGGAAGAGATGAGCATTTGGATGGGGGACTCCCTAAAGCAGACGGCTCTCCCTGAGGGGGGTGGGCGCCATCCAATCTGTTGAGGGCCCGAACAGAACAAAAGGCAGAGGAAGGGGAAATTGGCCCCCTATCTCCTAACTCTCCGATTGAGCTGGGACACAGCACCTCATCTTCTGCCTCAGAGCGCATTTCTACCATCAGCGTCATGCATTCTTGGGTTTTCGGCCTCGGGCTGAATTATGCCACCTGCTCTTCTAGGTCTCCAGCTTACAGATGGCAGATCACGGGACTTCTCGGTCTCCATAACCATGGGAACCAATTCTGCATGATCGGTGGATAGATGGATGGATGGATAGTTAGATCTCCTACTGCTTCTGGTTCTGTTTCTCCGGAGCACCCTGACTACTGCAATAGTAAATACTGGAAACAATTTCACCAAATGCAGTTGATTTTTGTGTAGTTGATTTAGGACCTTGCTCTTGGGGAGCAGGGCTGAGGGGTTGGGGAATGAATGGGGAAGGAGGAAGTGCCAACACAAGTTTGCATTATCAAGCTGGCCACGGCCAGCTGTAAGGAGTGGCTCACTCCCACGGGGTCTTTACAGCAGCCCTGCGAAATGCAGCTCAGGACCATCCACCTAGGGCAAGAAGTGGGGGCACACTGCTCCACCAGCTCTTGTCTCCTATTGGTCAGGGCCACCCATGGGCCATTGACTCCCTGGCGCCTCCAGGTGGCACACGCAGAGATTGCAAGCAGGTTCCTGAGGGAGCATCAGAGAAGCCCTGAGCACCGTGTCGCCATGGCTAGAATAAGATTTGAGGACTCAGAGTCATCTTTTTAAAATGTAAATTAAATCATGTTGCTCCTGCTCAAAATGCTCCAAGGGCTTCCATCACCCTTAAAAGACAATCCGAATTCCTCACCGTCATCAGAAATGTCCTCAGGATCTGCCCCCACTTAGCTCTCCACTCCATCTCACACCTGTCTCCCCTCACTCTGCCTGCACTCCAGCCCTTCTGACCTTCAGTTAGCCCTCTGACATGCCACGCCCTTGTCCTCCCCAGGGCCTTTGCACATGCTGTTCCTGCACCTGCCATGCTCTTTACCCAGCTCCCTAACTGGCTCACTCATCCCTTGTTCTCCTTTATGTACCAACACAAATGTCCTTCCTTTATAGAAGCCCTCCCCTCCCCCATGCATCCAACACAAAGCCTGTTGCCCCATTTTCTTCTCTCTTGGCACCCTGGTTTGTTGTCATCCTAGGACATCCCCTGAGGTTACTGCAGGGTCTGTCAGCCTCACTTGGGCAGATGCATCTCATGTCCACAGGTGAACACTCAGCCCTGGACCTGGCACCTGTCAGACACCAACGATTTCTTGAATGAGGAAATACATCAGTGAGATCATCTAGTTCAGAGGTCATCATGCTAGGTTATACTGCCCCCTGGAGGCTGCCTTGGGTTAGGTTCTCCAGAAGCAAGTTCTAGGGTAAGAATTTATGTAAAAATGATTTATTAGGGAATGTTCCCCTGACAAGCCAGTAAGTAAAGTTGCACAGAGGGTAGTCTTTGCTCAATTCCCCAGGGAGCTCTGGGAACAGTGCAGGTCCCATGTTAGAGGTGACCAGGTCAGAGGCAAGGAACTGGGGCATTTTTATCAGTATCACTGTTGGGATTGCTACAGAGGCATTAGGAACTGTACGGAGGTGGTTTTTGGTTGGCAGCGATTGGGGGAGGATGCCGGCAGGTGATGGCCAAGGATGCTAAACACTGTATAATATCTCACCCAGTCACACACAATGAAAAACTGTGCCACTCCAAATGTCAAAAGCACCCCTATAGATCAGTGCTTATTACTTCCAAGTCCTCGTTTGACAGACTTGGAAATTGAGGTACAGAGAGGGGAAGGGACTTGCCCAAGGCAGCACAGCAAAAGAGACACAAAGCTGGGAACTAGAATGCTGATCTTTTCACAGCAGTCCCTGAGTCTTAATTCCTCCTGAAGCCTAAAAGAGAATACTCTAAGCCCGAAGTCCAAAATCCCTCCTGGATTTCTCGAGGGGGCCACGGATCCCCTGTCCTCTGCAGGGGAGAAATCAAACTTGAAGACATCAGAAGCCAGGCCCAAAGCAGATGTGCAACTGAAGATAAGGGAGAGAGAGTTTTCCACCAGACAAATTCGTGCCCTGCTCGGTTTAGACATTAAAATGAACTAACTTAATTTCATGCCATATGCAAATCCTTACCAGCTGTCGGCTCTGTAATCACAGGAGACTTAATGTAATAACTAAACAAGAACAAAAACGCAGCAAATCAGGCTCTGGGCAAGTCCATTGACAGCGGGTTTCGTGTTCCTGGGTGCTCAGCAAGTGCAGAGCGTTTACGGCGGACATCTGGAAGCCCAAACGCCTGCCATCGCCCTCACTGAAGTGCCTGCCGTGAGAATAAATAACGGCTAAGGACTGATCGGGTCGCTGCACACCCTGAGCCCCCCGCGTACCATGAGCATCTCTCTCCAGACCCCACAGCTCCTCCCCAACTGTCAAGGTTCAGATCTGTCCAGCCATCTGGACCCAGGGCTCAGAAGCAGCTAAACCATGTCTCTGGCTCACGGGAACCGAAGGGGTGGGAGGGTGGCTGCTGGTGGAGGCAATGGGCAGAGGCTGGTCTTCCAACCGGAGGACCCCCACATTCCTCAGACTGCCCGAGCCAAAAGTAATAGCAAACACTCATCAAATGCTTACCAGGGGCCAAAAGCCAGGCCCACCACCTTCCATGAATTATCTCAATGTCTCCCAAAGTGTGGAGGATGATTTCAGGTCATCCGTTCACTCACTCACTGCTTCATTCATTCAACAAACGTTTATGACACATCCATGGTGGGCCAGGCACTGGGCTGGGGACATCGCAGCAAACCAAATACACAAACACCTCTGGCCTTGGGAAGCTACATTTCTGGTGGGACAAACCTTTTTTAAATGTGATCACAAAACCCTTTGCACCTGTCAAGGCACCAACAGTATTGCCTTAGGGCGGAGCTCTATGTTTAAAAGTTGATTTAGAGAAACTACGTAACAGGGTGAAAGGTGCTATTGTTAGACTCAGTTTACAGCTCAGGAAACTGAGGCTCGGAGAGGTCCAGGCGTTGGCCTGAGATCGCACAGCTGGACGTGGTGGAGTTCAGAGGTGAACCCAGGTCAGGCTTCAGATCTGGTGTTTTAACCACGGGATTGAGACAGAGGGACACATCAGGTGGCTCGTTTCATTCAAACACTGGGTTCTCGGCCACCAAAAATCCCTGTGCTCATGGCTTGTGGCCACTCTCTGAAAATCCTGCCAAGAGGTTACACAATTTCCCCTTGTCATGTTTTAAGGTTGAAGAGGAGTCAGCCTATTTCACATCCTTCCTTAAGTTTGGGGGCCAGGACCCCAATTCATAACAGCCTGACTCAGGGCCCACGACAATGACCAGGTTCCCACAACACGGAACCCCCCCTTCCATCCCCATAACCCACAGCTAATTCCCCGGCCCCAACTCCCCAGCTCCATCTCAAGTGCAGTGGTCGTGACCATGCCTGTTACTGGCATGCAGGCCTTGAAAGTCTTGAAAACAACAACAAAAAATGATATCAAGCTGGCCTCTCAGCTGTACATAAGGACATATTAAAAGTGAGCACTAGCAATGTTAGATATTTATTCTGACACCTGCTGCTACGTGGACGACCAAGGACAGCAGGCTAAGTGAAGTAAGCCAGCCACAGAGACAAAGACTGTGTGATTCCACTTACAGGAGCCACTTAGAGTCGCCAGCATCCTAAAGACACCAAGTGGAAGCGGGTCTCCCTAACTAGGGGAGGACAGAATGGGAGCTCCGGTAAAACGGGCAGGAAGTTTCAGCTGAGGAAGTAAAAGGAGTTAACAGGGATGACCGATGGTGATGGCCGTAAACAGTGTGCATACGTTCGACACCACAAAACTGTCCACCCAAACTAATTAAGGTGCTAAATTTTGTCATGTGTATTTTACCACAATACAATAATAACAACAAACAAGGGCAATATCTAGTGTAGCAGAAGGTGAAAAGTGAAAGTATTTCTATATGCATCGTTTATGGCTAAAAAATATTATAGAAAACTGACCCGGATTACAGGCTCAGGGAAACATCTTAATGAAATCCAAGAGGCAATTTTAAGTGACTTTCATAAAAAGAAAAAGAAAAGGAAGAGGCTTCAGGTCAAGATGGCGGTGTAGCAGAGATGGCTCACCTCTTCGCACGACCACACCAAAATTACAACTAAAATATAGAACAACCCTCACTCAGGAAAGTCAGAAACTGAGTTGAAAGGAAGTCTAACAACTACAGAACTGAAGAAACCACATCCATCCAGACGGGTAGGAGGGGCACAGACGTGGAACAGGCTGGTCCCACACCCCTGTGGATAAAAATTCAGGAGGGATATCTCAGGAGCAAGGAGTCCCAAACCCACACCAGGCCCCCCAGCCCAGGATTCCAGTGCCAGGAAGATAGGTCCCCACAACTTCTGGCTGCAAAAACCAGCAGGGACTGAGTCGATGGAGGAAGCTGCTGGAGCCCTAAGCAGTTCCTCTTGGGGAACCTACACACAGACTCACCTACTCAGACTCGCTCCCTCTGAGCCCCAGCACCAGAGTGGGAGCTTGAAGGGCACAGTGGTAAACAGGGAGAGACTGAAGTGTCTGACATCAGGGCGAGCAGAGGCCATTGTCCCTTTGCTGAGCTCTCCCCTCACAGAGCTGGTAGGCTGGTGCCACATCTGAGACTCCACCAACCTGGCTAACACAGTGTGATCCACCTTAAAGATCAGTAGAGGCTCCGCCCCACCCAATTTATGGGCCCACCCAAGCTGCTGTTCTGTAAGAATGGCTGGTCTCAGCTCCTAAATCCTTTCAAACAAGCAACAGCTGGCTTCACTGAGCCCTAGTGGCAGCCAGATTAGAGTCACAGATTGTCTTCACCTGGGAATCTGCAAGGCCAGCACAAGTAGCAGCCGTCTCAGATTGCTTTGCAGCTCAGGCAGGGTGCCCTGAGCAAAACACAGGTGGGGCTGACCTTGGCCTGCACCACCCGTGAAACGCCAGGGTCAGCCCACCGAATGGACAGCTACAGACCACACTGAAGCACCACCACTCTGCCCTGCACAGCTGATCCTCCATGGAGGGCAGAGGTTGGTGGTCAGTGGTCACAGGCAGTCCTTGCAGCTGACTGGCCTGGGTCAATCCTTCCCATTGATCTGCCAACAGCAACCAAGGCTCAACTATAGAAGGAGGGTGTACTCAGCCCACACAAAGAGCGCACCTTGAGCACCCAGCTTGGGTGATAGGGGAGGCTGTGCCACTGGACCCTACAGGACACCTACTACATTAGGCCACACTACCAAGCCATGGAGTCAAAGCAGCTCTACCTAATACATAGAAACAAACACAGGGAGGCTGCCAAAATGAGCAAAGAAACATGGCCCAAATGAAAGAACAGATCAAAACTGCAGTAAAAGAACTAAGCAAAACGGAGATAAACAATCTATCAGATGCAGAGTTCAAAACACTGGTTGTAAGGATGCCCAGGGAACTTGGTGAGGAACTCAGCAGCATAAAAAAGATCCAGTCAGAAATGAAGGCTACATTAATTGAAATAAAGAACAACTTACAGGGAAACAACAGTTAGAGTGGATGAAGCTGAGAATCAAATCAATGATTTGGAACATAAGAAAGCGAAAAACAACCAATCAGAACAAAAAGAAAAAAGACTCCAAAAAAATGAGACTAATATAAGCAGCCTGTGGGACAACTTTAAGAGGTCCAATAGTTGCCTCATAGGGGTGCCAGATGGAGAAGAGAAAAAGGAAGAAATCGGAAATCTATCTGAAAAAATAGTGATAGAAAACTTCCCTAATGTGGTGAAGGAAATGCACAGGCAAGTCCAGGAAGCAGAGTCTCAGTTATGATGGATGCAAGGAGACCCACACCAAGACACATCATAATTAAAATGCCAAAGGTTAAAGATAAAGAGAAGACCTTAAAAGCAAGAGAAAAGAAGTTAGTTACCAGAAGGTTGCCAAATGGGAGGGGGGAGGGAGAGAATGGGTGAAGAGGTGAGGGGATTAAGAAGTACAAATAGGTAGTTGCAGACTAGCCATGGGGATGTAAATTACAGTATAGGGAATAGGGTAGCCAAAGAACTTATATGCATGACCCACAGACAGGAACGATGGTGGGGGGACTGCCTGAGGGAGTGGGGGATGCCGGGTGGAGGGGGGCAAAGGGGGAAAATCAGGACAACTGTGATCACATAATCAATAAAACACAATTTTTTAAAAAAAGGAAAACGGTCTGTCACTATGCGATCGTCTTAACACACGTGATGCTCCTGGTTTGGTGCCTGGCACCTGGCAGGCAGTTTGCTGGAGGTTTGCTGGTTTGCCCCCAGCCCCTGCCTCCAAAAGAGGGAGTCGTGGAGAACATGTCAGCTCATGCTGGCGTGCACCTGTCCAGCTGTGCTCCGGAGGGGCCACTTTCCCCACCACATTCTCAGAACAGCTGGGAAGGCTTGAGATGGAAGAGGGGGGACCAGGGTCACCGGCCTTGAAGGAATCCGCTCCCTTCTCTCTCAGGCCCGTGGGCTAATGTGACAGCTGCACCCCCAGCCAGTGAATTGTTCCCAAAGAGATTGGAGACACCGTTGTCGTAGGAGAAACCTTGGAGAACCTTAAGGAGGCAAAGAATAAAAATGCTGAAAGAAGCCAGTCACAAAAACCACCTATTGTATGATTCAATTTATAGGAAACATCCAGGAGAGAGACACCTACACAGACAGAAAATAGATTGCAGGGGGGCTGAGGTAGGACGCTGGTGAAGCAGGGGCTGATGGCTAAAGGGTATGTATGGGGTATCTCTCTGGGGTGGTGAAAATGTTCTAAAATCGACTGTGGTGAAGGTTTCACAATCCTGTGATGGTACTAAAAACCATCGAATTGTACACTTTAAATGAATGAATTGTGTGCTATGCAAATTATATCTCAAGAAAGCTGATGTTAACAAACAAAAAAAGTTGCCTCGGCTCTAAACTTAGTTCTCCAGTTCCTCTAAGCTCTCCAAAGCCGCTAGCATCTCTCTTATTAGGGCGGCCCTGAATTCACAATAATTTTTTTAAAGAGCATTTTCTCAGCACCTGAAAAAAAGACCCTTTGATGTCCATCTAAAGCCCTCCTAGGAATTCTTATCTATTTAAAAGAGGGGAATACTTATTAAAAGCTTGGCTTTCTTGGCTAGCCAAGTACTCGTGTTAATTTCCTCGTCTCCACGTTACTATGGCAACACAAAGCTCCGCTGAGAGCTTTTGGGGTACATCCAAAGGGACTGCAATCTGGACCCAGGGTGAACCGCAGCCACTCTGCACAGCAGCCCCCATGCCCTGGCCGCCTCGCTGATGGACGCTGCGGGAGGGGGCCAAGGCATGGGGGCTCACCGACAAGCGGGAGGACACAGAGAGGGGCTCCTCTTGGTTCACACTCCATGCCGGCCAAGTGGCTACCCTGGGCCATCGGCACCAACCCAGGAAGAGGAGAGGGTACCACTCGCATCTCTCAGAGGCTGTGATATGAAACGGCCTGGGGAGCACCTGAGCCAGGCTCCATGTCAACGTGACCATATTTTGTGGCAGTAGAAGGCAGCATCTCGGGCCCATGAGAGTAACACAGCCTGAATGCTTTCATTAAACAGCCCTCTGTTCTCATAGGTAGGTCTCAGACCTGCAGAAGCTCCCTGCCTCCAGGCCCTGATGACTCGGCCACGCAAGACCAAAGGGGCCTGCAGCCCACATATGCTGTCAGGCTGTCGGGCAGAACCGTTGTGTCTGAGGAGGCCAGGTGCAGAGGGTGTAGGGTAGGCAGCCTCCAAGATGGCCTCCAAAGGCCTTCACCTCCAGGTTGGTTTGTTCCAAGGTGAGTCTGCATTGTGACCCAGAGAGTTCAGCAGAGGTGACAGTGTGTGAGCCATCAGCCCAGGGACACCCACACAGGGTCCCCCAAACTCTGTCTCTTGGCAGTGCCTCAAAAGCTGAACGTGACCCCACTGGGTATGCCTAATAAAGAGCTTTAGTAGTCAGGAGGTAGAGCTGCTGGAGTCTCTCTTCTTCTGCAGCATCTTTGAGTTAGAAGGAGGAGAAAGAAACACTCAAGCACGCTGGGAACTGAGAAGAGCCTGGGAGTGAAGGGAGAGAGAACCAGTAGGATGTATTTTCTTTTAAATGCAGGCGAGTCATTCTGGAGCCATCCCAATGCAATATAGCCTCAAGCTGGGGGGTTCGGGGTTTTCTCAGCAATCTAATCTGCCTCTGCCACCAAGAAGTGCTTGACTGTTGTTTCTTAAAGATGCACAAGGGTTTTTCTTGTTTTGTTTTGTTTTGCATAATGAATACATTTCCCATGCAGCCACTTTCTTAGGTTCTCTATGGAGTGTCAAGGTTAGCTTTTAGAAAAATCCTCCGTGGGCCACTGGGAGGCAATTTCCACCCAATACAGAAACTTAAGAGGGAGAAAGACAACTTTTCAATATCACCCCAGGGAGCATATTTTGTGCATTTAACACAACTGAATGCAGACAACATCCAGAAAGAAAACTGAGTGTGCTCTTTTGACAATGGGCATTAAATGGGGGAAGTGACGCCAGGTGAATTACTGCCCCCTGGTGTCTGTGGACAGTGGTGCAATCATTTGCTGATAGTCATTTGTGGTGTTGCTTCCTGCGTTCCCTGCTACCATCTCCTGCCCATTTTATTTTATTTTTCTTATAGCCATTTTCAGGGACCCTAAAGATGTCAATGTCTTGAAGACTCATAACATGGCTTTACTATTGCCAGTTTTCTCTAAATTTCTGCAGAAGCACATCCAGGTAAGCAGAATCATTGGCTGGCTTCCTGCCCATTTTGAAAGCCTTTAAGCAGGAATCTGGAAGTTCTCTGTAGCTGGCAGACAAACATGCCAACTGTTTAAAAATCTGGAGATTCTGTTTAAAAATCTAGGCCTGACATTTCTTTTGAAATATGCAGTCCAGTCAACTTCTGGACTGCATGCTAGCATAATAAATGTAGGCTGAAGCTGAGAAGCTGCTGCCCACTTTGGATGGGACAGGTGTTCGCACTTTCTCCACACTCCCCACCTTTCCCTATTGTCTCATGCTCAGGCAGTTTTATTCACTAATAGTTCTTATACAGCTTCTGGATTCGCTACCATAGCCTAAACTCCCTGAAGAGCTTGCACTGGCACCCCAAGAAGGAGTGACGAAGGGATGGTACCTTTAAAAGTGTGTGATTACATCACCTTATGCCTAGGAGGGAGACAGAGGTCCCCAAGCCCCATAATACCCAGTCCAGTGAGGGTAAGTGACCTGCTCAAGGTCACACAGCTAATAAGTAGTGGGCCCTGCACTTGAACACACATCTGTCTGACCCCAGGACCTCACTGCTTTCCACTCCACCAACCATCCCCCATAATTAGCTGGTTGCATCACAGTCCCTCCTCTGGGAAAGGGTTTTGCATTACTGCTTGAGCCATCGGAAGTGAAATTCAGGCAACACAGAGAGAATGACGTTCAAGATCTTTGTTCAAAAGATGGAAACAGGAAGCCCCAGAAATAACCACCATCCTGATTTTCTTTCTTAAAAACTCCATGGTTGGTCCTTCTGCAGATATTTCTTATTCAATTCAAGCCAACAAAATTTCGCAAGCTTCTACTACCACATGCCATTCTTCATGCCAAGGGCTGGGAGTTGGGCAAAGGTGGGGCCAGTTATAAGCTATAAACAGGGAGGCCAAACAGCAAGGGCCAAAGCTGCTTGGTCCCTCACCTCCCAATGTCCCCACATGGTGTCTTTCATGACAACACGCATCTGGCCTGGGCCTGGACACTTCCTTTTGTGCTGTGAGTCAGCAGCTTTCCTAAAACTGGAATCTGACTGAGCCCTATGAAATGGCAATGGGGTGAGCCCCAGGGGATGGAGCAAGCTGCAACTCTGACAGTTTTTTCTGCAGGTAACAAATACGCAATGACTTGGTGTCTTTTCTAGGAATAATTGCAATAGCACACACTCACCACTTGGCTCTCACACAAAACCCTAGAGGATGGACCGTCATCACACTGCGCCAATCTCACACAAACGGGATCAGCTGGGTCAAATCGCTGAATGCACTCAGTTTGCAAGTGGCAGACATGGGATTTGAACTCAGGGCTGTGTGACTCCAATGGTGACAACCACCACCACTCCCTCGGAGTGGCTCCCCAGAGGAAATGTGTGTTCTGGACATCAGACCTCGAAGGGTCAGGCCTTCTGCAGTGGGCCAAAGCTAAGCTGTAACAGGAAAGCTGGCTCACCACAGAGCATGGAGCTGCCCCATGAGGGCTGGGCTGCCACCACGGGACTGCTTCTTCGAGGCCACCTCACAGCCTGCTGTCCCACAGCTGTGCAGTTGCACGACAGAACTGTCTTCACTGAATGGTCTCCCACTTCACCGCAGCCCCAGCTGGGGGCTCCTGTTGGCGTTGAACTGACACCAACGACCATCGGTTGACATGACATCTTAATGTTTAGAATTACTGGGAATGCTGCAGGTCCTGGATGTTTCATTTCAATATTTCTGAATTAAGATGGAGATTTCAAAAAGAAAATAAAGGTTTCAAAGCGTGTGGTGATTGCAGGGGTCGGGGGAGGTGGAGGAGGGTACAAGGAAGATAAACGATGATGGACAGTGTGCAGTTGATGTGCTGTGGAATTGTGCACCTGAAACCTGTATAATTTTGTTAAGCACTGTCACCGCAATATATTCAATAAAAAGGAAAAAAATAATAAATACCAAAAAAAAAGAAAAAGAAAAGATGGAGGTTTCAGCTTTCACGAAGGAAAAAATCGCCCCCTCGCCCTCTCTCTCTGGGAAGCCAAAACAAGCAGCCAGGCCCTTCTCTGGAGGATCCAAATTAAAAAGTCAGGGACGAAAAGAGAGAAGGTGAGAAAAAGGAGCAAAGGCAATTCTGGTAGCAGAGGGTGGAGGGTAGAAGTGGGCTGCGAAGTCAGACTTACAGGGTGGAGAGGTGCAAACCACCAACATCCTCATATTACACCTAAGGAAACTGAGGCCAGGAGCGATGCCTACGAAGGAGACCTGCGGGAAGGACAGCAGTTTCAAACCGGCGGAATTGTGAGTTCCCCAGTTCCCATGCCCGCAAAACCGCCTCAACGCGGCATTTTCTGTACCCACTACTCCCGCCGGTCGCCCAGGCCCCACCCCTCCTGTTGTTTATTGGCTGCTGCGAGCACGAGACCAAAACAGAAGCCAGCCAATGGGAGTGGCCCACGGCGAGACTTTCGCCGGGAAGCTGATGGCGACGCGGAAACCCGGAAGTGCGAGGACTGCACTAGTGCAGGAAGCCAACCCGCTGTGATGAGAATGACCGGCCGACCAATGGCGAGTTGGGGGGGGCGGGGCCAGAAGGCCGGCAGCGGCGGCGGAGGTCTTGCTAGCCCGCCGCGGAGCTAGCGAACGCAGGGACAGCAGCGGCAGGGCCTGGCAAAGGTGCGCGGTGGGGAGGGGGCGAGCCCGAGGGACTTGGAAGGAGCGAGCCGGGAAGAGTGCGGTAGGACGGAGAGCTCTGGAAGGGGTTCGGAAAGGGGCGGCTCCCCAGAATGACAGTCCAGTGCTCTCCCCTCCCTGGGCCTCAGTTTCCCCCTTCCTAGAGTAGTGGTGGGTGAGAGATCGCGCCGCCCGGAACGCACTTCCAGCTCCCCGCTCACACCTGCGTCACCGGCGAACTCCAGCCACCCCGAGGAGCCCGTCCCTCGGAGATAACGCGCAGACCACCTGGACGAAGAGTGAGCCACACCGTCTCCATACGCCCACAGTGGGCCAAGCGTACCCCCATTAGAGCGCGTAGGAAGCCATTTCTGAAGTTATGGATCAACGAGCCAGCGCCCACCCCTTGCCCCCACCGTTAAACCTACAGCTCTGAGCGATGAGAAACCCAACCAGCCATCTCTGGTTCTTGGAGGCCTAGCACCAGGAGCAGGTGCACAGGCCCTGGTTATGGATATAGGATAGAGGTGATGCCTCGGGCACCCTAGACTAAGACACACTGGGGATTCCTTCCCGGTGCTTCTGTTTACCCTGTGGGCCTCGTGGGAATCGACTCGCCCAGTCTGTGTCTTGTTCCCCTCTTCTGTACAACGGAGCTGGGGTGGCTGTCCTTCTTAGGGTAGTGAGGGTTAAGTGAGTTAACGCATGGCTAGCGCTCAGCTTAGCACTCAGCACACCATAGTTGCCCAATAAATGCTTATTGTTAGCATGCCTGACCCCTCCACTTTCACTGCCAGCCCCCAGCACAAACCCCTGTCACAGAGGACGAGGGGTCACTGGCTCTGGCCCACACTCTGAGTTCTTCTTGAGATGTTTGACTGCCCAAACTCTAGGCAGCATCCCTGCTGGACAGGCCAGAAAAGGAAGGCCAGAGAGGGGACTGGCAACACGGCTAATATAAGACTCAGGACAGGAAGAGGTAGCCAGCCATGTGACAATACATCAGGCCACCAAACAGTTGTGCTTATCAAAGAATGGGCCTCAGAACTGCCTTGGCCAATCTGGGTATGTGTGTGGTTGTTATTTTTGTCCCGGACACTCAGTGTTTGGGGTCACAGGCCACAGAATTTGTGCTGAAGCGGGGTAGACTTTAGAGCCACAGGCCCCGCATTCAAGTCCTAAGGCTGACACCTGCTCACTGGGTGACTTCAGGCAAGAGGCACTTCACTTCTCCAAGCCCGTTTCCTCATCTGGAGAGTGGGGTGACTGTAGCATCAGCTCCTGTTGAAGATTGTAGGAGGGTATGTGTAGGTCCTTAGTGCTTAGCACAGGGCCTGGCACACAGTAAGTGCTTAATAAATGCTGGGCAGCGGCAGTAGCACTTTTCAGACACACCGCCCTGGAGGGGGTACCAGTCCTTCCAGGCTGGCCCATCCGCATTTATATCCACTCCTTGCTTGCCCCCACCCCCCAGTCATAGTGAGTGAAGAGGCGTGGGGGTCTCCAAGCCCTAGCTGGAGTCAGAAATGCATCCCAAACATACCAGTTCCCCTGCCTCATCTCCAATGCTTGGTTCCTTTCAGATCCAGCTCTCTCTCAGACGACTGTGGATATGTGCAAGGGGGCCACCCCTGAGTCCAGATGACACTCATGCCAATGGCTTCAGTGATGGCCGTGACTGAACCGAAATGGGTCTCAATCTGGGGCCGCTTCCTGTGGATGATGCTGCTGAGCATGGTGCTGGGGTCCCTGCTGGCCCTGCTGCTGCCCCTGGGGGCCGTGGAGGAGCAGTGCATGGCCTTGCTCAAAGGCTTCCACCTGCTCAGCAGCAAAGTGGACAAGGCACAGCATGCCATCACCAGATACACCAGACCGTCCACAGAACTCAGTGTCACCTCCAAAGACGCAGCAGTACTGGTGGTCCAAACCAAGTCCTCTCCGGGTAAGACGGAGTGACTCTCTCTCCTGGACTCTTGGTTTTTTGCTTTGTTTGGATTATGCCACATTTGATTTATCTGTTATCATGTTCTCTACATTTTTTAAAATTATTGGGGTAACATTGGTTAATAACAAATTTTAGGTATACAACTTGACAATATGATGTCTGTTTATTCTGTGGGGTGACGTTGGTTAATGAGGTTATATGTGTTTCATGTGTACAAGTCTGTACATGTCATCTGTATACTGCATTGTGTGTTCACCACCCAGAATCTATAGTCTCCTTCTCACCGCACACTTGACCCCTGCACCGTCCTTGCCCTCCCTGTCCCCGTTTTCTCTGGGAACCACCATTCAGTTGTCTGTATCTATGAGTTTTTGTTTGTCCATTCATTGCTTTATGTTTTGTATCCCACATGAGTGAATTTGTATGGTTCTTGTCCTTTTCCATCTGACTTATTTCACCTAGCATAATACTCTCAGGACCCAACCATGCTAAGGCAGATGGCAATGTCCAGTCGTTTTTATGGCTGAGTAGTATTCCTTTGTGCGTAGGTACCACACCTTCTTTATCCATCCATCCCAGGGCACCTGGGTCCCCACGTTTGGGCCACTGTGAAGAATGCTGCAATGAACACAGGGCTACATATATCGTGATGTTTTCACATTTTTCAAGTGGATACCCAGAAGAGGGATTGCTGGGTCACATGGTAGCTCTTTTAATTTTTTTGAGAAACCTCCATCTGTTTTCCATAGCGGCTGCACCAGTTTACGTTCCCACCAGCAGTGTGCGAGGGTTCCCTCTTCATGTCCTCCCCAACTCCTGTTATTTCTTTATTGATAATAGCCATTTTAACAGGTATGGGGTGGTATCTCGTTGTAGTTGTAACTTGCATTTCCCTTACAACTAGTGATGTTGAGCAACTTTTTTTAAAGATTGTATTTTTAGAGAGAGGGGAAGGGAGGGAGAAAGAGAGGGAGAGAAACATTGATGTGAGAAAAATCAATCTTTGCCTCACAAGCCCTGGACCTGGGATAGAACCTGCAACCCAGGCATGTGCCCTGACTGGGAATTGAACCAGCGACCTTTCCACTTTGCAGGATGATGTCCAACCGAGTCACCTTGTCAGGGGAATGTTGAGCATGTCTTCCTTGGAAAAGGGTCTACTCAGGTCTTCTACCCATTTTTTAATCAAAATTTTTTCATGTGTTGTTGGATTGTAAGAGTTCTTTATGTATTTTGCATGTTGGCCCCTTATGGGAGGCATCATTTGTAAATAGTCTCCCATTCAGTTGGTTGCCCTTTTGTTTTGTTGCTGGTTTCTTTTTTGCTGTACAGCTTTTTAGTTCGATATAGTGGTTTATTGTTTGCTGGGTTTTGTTTGTTTTTTTGCTTTGTTCACAAAAACTCCCAAGACCAAGGTATTTAAGTGTAGTGCCCATATTTTCTTCCATGTGTTTTATTGCTCCAGGTCTTGTAATCAAGACTCGAGCCCACTTTTGGTAACTTCTGTGCAGTGTCAGTGGTTGTTCTATTCTTTTCCCACGCCATTTACTGAGCCGTCCCTTTCTCCAGTGTTGTTTTCGGCTCCTTCTGTGAAAATCAGTTGCCCGTGTACATGTGGGTTTACTTCTGGACTCTCAATTCTGTTCCATCGGTCTGTGTTTTTCTGCCGGTACCATACTGTTTCAGTTGCTGCCGCTCTGCGCTTTTGCTGCGTGCCCCGAGCTCTGGTATGTTGGATTTGCACTTCCCAGCCTACTTTACCAGGTTCTGCCAAGGTGTGTGGAGCAGTGGAGGCAAGTCTGCACTCTCACGACTCTGCCCTCTGCCCCACCAGCAGCAGAAGGCTGCCAGCACCACTGCGTTATGACTTCCCACTGCCTCTACCTGGTTTTGCCCAGGTGGGGAGCCAGGGAGGAAGCTGCCTTGTACCGGAGGGAAACTGCCCGCCCCACCTTACGGCCCAGGCTCTAGTGTGAGGGCTGCAGCACGGCCTCTCCACTGCTGCCAACTCGCTGGAGCCAAGGTGATGCTGAGCCTCGTCTGCAGCCACCATCCCTGCCCTTCCCCCATCCCACCTTCCCTACTAACCATCCTCAGATGTCCCTGTGTGTGGATCTTTCCAGCACATCTGTGTGTTGAGCAGGGGATCCTTTTTTCAGTTATCTGACTTTTTGTACATTACAGGGGAGAAACAATGGAGTCTTCTCTCTCCCCCATGATGCTCACGTCACTCTCAGCACTTGCTAATGCAACAGATGTTTAGTGTCTACTATGTCCTGTGTGCAGGGTATGGGGTGTCACAGTGAAGTCAGCCCTGACCTCCCAGCCTAGACAAGCTGACAGGTGACCCATACAGTGCCGGCAGTGTGGTGATGGGGGAGCAAAGGGGGCCACAGCAGCATACCAGGAAGGCTCCCTGGAGGAGAGTGTGAGCAGGAGTGATCCAAACGAACAGTCATGAGGGGAGAATTATCCAGCAGAGGCCAGAGGGTAAGAGTGTCTCGGGTGCTTGAGGAACTAAAAGAAGCCCCTTAAGTATAGCTGACACTCACTTGGTGGGGGAGCTGGTAGAAGGAAGACTAGATGTCAGGCAGGGTGCAGCTGAAAGCCACTAGGTTAAGAGAATTAAAGGGCCCAGGGAGGGAAAGCCTCAGGGGCTAGTACCAGCGGGGAGCTATTCACAGCCTGGCCTCCAGAGGCAGGGGAGGCCCGTCAGGGTGCAGGGAGGGCCAAGTGATGGGAGCTGTGGCCAGAGGTTCACAGAGGTTCACATGTGGCAGTGGAAGGCGGCAGGGGGCGGCCAGGTGATGCCTCCCAGGGCTGTGGGACAAATGGAAAACTGCCAGCCCACCACCCTGTGGGGCTGTGGGGAATAAGCACATCCACACATGCAGTAGTACAGGGCATGCTGAACGGAGGAGCAACGTGGCTGGACCAAGCCCCCGAGCCTATGGCTTTTGGGCCCCAGCAGCTGACCACTCACCTGAACATGCTTTGCCACTCCCTGCCCTCCCTGACTGCTTCTTTGGCTCTTTTCCAGCTGGTAAGTTAGAAGCCAAAGCAGCTCTGAACCAAGCCCTGGAAATGAAACGCCAAGGCAAGCGGGAGAAAGCTCACAAGCTCTTCTTGCACGCCCTGAAGATGGACCCAGACTTTGTGGATGCACTCAACGAGTTTGGCATCTTCTCGGAAGAGGACAAGGACATTATCCAGGCAGATTACTTGTACACCAGAGCGCTGACTATCTCACCCGACCACAAAAACGCGCTGATCAACCGGGACCGGACGCTACCGTTGGTAGAGGAGATTGACCAGAGGTACTTCAGCATCATCGACAGCAAAGTGAAGAAGGTCATGTCCATCCCCAAGGGCAACTCCGCGCTGCGAAGGATCATGGAGGAAACGTACTACCATCACATCTACCACACGGTTGCAATCGAGGGCAACACGCTCACCCTCTCAGAAATCAGGCACATTCTGGAGACCCGCTATGCTGTGCCGGGAAAAAGCCTGGAGGAGCAGAATGAGGTCATTGGCATGCACGCAGCAATGAAGTATGTCAACACGACACTGGTTTCCCGCATCGGGTCCGTCACCATCAGCGACATACTGGAGATCCACAGGCGGGTGCTGGGTTACGTGGATCCCGTGGAAGCCGGCAGGTTTCGGACGACACAGGTCCTCGTGGGACACCACATCCCTCCACACCCTCAGGAGGTGGAAAAGCAAATGAAAGAGTTCATACAGTGGCTCAACTCTGAGGACGCCATGAATCTGCACCCAGTGGAGTTTGCAGCCTTGGCCCATTATAAACTTGTTTACATCCACCCTTTCATTGACGGCAACGGAAGGACTTCACGCCTGCTGATGAACCTCATCCTGATGCAGGCGGGCTACCCACCCATCACCATCCGCAAGGAGCAGAGATCAGAGTACTACCACGTACTGGAAGTCGCCAATGAAGGCGACGTGAGGCCATTCATTCGCTTCATTGCCAAGTGTACAGAGACCACCCTGGACACCCTGCTCTTTGCCACAACAGAGTACCCAGTGGCACTGCCTGAGGCCAAACCCAACCACTCTGGGTTCAAGGAGACACTACCTGTGAAACCTTAACCCTTAAAAGCCTCCCTTAGTGATAGGATTTCCCAGGGGAGAAAAAATCAAAACTTAGCATTTCTAGAAACCTTGTCGTTTCCCAAAGCAAAAGGAGACAGATAAGGAATTTAAACATTCTTTACCTCCAATTTTTTTTTTTAAGAAAAAAACTAAATTATTAAGACTTGTCTCTAGGATAACTTATAATTCAGCCAAGTTATTTATTTTTTTCTTTTGAGCTAGTAAATGTTGTGTGGTGTCTGCCATCTGTGCTGGTGGCCCATGCTTACAGTGGTCCCAGCAGGCGTTGGGGGCACCCATGTTCTTTGCATGTGACCAGAACAGGTTCTGGAGCGGAATTTGCACTAAGGTGGGGAGAGGCCAAGACTGGGGTGAGATCCAGAGACACAGGACTAACCCTCCGAGTCTTTCTCTGAGACTGGCCAACAGGTTCTGTGACTTTCCCTGGGAGAACCTGGCCCCAGTTTTGAGAAATGATTGAAAGCTTGCTTGTTGCTTCCCTACAAAGAGGTTGGTGTTGTGACTGATTCTTACTGGCAGGGCAAACTTCTCAGATATAAAATGAAATGTGCGTTGACAACATTTCTAGTTTGGTATCTTGCTTATTCCAAGAGCCAGAGTTTGCAAACTCTAGTGCTGGAGGCTGTTTTTCCCTATTAATACTATTTTTCTAATTAAGAACAGGGGAATGGCCAGCCTGGTGTTTCCTTTGCTGTCCGTGTTACACTCCTGCATCTGCAGCAGCTCAGCCCAGACGTTTCCGTCTGAAAGTTCTCTGTGTTCCCGGACTGAATCATGCTGCAGATCAGGCAGTGTGCAAGCAGGCAGGTCTGCCCTCACTCCCCTCTCTGAGTGTGACCTCTGTAACCAGGTGTTACAGAGCACCTCTGAGAAAACAGAAGCCACATCACCACCAAGTATTTTTTTTTTAATCTTCACCCAAGGATTATGTTTATTGATTTGAGAGAGAGAGGGAGAGAGAAACATTGATCAGTTGCCTCCCGGATGTACCCTGACTGGGGGACTCAAATCCACAACCTTCTGGTGTATGGGAAGATGCTCCAACCCGCTGAGCCACCCAGCCAGGGTTAAGTAAGCATGTTGGTAATGAATTAGAGCATCAATTTGTACTGAACCACGAAAACCCTTTGACCACAGCCAGGACATGTCCCCTTTTGCCATGCAGTTCAGTCCACTTACTGACCTGACCCCGACCGCCCACAGCCACCGTGCTGTCCAGCACCCCCGGGGAAACAGGAGAGATTGCCTTGGAATGGCCTTATTTTTCTACCAACTCATGAAATGTATGTACTACAGCCAAGCCGTCATTCTGTGGAAGCAGAAAGAATCTTCTCTTGCAATCACACACCACTCAGAAGCCAACACAACTGCTGCTATTCAGTGAGACCGGCCAGAACCTCGGGCTCCCGTCCCGGGGCAGAGCCCGGCCGCCCAGCGCTGCCCTGCACCGCGTCCGCGTCCGGGGGTCGGTCACTGTTCTTACGTAGCAATTGTTTATAGTTACTTAACTGTGTAATAAGCACATTCAGAATGGTTTCCTCAAAGATTAGGGGAAATAAGTGTAAAGATATATGAAATGGGCCCAAGTGAGTTATGCAAATCTTTATAAAAATATTTTCATACTTGTATGCTACCAAGAAGGTATTTCTTACACCTTAAATCTTCTACGTCTTGGTTTTATAAGCACACCGAGGAAGCCGGATGGAAGTGCTTGCTTCGTACTATTGAAATTGGCACTTTAGGTAAATGTGAAGGACCTTAACGAATAACTGACTCTAATAAAAGTATTTTATTATATTAAATAAATAACTGAGACTTTCCTGTCTTCTTCAAGAGATGGTTCCATTTGTCAGAGGCCCTCAGACCCATTCTTTACATAGTTCTGGCAGCTGAGCAGACCCAAGATGGGAACTCCCACAGGGCAGAGACAAAGATAGCTGACCAGCTGCCCACCTAGGCTGACAGACACGACTCACTGATCTCTCAGTTAGGACTCAAGTAGCTGAAAGTGGTTTTTCATGTTTCTATTTACCATGAGTCCATGATCTTCTGGGGAAAACACACAAGCCCAGTCACATATTCCTAAAAATTCCTATCTAGAACAGTCACTGCCACGAACCCAACCCGGGTCCTGCTCGGGTCTGAAAAGGTTCACCTCGGTGCAAAGCCTGTGCTGACACCTGAGCGTGTGAAGAGAGAACAGACCAGTGAACTGTAAAGCGGCAAAGAGTAGAACCACCCGAACCCGGCTTGGTAAGGGAACATTCTCGGCTCTGCAGGGTCAGCCCTGGACCAGCCCAAACCCTCCCCCACCGAGCAGGCGTCCGAGGGCAGGGAGGGGCCGTTGCTGAGCACAACGCAGCCTCTTCTGGCTGCTTATAGGTAAGAAATACCCACTGCCTGCATTCAGGTCCCATTACTCCTAACACATTTTTGCTTTGTGCAAAGACACAATAGAGGGGGCCTACGGATTAAAAGACCCAGCTATGACCCACCAATCCCAACGTACGGGACGGAACTGACATTTATGAAACAATAGGAAACGGGAAGGTGCCTGGACAGTTGATGACACTGGGGTATTACTGCTCATGTTCCGAGAATAATGATGAAACTACGGCCTCTAGGTTCTCATCTCAGAGACGCACGCTGCAACACCGCTGGGTGCTGCTCTGATGTCGGGGAGCCCTCAATATGGACGGGGGGAGGGGGTGTAGGCAGAGGCAGAGAGGAAGAAAGATGGGCTCTGGGGCGAGAGATGCTGACATTCGATGGGAGGCACATAAAGAGTTTATCTTACTTATCTTTATCATTTTAAAATCTTCCACTTAAAAAACATTATGTTAAATATAGTGAGGCTTGAATGAGGCACAAACACTTAAAAACCAGCTGAGCTGCCCTGGCTGGGTGGCTCAGCTGGAGCGTCCTCCATACACCCAAAGGCTGCGGTTCATCAGTGGCTCATACAGGAGCCAACCAATCAGTGTTTCTCTCTCTCCCCCGCCCCTTACAAAAACCACCAAACATATCCTCGGGTGAGGGTTAAAAAAAGAGCTGATTTCCATCACACCTGAGAGTCCCGGATTTCACCCCCGCCCCCAGTGCCTATATGACGTAAGTTTCCCTACTGAGCTGCCAATGTCGGCTACCAAGGCAGTAAATCCTCGATGACAGAGTACAGATAGAAACGCATAAAAGCTCAAGTGTGAACTGCCATAAACTGAAGTTTAAGGCTAACAACACATCACAGCTGAATGGACTGAAATCAAAGTGACGTGGGACTTGACTTATAGAAGTTCTATTTACACATCTGTTAGGTAAAGGAAGGCACACCCATTTCAAAGGATCGACATTGGAATGTTGGTACCCACGCTGAGTACCACTCTACAAGAGGGTTTTAAGAGAACTTCGGTTTAATAAACAAACCTAAATGGGGAAAATTTAAGTTTGCACTTGACATGGTATTTAAACAAAACCAAAGGGCTAAAACTCAATATTTAGACAAAGAACACAGTCCACTACTCACTAGGCAAAGAAAATGGTCCACAGCAGATGGCACACAGAATTCCTATATAAAACAAATGTCACAAATATTTTGCTTTTAGGAAACATAAAAACAGTGGGTTGACATGTCACTTACAAATACATAATATAAAAATGCACAGCCCCCTTGGACAAAAATCCATGAAATATTTTTTATGTGACTTCCCCTGTCCCCACCCCCTTACTAAAATAGGCCATTCCGGTGAATTACTAGCATCTGCCATCTTGTCTTTCGAAAATTAAAGAGTGATGGGCACACGTACTATGCAGAGAGGGAGAGAAGTGTCTTATAAAAGGGGCCAGAGTTGGCCAAAAACATTTGGACAAGTGTGTCTCAAAACACCGTGTCCAAGTTTCACCTCTGTTTTTCACTCTTAAAGACAAAAAATATCTTAGAAACTACACTCTGGGCCCAACCTGTGGAGTGACTGCTCCCTCCTGTCACCCTCAATATGAGGGAACACTGAGAGCCTCTTTCCTCGGACACCCTTTCCCTGTCTGTCCAGACCAGCAGACACCACGTGGGCGTGGGCGCTGCCCGGGCCCTTCCATACCCAGGGTACAGCTGGGTGACGGGCGGTCCTCCTGGCCAGCATGAAGTAAGGCATTCCCCTTCTCTCAGAATCCTGTTCACTTTCTCAGAAGCAACTTGGCAAAATCAGCGTTGGACATCTTGGGAGCTTCGGTGGCTGCTGAGGTGGTGACCGCCGGCTTCGGGGCAGGGCCGTTCTCAGCCTGAGCCACTGCGGGGCTCGGGCGTTGCAGGGCGCGAGGCAGCAGAGAAAGCTGGGTCCTCCCCTTCCCCCGCCTGGAAGAGCAAACACCGAATGTACCCTTTAATGTGACAATTCACGACCCTGGTTTATTCGTGAAAATAAGCCAGGAGAGGTTTAAATCCCTTGAAGTTCAAAGGTGAAAAAAAGACTACAAGGATAAGACAAAGCCTATGTCTCCTAGATTGATCAGCAGGTAAAAACCACGTTAACTAATTTGGCCTTTTCTTCAATTTCCACAAAGACCGAACCTCTGCAGGGTAGTCACCTATGGGTAGATGAAAATGGCTGTGCCCCTTCACACCTCACCAAATCACCTGCTAATTGTGTTGGGTCACCCCATCAGGTAAAAAAAACAGCTTTTATATGAAGACAGCCAGAGGCGCAGATTACCCGGGCAAGCATACGGTTGCCAGGCCTTCTTTAAACATAACTGGCAGAGAGGACTGTGAAACAGGCAGACAGAAAAACGCGGCCTTAAGTAAGTCGCAGGTGTAAACTGGCAACCACCAGAACCAGTCCCACTCCCAGGCTCGCTCCCTTCAGGGCCGTGCTTGGACAGCCCCTCCGGAGACCACAGTGGACAGTGGGCCCTGGCTTTCTGTCCCACACGCTGCGCCAACAGGAAAGCAACTGGCCCTGTGCTGGCCAGGACAGAATCCGCGCTGGCTAGCTGCACACACTTACGCTCCGTAGGTCTGCCGCGGCACCATGGGGCCACCCGGGCCTTTCCTTGCTTCCGGCTTCTCTGGAACTTTCCTCTGCGGCGGGTTGCTGATGGCCACTTTGATGACGTTCTCTTTGATGGTCGTGCCGTCCATCTTCATGACAGCCTGAGAGGCCTGCGATTCATCTTCATACTCCACGTAGGCCAGGCCCTGAGAGAGGCCAGAGCCAGGTCAGCGGCTGCCGAGCCAGGACGCCACTGCCTCCCTCCGGCTGGGGGGCCAGAGCAGGCACCCCGTCAACCAGTGACCTTCCCCACCACCCTTTGTCTACAGGTTTCCTTCCCGCCCCTACTCTTTCCTCTGCGCTTCTGTCACTGACTGTTCCCTCAGTAACCTGTGTAAGTTCAGCACCTGCTGTGCTTGCTCCAGCAAAAAGGGCAGACAGACCAGCACAAATCCAGCCAACAGCTGAGGTGGCTTGGACACTGGGGAGCAGCCCCGGTGTGCCCTAACGTCTGTGCCTTCGTCACCCCCTCAGTTCACATCCTTTAACTCTCATTGAACCTGGATAAGGAGGAGGGGGAGAAAGGCCATCCAAACTCATGCTGAAACACTACTCCGAATGTGGTACAAAGCGGATCTCACGAGAGACCGAGAAGGGACTACAGGGCCGCGCGGCAGGAGTCCAGGGGTGGGGCCTGCGGCAACGGCTGGAGGCCTGTGGAAGGGGTCTGGGCAGGAAGGTGGAGACGCAGAGGATAGCCGCTCACCCCAAGGCCCCGTGTGGGCTCTGCACTGTGCTCCCCTGCTACTGCGCGGTAGGTTGTTTTTGGGGTTTTTTATGCCTTATTCTTTTTCATACAATTAGCTATAAACAGATTCATCTGACTCCAAATGCAAGTAAGCCTAGTGTACCTATCCTTCTGTTAACTTGTTTGTTTCTTAGTAGACAAAGTAGGAATCCAACAGCGGCAGGAACAGGCCTGCCTGCACCTCAGAAGGCTAAGCGCTGTCCATCCACTGAGACACTGACCTTTGGCTTGCCGGCCCGGTTGGTAACCAGCCTGATGTCCTTCACGGTGCCATGAGCCTTACAGACCTCTTCGAGCTCCTCTCTGGTGCAGGAGAAGGGCAGGCCCGAGATAAACAGCTTGTGCTTCTCCAGGGCAGTGCTGTACCTGAACACCTACAGGAAGAATGGAGGGAACAGCAATGGCTCGAGGCCCGGCCCGGCCCAGCGTCCTCACGTCCAAGTCCGCGTCCCAGCCGGCAGAGCAGAGCTGCTCTGGGTGCTGGGAACTGCTAACTGGGTCACCCTGGGCATGTCACTTAGCCCCTCAAGCCTCCACTTCCTCCTCTGCAAAAGGGCAAGAATGAGAGCATGTGGGTGAGGGTCCCATGAAGTAGTGTGATATGTGAAACACTCAGCACAGCCCCTTGTCACTCCTAAGCACTAATGGACAGTCATCATGATCACAGTTCCTCAGTTTATGACCATTTATCAGTGGATGCACGCTCGAAGTGACCGGGCCGTGAGTCGGACCTCAGCTAACCAGCTCAGGACAGACCCCAGTTAGTGTGCGAGTTCGGTCCTCATTCCATGGACACTGTAAATAACAGCTGCTTCACTAAAAAAAGGGCTTAGTCTGTTTGTAACCACCCTTCATGAAAGGCTTCCTTAAAGCTTCCTTTCTTTTCCCACAGACATACCTTAAAATCGGGATTTTTGCTCTTGTCCACACACGGGGAAACAAACATCGGCCTCCCGTCTACATTCTTCCGGTCCAGCTCCAGGGCCTGCAGGGCTGACTTCTCCTCTTTAAACTCCACGTAGCAGTAGCCTCGGAAGTCGCCCCGGTTGCTGAAGATGGGCCGGACCTCAGCCACTTCCCCACAGGCCTCGAAGAGTGGCCGGAGCTTCACGCCTGGCTCTTCCATGCTGTAGGGCAGGTTGCTGACGAAGACGGTGATGCTGTCCTTGCTGCTGTCGTGGGGCACCTTGGGCACGTCCCTCTTCAGGGCGGCCGCCCTCTCCTTCTGCTTTGAAGGGGGGGTGACATCTATACTCTTCCCGAAGAGTCCTGTCGCCGCTTCGAGGCCCTGTGCTCCTCCAGCTGGGGGAACGCTGTTCTCCACCCTTCTGCGTTTGGAAGGCTGCTCTACAGGGTGTCGGGAGAAAAGCAGCAACGATCACTCGTTCCTTCTCTGCCCTGAGCTGGTCCAGGTACACGCGCTTCCCACTACAAACAGCTGGTCTGCCACAGCTGCACGTGGTCAACACTCACGCCTCTCTGCACATCTGCACGCACAGTACCTGCCAAGCCAGTCTTGGCTCACCAGCTTATTCCACTGCTTTCTGGACCCTGATTACACTTGAATAAAAGGGCTAAATCAAGTAGATGTGATAACATAAGTCCTCACTGTCTACTTTTAATTATATAAAAGGTCAGGGAGTCTATAAGTTCAGCTAGCAAATTCCAAGGCCCCTCTTCTAAGAAGCCCAGGTCACCAGGGCGGGATGAGGCTCAGGGACCTGCATTTAAACAAGCACCTTGGGTGACTCTGAAGTACATGCTTCACATCTGGGCTGCACTTGGGAAAGCTCTACAAAGAGTCTACCATTCCTAAAAACTTCCACCATTGTCTCATGTCCTTCAGGAGAGCTGAACAACATTCTACTGCAACCCACTCTCCCACTGTCTCCAGAGGGAGAGTACCGAAACCCAACTGGCATCAGCCCCCCACTTCCAGACCCTTCCATCCATTTCCCGCCACTTCCTGATGAAGTCTAACCACCACTTGCTGCATTCAAGAGCATCCCTGAGTGGGGCTCAGTTGGAACACTGTCCCATAAACCAACAGGTCACGGGTTCAATTCCCAGTCAAGGCACATATCTGGGTTGCAGGTTCAGTCCCCAGTCAGGGCACGTGCAAGAGGCAACCAATCAATGTTTCTCTCCCTCTTTCTAAAGTCAAAAAGCATGTCCCCCAGCGAGGATTAAAAAAAAAAGAACACCCCTGCAGGGGGCCCAGCCAGCTGGCCTGCCTGCTGCTCCAGTCACCCCGCACCTGGCCCCAGCTGGCATCGCGGCCTGAACCCAAGTTATTGCTGCTCACAGAAAATGCCAGGCTGTTTTGTGCCTCATAATTTGCTTACACCAGCTCTGTCTGGCTTCCTATCTTTTTCACTTGACAGTCACTCATGTGACAGTCACTCAGCCCTCCCCCAGATGCCGAGGCGCACACATCACTTTCCCGTGACCTCTCTAGCGCCTTCTGTGGCTCCCACTGCCCCAATTACGCGCCACTACAGGCATGGCACACCAGCCTTACCCTGCTACCCAGGCACTCTGAAGGGCCATGAGCTAACGGCCGTTTCTAAAGGCCCCAAAAAGGTGTGCAGAGAAGGTCACAGAATGATGACTCCACCACTACCTCCCTCTGGCTGACAACTTTGTACTAGGAAAATGGATAGAGTGCTTTAATGTCTACAGACAATTCTTTACCCTGACTGACTTTGCTGAAATAAATTAGACCCATATCCGCCCACTTCTGAAGTTGCAGGGTTGAGAGAAACACTGACTGGAAAATTCTACCAAGTCAAAACCACAGGTGAGGCAACAAGGCAGGTGTCGGTGCAGGGTGGGGCCGGGTGGCGCTAGGGGACACTGGACCCTGAGTGGGATCGGATGTCCACACTTGGGGCAGAGACAGGAAGAGCTCGGGGCATAGGAGCCCCAGCGGGGTGAGGAGGGCACCACACAGAGGGCAGTGGAAGCCACAGTGCAGCGCGGGAGGGGAGTGGGGCCCAGGCCCCTGCGCAGGGCAGTACCTGCAGAAGGCACACAGCCCAGCAGGGGCAGGAAGGGAGACACTTTTAAAAGGGTCCAAGAAAAACGTTTCTATACTGTTTTTGTGCAACTTCTCTGTAAGGTTGAGATGTTCCAAAATAAAATTTCTGAAAATCTCTACCTTCTTCGTCATCACCCCACTCTTTCTCATCATCCTCATCTGCTTTGCGCTTGTCTGGGCCTCTGGTCTTTTTCTTCTTTTTCAAGGCTTTCTTCTCGGCCCGGGCCCTCTTCCGGTGCTCAGCCTGTTCTTCTTCCTGCTGGGCGAGAGCGGCTTCCTTCTCCGCAGCCTGGAAAGCAGGGCACATGATGCGTCACCGGACACAGCAATGACCTCAACTCCAGTGACTTGTGATGAGAAGAGAGATGACAGGGACAGGGGACAGGCTGGGGAAATTCATGACCCAAGTGCAGGATGAGACCACGAAAAAACACAGAGGATGTGTTCCTCAGGCCCCTCAGCGTCTGCCCCCAAATCTCCAGCATGTGTCCCAGTACCCGCAGGAATTACATACCAAGAAAAGGACAACAATCTCTGAAACCAGGGCCCTGATTTGGGGGTGCTCATGTTCTAATCACTGCCCTAAGTGAAGCACCTTTTTATTATTTTTTTCATCTATTCCAGTAAAGTTTTAGGGCCAAAATTCCCCTACATCATTAAGAAAGTATTCATTGTTGGGGCTAAAGTTTTAAGCCGTTCTAAAAAATACTACACATATTCTGGTTTCTCTTCAGATTGTATACATCTTTCACCTTTTACTAAAAAATAATACAAAACTGGTTTAAATATTGGTAAAAATATTTCATAATAAACTACTAAGACACATTTTAGAAAGACCTCAGGTTTTGACAAAACATTCATCCCAAATAGTTGAAACAGCTATGAGAAGTCCCCAAGACTTCCAATCAACAGCCTTTCGTTACCTTCATTCTCTGCTCATTAACACGTGCTAATCGGGTTTCAGTTTTCTGAACTGCGATATCCCAATCTTCTAAAGTACCTTGAGAGAAAAAGAAGCAAACTTTCACTTTTGGGGGTTTTGAAGCATATAACAACATACAATTTTCTTAATTCCCCACATTCCAGAAGACACCTCTCCCATCAGACAGTAGGAACTAGTGTTAGCTTCCCATTTTAAGTCCATTTCATTATGTAGCCTGGAAATTTTAGAACCCCAGTCATCCTTCCAGGTGTTTAACACGTTAAGCACAGAGCCGATTTTGCTGGGCTTTCCGTTCAGGCGGCAGGCTGGCGACCACTCGACAGGTGTCAACAACTTAAGGACCGCTCACGAGCTTTCTCGTGTTTCGTGCACCATCTGTTAAGGACCTTAGATGTCAACACACTGTCTTGTCCACATCGAATGACGCAATCTCACTGCTGGAAACCGTGCAGGTCAATCTACAAAAAACTATATAACTGCACGAACCCATAAAGCATTGCAGTTACATCGTACTTTGGTCATTCGAATAGTCTTCGTCTTCAAGTGTGCCCAAAAACATGCGGTCCCTGGCGTATGCCTTAGAGATTTCTATGCGGCACGCAATGTGTTAAGAGTATAAACAGACGCACGCTGGTGAAGCCAGTGCAAAACTTCATTAAAATTACAACATTTATTTTTTAACCTTGATACTGCCAGTCTCACGCACCAGTAGCCCAAACAAAAAGTTCGCTGTCAGTCCCTGGGGACTGATGCCGTGCTTAATGTGTTAAAAACTCCCCTTCTCTTTTAGAAAAGAGACTTAAAAACTAGAATATCATTTATCACGGGTGCTCCCTCACAAAGATTATTAAAACATTCCAATCAAAAGGTGTTAAGACATTTATATTGGGTTGGCCAAAAAGTCTGTTTAGTTTCTTCTGTAAAATAAGTTCTCATTTTCACTAATAACTTTACTAATTTGGGCACTTTGAGTATGTTGGCTATCTCCCACATGGTATAACATTGATTGTTCTCAATTTATATCTCAATTTGATTGCTATCAACTTCAACTGGTCTGCTGGGCCATGGAGCATCACTCAGCGAGATCTCCAGTATGAAACTCCACAAACCACTCTTGACACGTTGGCCAGTCACAGCACCTTCTCCATACACTGCACAAATCTCTTTTTGCATTTCAGTTGCGTTTTTGCCTTTCTTGAAATAATAAAGCATATATGCAAAAATGTATATTTTCTTCCATCTTCAATATTAAAATATACAAAAATTCACCGATTTTGTTAAGTTTTTTAAAAAGATTTTATTTCTTTTCAGAGAGAGAAGGGAGAAAAACATCGATGCACGAGAGAACATTAGTTGGTTGCCTCTCACAAGGTCCCACCTAGGGACCTGGCCCACAACCCAGACATGTGCCCTCACTGGGAATCAAACCGGAGACCTTTTGATTCACAGACTAGCGGTCAATCCACTGAGCCACACCAAGCAGGGCAGTTTTTTTTCTGGTTTAAATTTTTAATGCACATTGATATGACAGCTGTCACAATACAATCTAACAAAGTTGTTTTGAATAAAGTTCAAGGCAACTAGGAGCTATTAGAGCCATTTTACGGGGGTGGGGGGAACGAATGAACTTTTTGGCCAACCCAAAATTCACCTAAAAATCTGAAAAGCATCTCAAATGATAGATGTTGGGGTATTTTGCAATTGGTTGCTGTTTGGGGGTTTTATTTCTAGTTCTGAGGGGTTCCCACCCAAAATCCAGACCAATGCCTGGTTTATCCCCTGCCATGGATAAACTCACTGTTTTCCCATTAGAAATGTAATACTGAGGCTGTAAAATTCAGCAGGTGAGCACAAAAGTGGCCATTTGCCACTCTGTGCTCCTTTGGTGTGCGCGATATGCTCGAGCAGAGGTTCTCAACTGGAGTGGTCTTGACCCCCGGGAAACATCTGGCAACACCTGGAGTCGTATTTGGTTGTCATACGGGGCAGAGAGGAGTGCTACTGGCATCCAGAGGGTAGAGAGGCCAGGGACGCTGCTAAAGACCCCATGATGCACAGGACGGCCCCTCCACAAAGAACGCTGAGAGCCCATTTCGGAACTGAACAACGGAGAGTGCCCCTGGGCTCTAGAGCATCTGGGAGGAGCCAGTCCCACGGCGAGCACCGCTCGAGGGCTGCAGCCACGAACACAGCCTGTCCTTACAGACTCCAGGCCAGAGGCAGAGCGCCGTGCGTCCCCACCTTCTGTCCTCTCCATGGTCAGCAACACTTCGCAGACGTGCTCCGGGTAGTCACTGGTGCACTGGACAGCCCGGTGCAGAGCTTTCCTGCAGTGCTGGGTGTCACCGTGTGCCCTAGGGAAGAAAGCCAACGGGTGCTGCCACCAAGTAACGAGGCAGAAGGCACACAAAGAGAGGGGCAGTCTTCCCACGGGTCAGTGCCACAGGATCAGAAGCTCCGCCACAAGGAGCCACCAGCTCCCAGCCCTACCCCGTAAAGCGGTTCTTCCGCACACCACGGACGGTGGCTGCGGCAAAGAGAATGCTGCCATTGTCTGGGGTGGAGTCTAAACTAGCTTCTTCATGGGGCACCATTTTTACTCTCTAAAATGGTAAGTATTTAGAGTCACAGAGAATTTGCATAAACAAAAACTTTTGGGGGATCCTCCAGTTTTAGGAGTACCAAGGGATTCTAACACCAAAAAGCTTGAGAACTGCTCATGAAGAGGAATATTCAACGAGCTTTAATAGTGTCACCTCTGGGGGGTGGGGTTATAGGGAACTTTCACTTTTGGGGACCACTCTGTGTGGTGTCCGAGACTGTAGCCCCGTGAGGGCAAGCCCTGAGAGGGGCTAGTAAGTCTCCCTGGAAAACGGGGTAAAAACGCAGGTGGCAGACATGACCGACTAACACGGAGGGCTCCCATAGGAATCAGGCCTGCTAAACACATTGTATCCTTTGAAGCTTGCTCTGCTTTGTTTTGCGTAGCCCTGGTGATATAAACCAGATGTTTAAGTTCAAGGCATAAGGAGTAAACTCCTTATCTCATGAAATGCGTCTTAAAGAACCTCTGGTGTCAGCATGACTAACAGATCCTGACCTATGACAAATCTCTGTGTTCCTTCCATTGTTACCTACAGATAATACCTGTTTCTGTATGACTACAGACTTTTTGACACTGATTGATGAGCTATGCATATATGCTGTGTACACCCACACACACCATTCCCAATAAAAGTCATTTGGGAGAAGGGCTTGGGGCATTCCCCACTAGAGGGGATTGCCACCCTTTCCCGTCGGAACAGCAAGGTTGTATCAGGACGACTTATTTACCATCCTCGGACAGGAGGGTTCTGCTGGACAGAGTTCCTCCCACGTTTCACTGTCTTTATTCAAGATACACTGAATAAAGAAGCTGGTCATGTTCTTTATGTCTTCCCCATGTTATCGGTATTACTGCACATAGCTTATTTATTTAAAGTAATTTTAGAGGTTTATAACAGGTGCACTGTAACTGCATGTTAATTTTCTAAAAATTTAAGCATAAAAGTCTCAAAAAATATATCCAAACAACTAATGGTGGTTATATCTGGGTCCATGACTATAGATAATTTCGGTTTTTTCCTCTGTGCTTTTTAGTATTTTATACTTTTATAAGTAAATCAAATATTATAAAAAATACCTCCCCAAAAAGTCAGGTAAAACATTCATGTCTTAGAAAATCAAAACAAAACTAAACAAAAAACAAAGAAAAACAGAAAATTAAAAGAAACGCCCAGGCACAAGATACTAGGTTTGGTTCTACAGCCCCGCCCACTAATGAAAGAGCTGAGGTGAAATAAGGCGGGGCGGATGATAAAGATGCAAGCCCAGGCCAGCCAAGTGCGGCTGGTCCAAAGGTGGGTGCCTCCCAACACAGCCCCACCTCCCTCACCCCAGGCTGTTACCTTTCCAGGTTGTAATACTCAAGCCACATGTTGGCGTACTTGGCATTTCCTCTGGTCATGATGCTATCCCAGAGCTCGCGAGCTTTCTGCATATTATTACACAGTCGGGCCTAAGACACATTACAAGGCTCAATTAGGAAAGCACCTGAACCTTATGACACCAACATCCATTACAAAACATACTTCCAACAGCCCTGCCTAAAAGGGTGCCCCCACTCTCAGTGTCCCATGAACTCCTGGGCACTCCCAGGCCACCCTCCCTGGCAGCAGGCCAGCTCCAGCCCGAGCAGGGCAGCCTTTCTGCAGTGACCAGCCCCGGGCTGCCTCTTTGTCCAGAAAAGTTTGTTGTTTTTTATGAAGCTTCACTACAAGTGCTTAATGTGAGAGGCAGTGTAGAGAAAGAAAGCCTGATCTAGAAGTAAATGCCAGCTCCCCACTGACTAAGTGACTTGGGCAGGTTACTTAACCTCCCTGAGCCTCAGCTGCCTCATCTTTAAAATGATTACCACAGAAACGTCCTATCCAGAGGCCACCAGATAAACGTTTCTCTGCCCTGACTTCCCCTGAGAGTAAAACGTTAGACTTTCACAACTCCACGAGCTGTTCACGGGTAGGGGCCAAGTTCTACTCCCTGGTCCAGTAACAACATTCGACTCACTGGACCCTGTAATTATCTGTCCAATCGTCTGTTTTCCACACCAGGCTACAAAGCCTTACTGGTGCGGGGCCATGTCGACCTCACTACTCCAGCTCCGGGTCAGGTGCCTGGCGAACAGCACAAATCTGATAGGTACTGAGCAAGGGACATGAGTGGTACGTGAGTGGACACCTGGTGTTGAGACATTCACCGCCGCCTTCCACCTGGGAGCTACTTTCTCACTGAGATACAAACACATGTGCGCCCGGCTGGGTGAATAACATGAGTGCCACAGGGCCTAGACCATCAGCTGGGATTCTGACTCAACCTCAGCCACACTCAGACAAAGCACCTTCAAAGGTGGATGAAACCAACGAATCCGTCAAATACTTACCTCAATCCTGGCCCAGTTCTGCATGATCATGCAGCTTGGATCCCCACTTTCATTGAAACCTTTAAAAATAGAATCAGTCAAAATTAGAAAGCAATTTAGAGGCAAAGGGCCTGTGCCCGAAGAGGCACACTGACCGCGAACAGAACTCCAACCGGACGAAGCGGGAGGTCGGAGCTGCACTTACGCTCTTCCACCTCCTGTTTCAGGTGCTCCAAAGCCCGAGCGAACGCGGACCTCAGCTCTTCCAGCTCTTTACTGGAGTCTGGGAGGAATTGCAGAAGAGGTTGGCTCTATGAAACCGCATAACACATCTTTTTCTTTAAATCCTGCACTGAAACTCACAGGGGCCTGTTAGACCCTTGGCATCATGCTGATGACACGGAACTAAAATGTCAGCCCCTGCCACCATCAGGGAGCGGGACAGACAGGCCCTGGAGCAGAGCACAGCACGGTGGCGCAGTGACAACAGCGAGCACGGCGCCGTGCGTGGGCCTCCCCCGGCCAGTGGGATGCTGAAGGCCACGTGCACGAGCGTGCAAGAACAAGTTACACGGGGTTCTGGTTGCTATTCTTTTTGAGGGGTGAAAGGAAAAAGGAAGGGGAATCCTGCAAAGGTTCAAAAGATTTCATAGAAACACAGCAGTCTTATTTAGAGAACTATTTTGTGTATAGAGAAGGCAGAGAAGAGAGAAATACAAAATGAGACCGAAGAAGCTGGCAAGAGCCAGCATAACACATAAGGACCCCTACTTTCTTCCTTTAAAATCCACAGCATGGCCTGTTAAAGGCTTACTGGCTACGACCTGCTCTGGGGGGAGGGGAGAGTGAGCTACCAATGGCTGGTCTGCAACACTCGCCCAATCACAATGCATTTGGGCGACTAGGACGTCTCCCCAAAAGACACGCTAAGAACAAGTGCAGGTCTGACGTAAAGCACAGGAACCTGAGTACCTTGTTTGAAATCCACCCTTCTCCTCAGGTAATCAAGGTATGCTTGCCAAATCTCCACATAGTCGGTGGCCTGAATGAAGCCAGCACTCAGAGCTTTTTCGAAGGTCGCTGGAGTTGAAGAAAAAGACAGGGTTTGTGGCCAATTCAAAAAGAAACTAAAATAAAGTTATCAAGATTATTATAAAAACCTCTACTGACTATAAAATACTGTATCAGTTAACATAATGATAAGATGCAACCAAGTGAAATGAGCTAGAAAAAAATGTTCAAAAGAAAAGCTACTACAGCAATGCCCAAACTGTTCTGGAAAAGGCACGGGAGTTCCAGGTCAAGGAAGTCTGGAGAAAAGACTCCTGGAAGATCACAATAAATACTAGCATTTTGTTAAAAACCTCTCAGGAGCCAAAAACACATTCAGTGCGTCTCCCACCCAGAGCCCTTCCTGTCACTACTGCCACACCCCACAGCAGCACCCTGGGGAGTGCCGGCTTAGTGGCCGTGCCAGAACTCTGGGTGCTGACTCGGGACGGCAAGCTCTGAAGTCTTCCCACAGAAACGTTCGCACCAGCAATCACTTGGTGGTCAACTCCATGTCTTTCCATGGCCAAGAGGTAGCGACTCCACAGGGCAACGGTCCAGGGGCAGTTTCTAACAGCACGCCCGTGTACAGACAAAACCAAATCCTTGACTTTCAGCTGCCGATCCTATGATAAAGAATTGCAGGGTTTAGGAGATAAAATTTTATGGTTAAGACATCACCATCCATGAGACATTTCCAGCACAACCGACTGACAAAAGAAATTTCCTTAGAAATGTCTCTTGTGACTGGTTTCTTCGACAAAGAAATCACAAGGGGGACTGAGGGAGAAAGAGAGGTGGAGATGGGAACCTATGGATTACACAGACTTAAGAGCATCAGCCAATACTAACGTATGGATCTTGTCTGGATCCGAGTTCAAATCTTTTACACATACACATTGAAATATTTACCAAAGAAATGTGATTTCTGGATTTAACTTAAAATAACATGGGATGGGGAAGGAGGTGAGGATATGGATGAAACTCCATTCGTGCCTGTAGGTAACTGTTGAAGCTGCGCTGGGTGATGAGTGCACAGGTTTCATCTTACCAACCCGTCTACATTTATATGATTACATTTTTCATGGTAAAAGGTTATAAGAAAAAAAAAGCAATCTGTTATAAGGTCCTCAATAGTAAAGGCTACGTAACTTTTTTTAGTTACTGATTAGTTTAAAATAAGTTAAAACTCTAGGAGAACTTCCTAAGTGAGGTGGCAAAAAGAAAAGGAGGATAAGGGAAAAACGAGGTTGAGCAGAGACAAGCAGCACGCAGCTGACTCTGAGCGCTCTTGACGGGTTTTACGTAGACCCCAAAGAGGCGACAAACGAAATGGAATCAGAGTGGCTATCTTACTAGGTACTGACTGTAGCGGATCCACAAGTCTGGGACCAGGCAGTTCTCAACCAGGGCGCGCTCGAAGATCAGCTGAACGCGGGCAGGGTCGCCGACTTTCAGCTCGAAGTCAATGTATGCTTGGTATTCAGCCAGCCGGGGTGCCTCTGCTTCCAGCTGGGACAGAAGAGAGCGGCAGTGAGCTGCCTCACACTGTCGGGAGGCACAACACATCTCCACACTCAGCTGTGGGGAGACCGGCCACACCCAGACGAGAACCCCCAGTCCCCACTCAGAACTGCTGGGCATCCAGGTCTACAATCTGATGGGCAGAGGGAGAGTCCAAAGTGCCTTTTCATGGCAATAGCTACAAAGGCCCCTTAAACCCTTTTCTAAATCCATTCCTAAACTACAGGGAATTTCAATCTCCCACTCATCAGGAATTGAATGAAAGAGAAACACAAATGACCAATGCGAGCCATCCTTCCAAAAGAGAAGTTACTTTCATGGCCTCATGGCGGGGGCGGGGAGCAGCCACACTGGAGTACCCCATTCCAAGCGCCGGAGCTCAGGCACATGCAGAAGAGGGACGAGGCTATGCTGAATGTGGACGGATCCGAAGACACACCATCGGAAGCCTTTTACAACAAAATCCTCTTAGTCAAGTTGTTTTCTTCTCAGCCACCCTCTGCTGATAGTTGGACCAGAACTGAACTGACTGAGGGTGTCACTGACGAGGCTTTGTGAAGTGCAATTACACACACATCATTTACATGTAAAGAAAGGGGGGGGGCACATTCAGGGCAGCAAGAGAGCTCACGTGTCCCGAACACAGAAAAATAATGTCTCAGAGCCTCAGTTCCCAGCAGCAACGACAAACTAGTTACCCAGACACAGGGTGCCACTGAAAGCAACTAAAACTGCTGGATTAAATATACGGAATATCTTGAAAATCATCAACACACTGGTAAAGAAACAAGAAATATTAAGGCCGAAATCTAAGTGAAGGTGGTTAAGCTACGTGAAGGTTAAGCTTTTGCTGGCTTAAGATGGATATATAAAGACTTCAATCTTCACAACAATCCCGTGAGGCAGTAACACACCTATCTCTGTCTGACACTTAAGGCAAATGCACCTCAAGGAGGCCAAGTACTGGCCCCAAAGCAGGGAGCGACCAAGGGACAGAGCTGCAATGTAAGCCGGAGGGGCCTGGTCTCAACACCTGTGTTGTTAGGCACTGTGCACAAGACAACAAAAGCGAAGGCAGGAAACCCAACAAACCCCCCACACTGGGCGTGCTGCAACAGAACTGCAGGAGCTCAAGCCAAACCAGTGAGGTACTAAAGTCCGCCAGAGAAAAAATAAGGGTTGCCTTCAAAGAAACAAAGTCAGCTGACTCCTCAAAAGCAACAATAGAAGCCAGAAGACAGAAAGATACATTTAACTGCTGAGAGAACACAACTGTCAGTCTAGAATTCTATACCCTGAGAAATTAACTTTCAGGGAGAACAACAAAGTAAAACCTGTCAAACAAAGAAAGAGTGAGAAAATCTTTAACCAGCAAATGTCCAGTGTGGGACTCTACAGGGTGGACCACAAGCAAAAGAAAAGTGATTCCAGATGAAAGTGCAGGACACACGAAGGAAAGAAGAGGGAAGGCGACGGGACGCGCGTGGAGTTCACGTGAACGAGCTGGACTATGTGACACGACATTAACGATGACGTCTGTGGATCGAACGGAAGGCCAGGGACACAAGACAGCAAGTCACTAAGTCTGAGGCATGGCAAAGGAAGTTACAAGTATTCTAAAACCAAGAAAAAGAACACCACTTACAAATAATATTACCATTAAAAGAAAACGTATGACACAGAAAATCCAAAAGAATCCATAAATTATTAATACTAGGAAGAATCTAGCAGGTTAGAGAGATAAAAATATAAAAAACAAATTACATTTTATATACCAGGAACAACTAGAAAAATCTTTAAAAAAATACCTTTTTCAATAGCATCAACTATGTAGAAATACACCTAAAAATGTGTTCAAGGAACCAGGTGAATTTATAATTGTATAAAACTTTACAGAAATACAGGCCTTCTTTATTTCATGTTTATCATAAATTTTATTTATTGATCTTTAGAGAGAGGAAGGGAGGAGGGGAAGAGAGGGGCAGAGACAGACACCGACTTGCTGCCCCGTACCCGTGCCCTCGGCGGCGGGTTCTTGCAGGCACCCCGACGGGGGGGGCCGACCCCCGACCCTGGCACACGCACCATGGTCCAACCAACTGAACTACCAGGCCAGAGTCTATTTCTAATAGCACAGGCCTATATACCATGTTCACAGACTGGGAGATTTCACATTTAACAGCTGTAAATTCGTCCCCAAATTGATCAACAGATTCAATGCAATTCCAATAAAAAAATCCAACAGTTTTTTACAACACAGACCTCGGGAAGCTGATTTGAAATTCGATGAAAGCATTAAGAGATAAAGAAAGCCCAGGGTCTCCTGAAGAGGAACAGAAAGGAAGGGGCTCAGGCTACTTAAGATCAGCACTGATAAAATTATCATCACAACAGTATCACATAAGCCAGTGGAGACGGCCTAGAAAGGCTAGAAGTAGAACCACACGTGAATGGTCGCTAATCTCTGAGAGAGGTGGGACCGCTAACAGTGAAGGGAGGGCGGACTTATCGGAGTTGGCGCTGGACAGCAGGTTCCCCAAAGGGGAAAACAGAACTGGCCCCTGCCTCATCCCACACACCAAAACCAACTGCAAACAGAGATCTCAACTTAAAATACAAAAATTTAAACTTTCAGAAGAAAATAAAGCCAAGCATATTAATGACTTCATATACTAATATATTAGTGACTAAGTATATTTATGACTTTGGACTACGGAGAGTTCTCTTAAGCATAACAAAGCATAAGGAAAACGACGATAAATCCAATTAGGTTAAAATTAAGGCTGGTCAGGAAAAGGTGTCCTTTTTAAAAGTAAGAAGATAAACCACTAACTTGGAGAGAACATTCTGCATTACATACAACTGAAAGGAAGAATTAAGTTCTAAGACCCCCACAAATCAATTAGAAAAAAAAAGATAAACCAATAGGAAAATGTGTCCAAAACTTCAACAGGCACTTCACCGAAAACAGAAAATCTGAATGGCCAACAGATGTGAAAAGGCGCTCAAGTTCATTAGTGATCAGGGAAATGCCAATTAAAACACCAGTTTCAGACTCAACAGACTGGCTAAATTTAAGTATGTCAACATGCAAGGTTAGCTAAAGCGGTGAGAAATCTCAACAGCTCCGTTCCTAAGCTCACACTTAGAGAAACTCTTTTCCATACGCACCAAGAGACTTGTCAGTGGCCAAAGCAACGTGCCGGTCCTGGCGCAACCTGGGGACAACCCAACTGAGAACATGGGCAAACTGCTACATACAACTTTGGAGCAAAACGAGTGGACTGGAGCTGTACTTATCAGTGAGTGAAACCCCAAAACGTGTTGAAAGGAAATATACAGCATGATCCCGTTACATACAAGTTTAAAAACAAGCCAAATTAAACAATCTATTGATTAAGGACACGTTCATAGGTTGTAAAAGTATAAAGAAAAGCACGGGAGTGAGTATCACAAAAGTCAGGAAAGCGATTACCTCTCGGGAGAGGGAAGAGGAGGCAATCAGAGGGGGCACATAGGAGACTTCTAAGGTACTGGCAATGCTCTATTTCTTAACCTGGGTGGTGGGTACACGGATGTTCGCTTTGTTATTAGTATGTCAACTGTAGAACAAACACACTTATACACTCACTCTATAGATTTCACAATAAAACACGTTTTAAAGACATTGTTTTACTTGCGACTATCGATTAGGGCAAAGTTTATGGAGGGAAGCTTACTGTGAAAGAGCCAACACGTACCAGTGCTTCCTCGTAGGGTTTGTATCTCTCCAACTGCTGCAGGGCTTTGTTGTAGCTCTGAATGACCGACTCTGGTATGGGGTCTTCCGACCACTCTTCATACTCTGCAAATGTCGCCTCCATATCTGTTGAAAGATGGATTCAGTCCCATGGGCCTTGCCATTGGGTTTTATCAATCCAAAATTAGACTAAACCAGGAAACTGGGGTGCCACTCACCCCTCCCATATCTGTGGCCATAGCAGCTCTTACTGATCAAATCCTGAACCCTTCTACTGAGCTCAGACTTGGCCTGAGACTTCTCAAAGTACTATCCCAGGCAGTCCTATCAACTAATTAATCGATCAGTTAACGAGCCCTGGCTGGTGTGGCTCAGTGGACTGAGCACTGGCCTCCGAACCAAAAGGTCGCTGGTTCCATTTCCAGTCAGGGCACATGCCTGGGTTTCGGGCCAGGTGCCCAGTTGGGGGTGTGTGAAAGGCAACTACACATTGCTGTTTCTCTCCCTCTTTTCCCCTCTCTCTAAAAATAAATAAATAAAATCTTTTTAAAAAACCAGTTAGGGAAACTAACAGCAACGCTTTAATGATACTTACCCGGCACGTGCTAGGTTCTGCCCCAGCACGCCCTCACAACCCTACGAGGTGGGTCTTACTGGGACCTCCATTGTGCAGTAAGGGCTGCACCCACTGTCTACAGGAAACGGCAGGGCAAAGTGGCTTGGAACACAGGCAGTCTGGCTCAAGCTCAGGCCCTGCTCGGCGTGCTGTGCTGCCTCACACTGGTGTGTGACAGCAAACCTACAAGCCAGTTCCGTTCCAGCACTTCCTGTCTAGCACCCAAGGGCTCGCCTGAAGACACTCCATAATTTGTTAGATCAAATCCAAACAGACCATGAAGTAGAAAGAGAAACAACGCCAAGGCTCCAGTTGCGTTGCCCAGAGGTTCTGAGGGGCACAGCACACACCGCAACTAAGGGACAAACAAGGTGGCAGCGCCCGCCCCTCCCAGAGCTGCTCCCGCTCGAGCTCCAGGACTTCAGAGGCCTGGCTTGCCAAAATACATTCACCCCAGAAGGGGAATCCTTACCAAAACCCAATAAATTCAGATGTGAATACTTCTGGCTGACAGTGCCCCTGAATCACATCACCTCCCCAGAGGAATGATGCGGGCCCATGTAAAATCCCCACGCTGTCATGGAAGAGGAAATGCTCAGAGTGGAACTCGGACTCAATAGAGTCCCCCAGAAAAGGCAGGGAGTCAGTTTCCCTATTCCTTCCAGAGACCCTCCCCCCACACCAAAACGACTGGGACCTCCCGAAAGGGAGTCAGATGTCCTTCCTCTGACCCTCATAACCCACCTGAGCATCAACAAGCCAAGACACATTTTTACCAAGGGCCTCGTCCACAGACACACTGTCCAGGGACAGTAAGAGCACCGGCCACGTCTGCCTCATGGACGCTGGGAAAGGCCTGATTACGTGACACACCCGAAAGCACTTAGAAACCTCGCAGGGCTGGCTCCTGATGAGTCAGTAGCTCTTACCGTAGAGGGGGATGGCCAGCTGTCGCCGGAAGAGACTGTGCACTTTCTCCAGCTGTGAATCAAAGGTTTGTTCCCAGTCAAAAGGGGAAAGGAAGCCAGCCATGGGCTAAAGAAGTAAATTCACAGTAAATGACAAACTTTGGTTCTTCCTACCTCAAAAACTTATTTTAACATTGTTAATTTCAAACTAAAAAGAAAAAATATGACCTCTTAAACATGAAGTATTATGTCAAATGTTGCAAGAAGTACAAAAACAAAAGTTATTTCTGTGACCAAGTGTTTACGACAGGGAGAAAACGAGAAGGGATGTGGGAAATGACCACAGCGAGGCAGCATGTCACAGAAGCAAAGCGCCCGAGCATCGCAGTGCTGTGGCTGGCTCTGCCTGGTCTTCAGGGCGGAGCTCTGCTGTTGCGGAGGGAGGGGATCAGGCAGACTCCCGGAGGGGCTGGCACGTGGGACGCACCTGCAGGTGCTCCGGAAGCGGCGAGAGAAGGGCAATGACTCCCAGCTGAAGGAACGTCGTGAGTAAAAAAAAGTACAGCGGCCAGAAAGTGCGAGATCATTGGGGGGACAGTGGGAACAGAGTCCATGCAGGGTTATGTCTGATCCTGGAAAGCCACAAATGCCAGCCGAAGGAGTCAGCCCGGATGGCTTCGTCAGGGTCACCAAAGGCATCGCTGCCGACTTTTCTACAGGGGCTGGGCTAGTGTAACAATAATGGTCTAACCATTACAGGGCTTCGCTATGTATCAATAACTTACTGTGCGCTCACATAAACACAGTGGAGAGGGATGGTAAAATACTATAAATTATAGTCTAAAATAATGCAACTATGATGGGGTCAAATCTTAGTTTCTACTGAATGTGGCTGGAGGCGGGGGGACTACAGATACCGTTATTCTTGTGCTTTATCCTGGAACCATTAACTAAAACAGTAGTATCTTTCAATATAAGGAATAAATTACTGAGTCATGTGCTTTATAGTCGAAGAAATCACGTAGCTCACAAAGACACTGACTTCATCCATTTTGCTGCCCACACGCTCACTAAGGGACTGGCGAAGACTAGGCTATGAACTGCGCTCTTCTAAGAGCACTTATGCAACCAGCCCCAACCAGTCAGAGGCACGCACTGGCCAGGGGGACAGGGCACTCACCCGGGCGGCCTCCACAATGGCACTTTCGAACTCCCGGTAGGCCTCCCAGATGGCCAGTCCTTTGGTTATATGTAAACCGACGGAGGAGAGGGCCCTTTCAAACACAGAGCGGACTTTCTCAAGGCCGCCTTTCTGACCAATCCCGCCAACTGAGTACTGGCCGTACTCTAGCCAAATGTTTGGACCTAGAAATGAGAAATGTTCTATTAGTGCAGAATGTGAAATACCCAAATATCAAAAACGATGCATAACAAAAGAAAGGAGCCCACCAAAGACGTACTCATTCATGCAAAAAGGTAAGGGCATCATCAATAAGCACCCCCATTTACCTACACTGATACTGCAGGCTGAAAAGGGTGTATCTAACAGTGTTCCTACCAGGTCTAACTGCTGCGATTTTACTGCACAATACTACATGCCAGGTGGTAAAATATGTAAAATGACCATGATTATAAAGCTCATTTATTAAAACTGGAGGAACCCAGTAATAAATTTCAGTGAAAACAGTTACCAATCTGAGTCTATCTTCAGAAAGCTTTCAAAGCCTAGACTTTTTCAAAGTGAAAGAAAAACACTAAAAGCAACAATCCCGTTACTAGAAAGCTGTGTTTTACATCTCCATTTTTAACGCTGTTTAAATGACGACTCCAGAAAAGGCCTGGCTGCTTGTCTCTCTCCCTCAACTCGACATACTCGCTCCCACAGCTGCAAGGCCAGGTAACGCACTAGGCTCTGTACGCATGCATCAACTCTTACTATACACATTTTGCCTATACTTTTCAAAGACATGATCAGAGGCCTATCACCAACTTTGTAAAATAAAAATACTAGAAAGACAGAGAAGCCAATCTGAGGCTTACTATACGTTTTCCTGAGACTTGCTTTTTCATGAAAGTAGGCTTATTTCAAGAACTCAGCCAACGTTTTAGCTACTCTGTTTTCACTCACCAATAAAGAGCTGCCAGATGGGCTGCAAAGTAAAAATGGAAATGAGCTAGCTCTTGGAGGTGAAGGCCTTAGTGAGAGGGTAAATCAAGTTCACAGATGAACAGTTCCTCCACTAAGAGAAGGTAATTTTCAACAGATTACACCACGGCTCCTCCGAACACTTAAACAATCTAGATGGACAAATACTATGCCCAGTATTTTAAACTCAGAAAACCCAAGGGTTCAGAGTTCACGACTCTGAGAGACAAACAAAAGAACATGTCACTAGATCCCAGGTTCCGAAACGGGCATGAAGCCTCTGCACAAGGCTCCTCCTAGACAGAGGGTTTTCAAAACCTCTGAAGAGCCAGAGGGCACGGCCATATCCTGCTACTGGGCATCGGCCACCTCCCAGACAGCCTGCAATTACTGCTAAGGATGTGCAAGAAATAAAGAAAAGCTATCTTTGACATTTTTAAATATGAAAAAAAAATAGTTAAAAACTAAAAAAGCAAAGAGTAGAAATTTAATTAAAAAGAACAATACCTGGCTGGTGTAGCTCAGTGGATTGAGTGCAGGCTGGGAACCAAAGGGTCCCAGTTCGATTCCCAGTCAGGGCACATGCCTGGGTTGCAGGCCAGGTCCCCAGTGAGGGCCATGTGAGGAGCAACCATACATTGCTGTTTCTCTCCCTCTCTGTCTCCCTCCCTTCCCCTCTCTCTAAAAATAAATAAATAAAGTCTTTAAAAAAAAAAGAACAACAAAAAAAACCCTAAAAAGCAGACAAAAGTGGCTTCTCAACATTCAAAACCAGTAACAATTTCCAGACTGAAGCTCCTGAAAACAGCACAAGGACCCCTTGGGTTCTTGTTCAAAACTACGTATGAGACACAATCTAAAGAGTGTGGTTACCCTGTGCCTGACCCCCCGCAGCCCTGGAGCTGTTGGTGGAAGGGAAGGCACGCTGTCACCAGCACTGAGTGACAGAGCAGACCTGACGGTGGGAATGACTACAAAACTGTAAAGGACCAAAAAACATCCCAGCCTGGGGAAGGACAAGAGACCCTTGGGGAAAAAGAACAGGTGTGGTTAAGGATGACTCGGAGATGTTAAGAAAGGGGTAACAGGACAAGCAGAAAACATGGATCGTCGTGCATCTGAAACTGTCAGAGATTCTCAGAGGCCACGGGGTGGCAGCATCTGAGCAGAGGCACAGGGACAGCGTTTAAGAGCACATTCAGTGTTTTTAAATTCACAAAACAACTATTATTCTCATTATTTGGATTATAAAAAGTAAAAAATTAACATTCTTGGCTGGTAAAGGTACAAGAGAAACTCTCTCCCTCAAGGCAGAAGTGATACTTCTCACAAGGGGAAATACCCACAGCGGAGGGGAAGGAAAACTGGATGGGAAGGAAGGATGTTTAAGTAAACGGGGGCATTTTTTAATGCTTTTTAAACAGCATGTCCATAGCATTGTCTGACAAGGTCCCCAGTGTACGTAGAGACAATATTTAGAGAACTAGCAATCGACAGGACAGGGTGAAGGGACTCAGAGGAAGGTCAGAAATCTGTACTTCACTTGCACTGGTAAAACGCCACCGCCAGGAGTCGGGTGGGCTCTGTGGTCACGGAGGGTTCCGTATCTCGGCCACCATGGTGGCTACTGGAATCTGCACAGGGGCAAAATCTCACAGAACTACACTCACACACTGCATCAAGGTCAATCTCCCAATTTTGATCTTGAACTAGTGTTGTAAGACATTGGGGGAAATTGGATAAAGTACGTACATACACAGGACTCCTCTGTGCTATTTTTGCAATTTCCTGTAAATATGGAATTATTCCCTGATGTTTTAAAATATTTTTTAATTGCATTCTGTCCAAAACTTCTAAAAACTAATTCAATGTGTAAAAGGTGACCTTTAGCTGTCTGGAAATAGCAGGTAAATTGTTCCTGCCACATGAACGCTGGGTGGATTATATCTACCCGCTTACTACAGATATCTCTTCTACTTGTAAGCAGACCTCAGAGACACTGCAGTCTCAGACCCAGACCACCGCAATGAAGCAAGTATCAAAATAAAGCAAGTCACAGGAAGTTTATGGTTTCCCAGTGTATATAAAAGTTATGTTTACATTATACTGTAGTCTACTAAGTCTTATGTCTAAAAAAAAAATAAAAAGCACTGTCTAGAAAAAATGCAATATACATACTTTAATTTAAAATTTTTTGTTGTCAAGCATGCTTATCTGAGGTTGTTGGAAAAAACAGTGCTGACAGACTTGTTCAACACAGGGTTGGCACAAACCTTCCATTTGTATGAAAAACAAGAAACAAAAACAAAAAGCCTCTGTGAAGTGCAACACAGCTAAGCGCAACACAGTGAGGTATGCCTGTGTTTCAAAACCAAACACCTTCAGCTGAAAACCAGAGACGATGATGACAATGAGAACTCAAATCCTCCTCACTGCTAGACTCACACTCTCTTTTCCGGGTGGAGGCATCTCACAGGGCGATCCGGGAACGCAGGGACTGAGGCCAGGCAGCCCTGCCACACCCCCGGACAGGGCCCACAGGGGACTTACAGATGTAGTCCTTCACGGCTCTCTCGAAGAGGTCATACACGTGCTCCCGGTCCAGGCCGTCCAGGGCCATGCTGATCTCGTCGTGCAGCCACTCCAGCCACAGCTCTGCAAGACAACAGTACCTCCGCGTCACCACCTCCCTCACCAAGGGCGCCCAGAAAGCAGGGAGTTTACTGCAAGCCCATCAACATGCAAATGTTTCCTCCACCATTACACAACCTGGCACAGTTCACAGAAATTCAATTCTTACCAGCTGCACCAAGCACGCAGAAGGGTAACGATTCCGAACAAGCCCAAACCCCTGCCATCACAGTACCCCACGCCTGCTGGGCATTTTATATGTGGCACGCTCCGCCCAGCACGGCAGCCTGACTGCTGTGGCGTTACCTTCAGTCAGAGGGAAGATCTCGCTCATCTTCTGGCGCGCCATCCGCACTTTGGTAAGCTCGCCTTCCAGCCGGAGCAGCCGGATCAGGTCCACGTGGCAGTTGTAGTCATAGACATTGATGGAAAGCTGAAGGGAAAAGAAACAGAAGTCGACATTTAAAATGCCATCATCAAAATAACTTAGCTTTTTCCACCACTGGTGACACTGCATATATCTTCACAAACAAAATAAACATGCTATCTGAGAAAGCCTCTGAAATAGAAACGAAACACTCACCCTCAGGAAAAGGAAGGAAAAAATCAATGCAAGAGGCTTTTTATAATAACCATAAAGTTCCCTCAAGTCTGTTACAATTCCTGGCAGAACACCCCTGGTTCTCTCTAAAATACAGGAAACCTGCTAATGAAACAAACAAACAAACAAACGCAGTGTAACCTTCAGCAAGCCACTCACATTTCTAAGCCTCCATTCCCTCATCTACACAATGGGGACGCTACTATGTTCTAACTCATAAGGTTCTTGTGAAGATTTTAAAGATAACTTAGTAACATACTTTAGCATGTGCAAGGTAAATAGGTAACAGTTCTTTCCTCTTACTAAACAAAAAGAAAAAGAAGAGAAAGATCCCTAGTGGCAAAAACAAGAACAGATTAGAATCTGTTGAAGCTGAATGAAAGGCATGTAAAGGATTTATTTTTACATTTGAAACTTTTCAAACTAAAAGTTAAAACACATTAAATAAATGCTTAAAAAGCTATCATACCTCTGAGACAAAAGGAAACTCAAAGAATTTGTTCTTCGAACAAAGGAAATGATTAAAGAAACCTTGGCATCAGCGAGAAGGAACAGAAATAGCAGGAAAGTGGGTAAGCACAATGAATGATCCTTCTCCTTATGTTTTCTGAAACATTTGTGATGGCAAAAGCCTTAAGAGTATCTGATACCCAAAACAGTAATATTTAAAAGTAGGGATGGCCTTGGCAGGTGTGGCTCAGTGGATTGAGCGCTGGCCTGCAAACTGAAAGGGTGCTGGTTCGATTCCCTGTCCAGGCACATACCTGGGTTGCAAGCTGGATCCCCAGTTAGGGGTGCACAAGTGGCAACCCAATAATGTTTCTCTCCCTTCCCCTCTCCCTAAAAATAAAATTTTTTTAAAGATTTTATTAATTTCTTTTCAGAGAGTCAGGAAGGGAGGGAAAAAGAGAAGGAGAGAAACATCAATGTGCAAGAGTAGTTACCTGGGTTCTAGGAAGGGCAAAGTAGAAGGGGCAAGCAGAGCAGTGGACCAGGAGCAACGCCCGCAGACCTGCCACATTACTGATCAAAGTTCTCACTGGCGGGGGCCGGGCGGGGGGGAGGCACGGTACATGGTGTTCATCTGATTGCCATACTTTATCATTTACAGATGTGACTGTTTGTATGTATCAATTCATATACAAAAAGATAAAGAAAAATCAGTAACAAATAAGAATATGACCTATTAATTCTCTTAAAAACCGTAAGACTTTTAGCAAGGTTCTCCTGCTTGTGATTTATCAAACGTGACTAGCTGAACCCATCCCACGGTCATGTGACATGGTCAGAAAGGGCTGGGCTAGGTCAGGACACCAGTGTTCCAACCTCCACTGGTTCTCAGTGTCCTCACTCGTACCAGGAAGGAGCTGGAGTAAACCTCTGGTTCTCACGACACACCCATGTTTCAAAACTGACTGTGAAGTCTGTCACACAACTAACAACAGTTAAAGAAATTAAGTTCCGGAAAGATGTCCTTTCCTCATTAAAGAACACTCTAGGTTCTCCCTGTCACCCCATCACACTCACCTGGGTCTGAACGTGTTTTCTAGTGTGAAGGGGGGTGCTCACCAGTGAGTATGAGGCGCATCTCTGCAAGTGCCCCTCACGTGAACACCATGGGTAGGTCAGAAGAAAAAGGGATAAAAGTCACTGAAGTAGAGGAACTGCCTCTAAGATGATTTTTGGTCTAAATTTCTGATTTTTAGGCCAAAATAGAAGATAATTTATATGGTCGGTGCTCTGAAAGTTTGCATATTAAATGCATGCTGATGCATTTTTTTTTTTTAAAGATTTTATTTACTTATTTTTAGAGAGAGGAGAAGGAAGGGAGAAAGAGCAATGTATGGCTGCCTCCCACACGGCCCCCACTGGGGACCCGGCCCGCAACCCAGGCATGCGCCCCAACTGGGAATCGAACCGGGACTGCCTGGTTCCCAGCCCGCGCTCAATCCACTGAGCCACACCATCCGGGCCATGCTGATGCATTTAAAAGAGACATTTCCACAGAGCTCAGTCACCACTGACAAGTGAGTGAGCGCACTTGCTGGTCTGTTTTGGTCTCAGGTCAGTAACCACAAAGGGTGCTTTCAACAAAGAGGCGGCAAGGCCAAGTGCACAGAGTGACCCTCCGAGTCCTCAACCCCAACAGCCCGACCTGGACCGGGCGTGGGGTGGAGAAGGCACACAGAGAGGCCTGTGAGAGGCCAAGTGCTGCACCACGGGCGAGGCAGGGGAAGGAGAGGGGAGCAGGCCTTGCACAGCACCTACTACGTGCCAACTCTGCCAGCAGCTTCACACACAGAGTGTCCCTTAAGGCCCACAACAGGCCAGTGGCGGGGGCACTGTAACAACCCTCCTCTCACCACCCGGGACTGACAGCACCGGCCAGAGAGCGGAGATGGCTGTGAGAACCACGCTGTGCCACTTTCAGCCTCAAGACAAACGCAAATAATAGGAACGCTCTGCCAGTTACATGGACAGGTACCACAGCTAACTGCAGGTTTTCGTTAAATACTCCCAGGGATGCCAACTGGAAATTGCATACATGCCACCTGAGTCTTTCACAGGCCTCTCTGGGGTTGTTCAACATTATGTTCCACCATAAGGGCAGTTACAGCAGCAACTGGAGGCTGTGGGATTAGAATGAGGAGAGGGGGAGGTCTGGAAAAGTCCATTTCTAGACCCCAGGACAAAGAGGATAAAGCCAGAGCCCATCCTGTGTGGTCACCTCTGAGCTCCATCCCACCCCCAGTGGCCTGAGGCAGGACAGCAACTAACTACAGAGCACCGGTGCCCCAGCGACCTCCACACTGACTGTCCCTCCTCTCCAGTCAGCCGGGCACCCTCCACCAGGACTTCACCTCTCTGCTTCCAAACCTCCCCCTCCACTAAATCGGATAATCCTCCTGCCCAACCTCACCGAACAGTAAGATCCAAGTCAGCCCCATGGCTCCTTGAAAGGCCCAAGGCTCGATGCCTACAGGGACACAGCCAGCCTGGCACCCAGCATCACAGTGCATGTGCTGAATGAACACGGGCATCTAGTTTATAGACAGCAGACAAGGTAACCTGCCCACCCCAACTGGTCCCTTTGACATTCGGATGCATTAAGTGGGACAAACTACACCAGTGATTTTCAACCTTTTTCATCTCATGGCACACATAAACTATTAAGATTCTGCAGCACACCAAAAAATACACATGAGTAGATTTTGCCAATCTGACAAAAAAATGGAGGGGTGTAATTTTGATTCATTCACATCGGACGGCTATTGTTGTGTTGGCTGATGTCATTTTTTTAATTGACAATAAAGGAACAGAGGTCAGTGCCCCTGACTAAATAGTCAGATATAGCATGTTTTAAAAATTCTTGCAGCACAAGGGCTGAAAATCGCTGAGCTACACCAATGGAGGGTGTCACCGTTTCACAGCGGAACCAAAACATCACTGCCAGAGATGTTACAAAGACTCTTCCACCCAGCAAAGCTGAGTGATCTGGGTGAACAACGTCACATCACTGAGTGACTTCACATCCAGGGCAGCATCTGGTCCACAACCCTGAAAAGCTCAAATCCCCCTATGAATGACTTTGAACAAACGTTACCATTATTCTGAACCTGCTTTCTTGACTGTCAGTGACAAAGAATGTGCTCCATCTGTTTATCCCTCCACCCCCCCCCAACCCTCCCCTCCGCCCTGCCACGTGGATCCCATAGACAGGGTCTCCGGTTCTCTTGCTCCTAGCAGAAGGCACCAGATGTTTGGAGAGAGGAAGAGAGGCAGGTGTCTAGGTATTTCTCCCCCATCCCCAGTCCGATAGGAAACCTTTTGACCAAAGCCCTCAGCTCCTCTCGGGCACCCTAGCCACACAACCTTTTCAAACACCGGTCACGCCCCTCACCTCTTCAGGCCTTAGGATTCGCGCGCGTCCGCTGTGACTAGCCCTGGGACACCAACCCTCCCCCGATTTCCCTGCTCAGCCCTTTAACAAACACGACAGTCCCTCCAATAACCTTTCCTCAAATTACCCTAATTTCAAAGTGCCACCATTTCCTGCTGGGACCCTGGATTACACAGATGAGACATCACCTAACAACTAGGTGACAGCTGCTGTTAGGACAATTACATGGCGAAGGAATTGCTGCTCCCAATTTACAGACGAGGAAGCTGAAACTCAAAAGAAATGAAATCCTCCCAGGCACACGCAGGTGAGGAACATCTACAGGGAGCCTCAGCCCCAAGACGCTGAAATCTCTACTTTTCTATTTCTCGTATCATCCTCGTGATCAACAGCATTTCCTATCACACTGCGAGGAGAATTTCATCGCAGCTGCTGGGCATAGACGAACTGTGCGGTCAGGGGTGGGAGTTGTGAAATCGGCCCCAAGTTCAAAGCCTGATTCCCCACTTGCAGGAAGTATAACCTTGAGCGAAGGGAACTCGCGGAGACTGCACTACCCGCCTCACAGGGCCGCTGCGAGGGTTCACGGGGATGACGCCGGCAAAGCTCCAGGCAAGCAGTGAGCGCCCCAGGGATGGGCGTTACCGTGACTAATAGCGGCTCGGCGGCCCCGGCGGCTGCAATACCGCTCAGGACCCGAGAGGAGGGCCGGGGCCTGGGGACCTGAGGGAAGGCGTCCGCTGCCCGCCCCCGGGCGCACCTGCTCCTCCAGCCGCTCGATCTCCAGCTGGTTCTTTTCCTCCTCTTCGTCGTACTCCCACTCGTACTCGCCAGGGGAGCTCGCTGAGGACGCCGTGGGGTAGTCCCCGTCTCCGTCGCTCTCACTCACGCCTTCCTCCTGCTGTTCCCATGCTGGCCCCATCGTCTTATACGTCGCAGCGGCCACCGCCCGCGATAACACCTTCCTCCTGGTCCTCGCCGCCTTAACCTCATCCTCCTCGCCCTCAACCTCGGGCCCCGCCTTCGGCTCAGCCTCGGTTTCCGAAGCCGACGCTGCGGCTGCCGTCGCCATCTTGCGCTAGTGACTCCCGGGTTTTCACTCCGCCGCCGAGGACCCGCTGGAGTACAAGCTGCCCGCGGCGCGCGCCTGACCGAAACCTCGCTCTCTTGCCACCGGAAGGGAAAATGTGAGCCTCGGATGATGGGGAAATATCTACGTACACGTAACTTATTTTATTTTCATTACTTTTGGAGAAGTTCTCGTGAGGAAAAAAGAGACTCACTAATACGGCTTGTGTTCTGTCTCAACTTCGGACAGAGTTGGGTCTTTGGGCAGGAAGTGGAGGCCATTAGAGGAAGTCGTGGACGGAGCGTGATGACTGTAGTTAAGGGTTTGGCGCCATCTTGAGGAGGTCAAAATGATTGTGAGAATTAATAAATACCTTAATTGTCACCTAGTCTGACTTGGCGTGTGATTTAGGTATTCCCAGCAAGTGAGCCTCAAACGCAGAGGAAACCCCAAGTCCTCGGGGATCGATTGCACCATTCATGAAAAAAACCCATTTCTCAAACAGAATCCTCCCTTTATATGCCTGGTGCGTAGTAGGCATTAAATACACGTGTGGGTTTTCTCGTTTTATAAGCTCATATTCTGCAAACCAACATAATAAATTACATCACTAAGAATTTAACTAGAAACTTTCAATTGCGAGGTATTGTCAAAGAAATTGAGTTTAGTGGGATTTATACAGAAAAAATGTTTCTAAATCAGGACATGGTGCTCATTCCTTTTTAATCTTCCCATTTTGAGGTATGAAAGTATAGGTGTGTTTATTTGTTGCCTTTCTCCTTCACGAGCAAGCTTGGTGAGACAGAAATTATGTGTTTTTCTTTCCGTTGGATCCCCAAGGCCTAGTATAGCAGCACCCTGACTCATAGTTGGTACTCAACACACACATGCCCATGAATGAACTGTCCTTGAATTACGTGTTACAAAATGTAGACCGAGGCTTAGAGAGCTGACGTCACTTTCCTAGGGTCACACAACCTGGAAGGTGCAAAACCAGGATTCTAACTCAGTATTGTCCAAATTTGAATCCCAAATGAATCTAACTCTCTGAGCAATCTTGGACAAGTTACTAAACCATTATGAACCTGAATGCCTTTAGCTGCAAATTGGGGTTAAGAAAGGTAGATTGGTTGATCCTCTGCGCTGAATTCCAGCTGTGGGCTTTGTGGGCGTAAACTTTAGTCTCGAACTCCAGCCTGAAATCGATCCTCTTTTATCCAGACCCTAGCAAGGAGGACGAGCCCTCCAGCGACTTCAGACTTTCCCGCTCTGCGCCCCGCCTTCCTCCGAGGGGCGTGGTCGAACGCCGACACGTGCACGGAGAGGGAAGGCGCTGGCCGGAATCGCGGTGACGTCCTGGAGGGCGCGCGCACTAAGCTCAGAGCCGACTCGCAGGAGCGCCCCACCCCCTGATCTCGCTCTTGGCCTGCGCAGGCGCGAGGCCGCAAGATGGCGGCGGCTGGAGCGGGCCGTCTAAGGCGAGCGGCGTCGGCCCTGCTGCTCCAGAGACCGCGCCTACCGGCCCGGGAGCTGTCAGCTCCCGCACGGCTCTATCACAAGAAGGTAGGGGTGGGCAGGGGGGTGCGTGGAGTCCGCAGCGATCGGGGGCCGGGAGTACTAGGGTCGCCGAGAGGACTTGTGCGTGCTGGCGCGGACGGAGGTCTGTTCTAGAGAGGAGTGGCCACGGGATTCTGCGCCTCTTGGGGAGCCCCTGCTCCGCAGTGGCCCGGGGTAACGACGGTCCCCGGCCCAGGATAAAGAGACCGCACCCTCGCGCAAATCTACCTCAACTTCCCTCGCTGCGCAGTGACACTAACTGCGCAGTAAACAAAAACCGTCCGCGGGCCCTGCCGCCGGCTGCCGTTGTGCATCCCAGCCTTTAAACAACTGAACAGCCCAGGAAGGAGGGTCCGGTTAGGAACAGCCCAGGAAGGAGGGTGCCGTGTCGCCCGACTCCTGGAAGAGACACACATTCGAGCGGGCTCCGGCTTCAGCCAGGCCGCTGTCCTGGTCAGGTGACCTTGGGAAAGTCGCTGCCCTTCGCTGAACCTGTTTCCCATTTGTAAAATGTGTATCTTAGCAGCCCGCTACACGAGATACTCGTGCCTAGCCCATGGGACCATTTATGGTGCCGCTGTTGTTCCTGTAGGAGCTCATAGCTTTCTAGAGGAGTCAGACGCGTAACCAACAATCCTGTTTTCATTTTCTCCTTTTGTTTGGGGGCAGGGGATAGGGATAGTTGTGTAATTTGCAGCCCTTGCCTTCCGGGGCCGTAAAGTCCTTGAGGAGACTCTAGTAGTCGGAAAACTAACGAAATGCAGTATATCAGCAAGGGGCAAAAAGTCCCGATTGGATATTATCTTGTAGGTCCTTGGGCTTGGAGTGCTGGGTCGGTGGGGGAAGAGGGACCGGACCACCGGGTATACTTACGGCTAACTGGCTAAAAACCTCAAGACTAGTAGAGCCTTCTGCGTGCCAGTTTGAATAGACATTTATTCTATTTCGGCTTCAGTTCCTCTCCAAGGCCTTTGCTCCTCCCCCACCTAGGGGTGTGTTTTGTTGACAGTGCACGCTGCATCAGTTCTGGCTGGCAGCCTTGTAGCCACCAGGGTGCGCTGCTACACCGGGGCGATTTCAGGGCTCTGAAATAGTGATGGAACTGAGTTTATCATCAGACAGAATTGGACACATTCATAGCATTGTTCCTCTGTAACAGTCTCCTTGAGGCTTCTGGGAAAGCCTTCAATTTATGGATCATAGTTGCTTTTAGAATTTTTGAGTAGAAATTATCCTTTGAGAACAGTTTTATTTGGAAATAATAAAAGTGTCATTTGAGCCCAAATCTGGTGATTTAGGTGGGTAAAGGTCAAATAATTACATGTAGTTAAAAACCCTTTGGAACTAAAACATGTTTTCCTCCAGTATCATAAGTCTCAAGGTAGTTGGAGAGGAGATGCAAAAAGACTTTGGGTCACAAACAGTTCTCACCGACGCAGATGACATCTGGTATTTGGTGACTGCCTGCCAAGCTCTGCATTGCTGACGTTGCACTCACCATCAAGTCAGGACCAAAAAGGAGTGATGTGATTTCTCATAACGCTCTCATTTCAGGTGGTTGATCATTACGAAAATCCCAGAAACGTGGGGTCTCTTGACAAGACAGCTAAGAATGTTGGAACCGGATTGGTGGGGGCTCCAGCATGTGGTGATGTAATGAAATTACAGGTACAGCTGGTTTTCATCGTTGGTGGTGACAGTGGTACTCTGTGTGCTTACACAGTTTAGGAACCATTTCATTTGCTCTCCACTTTGATGCTGGTGAACGGGGATGAGTTAGTGTTATAAATGATCAGAGCCGAGCCTGAATCGTAGTCCTTCTGCTGGCACACTGCGCTGACCCTTTCTGATACAGGGAACTGATCGCACTGTTCTACCCACTGAAATCAGCTGAAATTCCGACATCAGTTAAGTAAGAGGTTCTGTGAATTTTACTGACCAAAGGAAAACCACAACCGTTGAGCTCACAATCCCCAGCAAGAGAAGAAATCTAGTGAATCAAACCCCCCCTAAACTGAAGACCACAGGAAGGTAGTGACTGGCACTTTGGGGAAACCGTAGCTTTGTCCACCGTCTCCTTTGTGGTGAGCCTGGGAGCCTATCTTAGCAAACAGACACGAGGTGGGCGGAGCCACTAATGGTGGTGGAGAAAACAGCATTAACCAGTGTGACTGACTCTCCCAGTGTTTTCAGAGGCAGGCTGACCTAGCAGCCGTGAGCAGAACATCAAAGCCAAAAAGCCGGCCAGGGTTACAAAAAGAACTGCGAAGGGGGCATATGTTTCAGCTGATCTTTACCTGCTAGGCCTGTATAACTCTATATAATCGTTCCTGTGTTTAGTGTTCCGTCACTGAACTCTTTAAAGCAAACTCAGTAGTTAATGCCCAAACTGAAAGCAGGGAAAGCAGACCAGAGCTCCTGGGGGGAGCCCCAGCAGGCCTCTGAGTGGCCCGCCTCTTGTCTCTTCGCCAGATTCAAGTGGACGAGAAGGGGAAGATCGTGGATGCCAGGTTTAAGACGTTTGGCTGTGGTTCTGCCATCGCCTCCAGCTCGCTGGCCACCGAGTGGGTGAAAGGGAAGACGGTAAGGCTGCCGGCCAATCCGGCAGATCCAAGTCACGTGCTCCACCAGCCCCGCGCTCAGTCAAGGGGAGGGCCTGGGGGGTGGGGGAAGAGAAGTAACTATGATTTTTTCATTTCCCCTACCCAGATTTTTCTTAAATTCTTCTCCACCTTGGGAACAGTGAATAATTTTATTAATGTTTTTTAGTTGGGAGCAGTTGTTCATCGTTTTCATTTGGAGTTTCCCGTGGTGTTTGGTTTGTAGTTAAATATAAAAAAGATCCTCAACCTCTCCATCTAGCAAAATAGAGCTTAGAAGAAATCTGGCTTTCTCCAAGGTTGCTGGTATTATAGCTTCTTAGGAATCTCGGTGAGGTCAGGGGGTGTTGTACAGTGGTTTGTTTTCTCCCGTGTGTTCGGAAAGGATTGCAGGTGGCTTTTAAGGATTCTTGAAATGAGAAGCCGGCCTGTGTTAAAGAGAGACTGAAGAACCCAAAACACGTGGCGGGGAGGGGCAGAGTGAGCAAGCACATCCAAACAGTGATCCAGGCGGCTGGTCGCGGGCCCCCTGAGGGCAGAGAGAGAACGGCTGGAACATCTTCTCCATCCTTTGCTCTGCCATAGCCTCTTTCCCCAGCAGCTATGGGAGTAAAGGCCCCAAGCCCAGTGAAGAACTGCGCTTCCTAAATTCTAGTTGTCATTAAATCCTCTCAGGAAAGCCCAGCTGCAGGCTGCTCATCCTTGTAGCGCCAAGGACGCAAGCGCGGGAGCTGAGTCATGCAGAAGAGTGAGTGTGGTGCTGGGCAGCTTTGCAGCGGAGCAGTATGCCATGCCACGTGCCACCTGCTTTCTGTGGCTCGGAGCCTGCTGCCTGGCAAGCTCCTTTGGGCCCAAGAAGCACACACCTGACCTGTTCTGGCGGGAGGTGGCTCTGCAGTGCTCTGTCATCAGCTGCCTGCAGGGAGAAGGGCAAAAAGGTGACCAGGCACCTGTGCTCCCAGGACCTGGCCCTGAGGGGCCTTTGAGTTGCCATCCGAAAATGGAGGAAGATGGCCTTTCTTTGACCTTGAGATCCTCCCCTCTGAGTTTCCAGAAACAGAACTGAACTCGTAATTCAGTGGAGTTAGCAGAACTGTCAGATTATGGGAACAGAAAGATGGGGAAATCTGGCTTTTCTTAAACTGGTGGGCCCCTGTTCCCCAAGGGCGAGGCACTGCCTGCCTCGTTCTGCCCTCGGCCCGACCACACCCCAGGCGCCATCTTCCGTGGTCCAGCAGAGGAAGAGCCCACAGAGAGCTCTCAGCCCAGACCCACCTGTGCCACTATCCCCGTGCTGGAGCGCCACCAGCTTGTCTGACACCTCTGGACCTCCCCGTGCCATCAGCACTGCTAGTTAAGGGACTCATTCTAAACATTTGATACAAGGACATCGGAGAAGCTGATATTCACAAAATCAGCACAGGAAGTCACTGGCCCCCACCGAATCTGATTCCTAAGAGACAACAGGGTCTCTTCTTGGCTCCCAGAAGTGGCCCTGCTGAGCTACACAGCTGTGTACATCTTGCACCTGAGCCCCCCCTCCTCCCCGGCAGCCTTGACACACAAGTGGGGGTCCTGAGCAGGTCCTCCGGCCTTTGTTGGGGGTTATTAGCAGGAACTATCCCCCGACACCCTGCCCGGAGGGCCACCCTCTCATCATCTGTCCCTCCAGACAGAGTATCGCTAACTGCTTCTGTCCCCCACCCGCCTCTCAGGTGGAGGAGGCCTTGACCATCAAGAACACAGACATCGCCAAGGAGCTGTGCCTGCCCCCGGTGAAGCTGCACTGCTCCAGTGAGTCCGCCCTCTGGGATGCCGGCCCGCGGTGGGGTGGTTTGTCCTGGAGTCGCCTTGCCTTGGTGGCGAGTGATGACGAATCCTCTGCAGCCACGACTCCGTCCCTCTAACCGCCAGAGGTTCTCGAGCCCCCATCTCGCACCACCTCCGAGAGAGCTCACGGGAGGCGGTGTGTGCTGGGCCTCGGTCTGAGCGCGACACAGCGCCTTGACAGGTAGCTGGAGGTTTACTGACCAGATCAGTTAAAAACCAGCCGAGAGCCAGGCCTCTGGCCATGGAACCAAGTGCCGGGACAGGGACAGGCTAACGCAGTCTTCAAGGAGTCTGCTCAGCCCAGCTTCTTTCCGCTTGAGCTGGAATTCTGAGCGCCAGTGAACAAAGGACTTAGCGTGTAGACATCTTCACACAGCATCAGACAAAGCCCGGCCCTCTCACCGGCCTTCTCGGGCCGGAACCTGAGCTCCGGCTGTCCGCTGTCGGCTGGCCTCATGCCGTCACTCCAGCTGCCCCGACCTTGATTTCCCTCCACAGCCTCGCTCCCACGGAAGTTCATATTCAGGGTCACTGGAGACTGATGTGACCCAGGTTACATCAGCCAACTTAGCCAGTATCCACTACATCTACTCCAGTCTTTCCCATGAGAACTAGCGTTTGTTGTGTCCCTACTGTGTGCTAGCCACGCTATGTGAGTCCTCACACAGTCCCAGCAAGAAAAGCACAATTGTCCATTTTCACAGAAGAGAAAGTAGATCCACGGAGACTCAGAAACTAACCTGGAACCCTGGGACTTAGGCCCCACTCTGTCTCCGAAGCCTCGGCCAGGGGGATCCGGCTAGGAAATGGCGGGTCTCTGGGCCTGCTCCATCCCCAGCACTCTGGCGAGGGGCGGTTGAGCCCCACCCAGCCCCGCTGACCTCCAAGCCTCAGAAATTCTGTCCCCGAGACTCATTCTCTGTCTAGAAACTGAGGCTGTCTTTCCTTCCCTTCTTCCAGTGCTGGCTGAAGATGCGATCAAGGCCGCCCTGGCCGATTACAAACTGAAACAAGAACCCAAGAAAGGGGAGGCCGAGAGCAAGTGAGCCCTCGGCGGAGCTGCCCCAGGACCCTTCACTCCAGCCGCTCACTGTGCAGCCGCCGGAGCGCTCCCGGGCTGAGCTGCGCCCTGCCGCAGCCTCGCTGTCCACATTGTGGCTCTGATGCAGCAAATACACTGTTTTACTGTTCGGAATCCTGCGCTTTCTTTCAGCCCCTTTGTCGCCGCGGCCCGGTCTGTGTGTGTTTGGAACTGTGTGTGGCCTCAAAACCGCCCTCAGTAGTCGAGTCTCAAGGTCTGCTCGTCTGCAGAGTGCACAGAGACGGGCCGCTCTGCCTGAACCTGCCCGGGGAAGGTCGCCGATAGAATGCCTTGGTGTGACTATTTGACAGAACCACGTATTGTACATAAACAGAGCTGCATATATATAATAAATAAAAGAATGTAAGGCAATTTCCCTCTGCTAGGCCGTGTCTCTTGGATACCTCACCCCACAGTGCTGCCCAGAGCCCCTGGGGTTCCTGACTGCTGGGCCATGGCCACACACACCCCTGAGCACACGGGAGGGTAAAGGCTTGTACAAAGCCGGATGTCCCGTTTCAGGGCATGAGGGTGAAGGCCAAAGGAGATGGCCATCGCTTTTGGTTGCTCTGCAAAATAATAATAGACAAGTCAACGGGAAAGCAGAAGATTCTTTTCGTAATTTCACTCGTTTGTGAAGTCCTGAAATCTGACATGCTGGCTTAGATGAATGATGCTGTAAAGCTGTGGACCAAACAATAAAGAGCCGCCAGGGAGTGAGTTTGAGATACAGAATTCCAGGCCCCGGGTGGTGGTGTAGGTGTGGGCAGGCAGCTCTCCCACGCAGCTGAGCCAGCCACAGAGAAGGAACTCTCGTCCGGTTCTCTGCCCTGCACGGGTGTGTCCGCACTGTTCGGAGCTGTGGGTGTGCACAGCGAGCTGGGAACCCATCCCTGGCTCAGGCACGAGTAACAACTGTGCTGATCACTGCCCCTCTACCCTTCTCCCCTGAGGCTGACGAACAGGCTGGAGCCTTCTGAGGCACCCACAGGGACACCTGCAGTCAAAAGCCCACCACAGGAGGCCTGACTTTTCTCATGAAAACATGACATTGAAATTCTAGCGAGCAGTCTCAGGTCTCCTTCAACTCTTCCAGAGTAAGATGTGTCATTTCTGATGGTGGCTTTTTTGCTCAGGCATAAGCTAGCTGCCCCTTCTCTTAAATATACCTCCTTTAAAATATATATATATTTTTTTTAAGATTTTATTTTTAGAGAGGGGAAGGGAGGGAGAAAGAGAGGGAGAGAAACATCTATATGTGGTTGTCTCTCAAGCAGCACCCCCCGGGGACCTGGCCCGCAACCCAGGCATGTGCCCTGACCAGGAATCTAACCTGTGACCCTTTGGTTCACAGCCCGCGCTCAATCCACTGAGCTACACCAACTAGGGCTTTTTTTTTTTTTTAAGTCCTCTGGGTTCTGGGGAGGGCATGGAACTTCAAAGGCCGTTCCCTCCGCGCACAGCCCGTGGAGACCACAGAGCAGGCCTTTATGAGAATCTTAAATGAGAGCCGCCGGGCGAGTCGCGTCAGGCTGTCCTGTGTGGCATGCCTACTGTTCAGTTCGCGGTCCCTCCAGGCTTCTGGTCTCTCCCTCCTTTATTATAGGTGACAACCCTACAATTCCCCACCACATTCCTTTAGGGTTTTTTAAATGAGATGTTTTTGTCCTGGTTAACGCCCTCTGAGAGTTGAAGCCGAACTATACACATCAGACGCTGCTTGCTCATATAAACAAGCAAAACAATATCACCAGAATAGCCCGAACCTCAAAATATGGGGTAGTGAAGCTGAAAGAAATGAGCATTTTTTTTTTCAAATTTACGTTAAAGCGCTCCTGGTCCCAGGCAAGTCTAGTTTTCACCACACGAGGGCGTCGTGTGCCCTTTGATAGCTGAAGCCTAGGGTGTACTCAGTCTCCAAGTGGGTCTCGAACTCTTCCGCGGGGATCCTGACACGTCCACCAGGCACCCACGCTCTGTCTGTGCGGGGCCCTGACACCTGTGACCCTGTTCGTTCTCATGACAACCCACCGAGGTCGGTTTCAGACAAGGACACTTGGCTCAAGAGGTCAACCCACTCAAGCCAGCACACAGGGGTTGGGTGCCCGGAAAGCCCATGCTTCCCCCGCCTGGTTTCCCTCCGGCAGAACGTGCCGCGGGTTCTGACCGCGTGTCAGAGGCTCGCCTGCGCCCTGAGCACGTGCGTGAAGAAGGTGGACCAAGGGGATGAGCCCAGTTCGTTCGGCCAACCTACCACCACACAGCGTGGCCGTCACGGGCTGTGCGTCTGAGCCGTTGCGGAGCCCGGTTTCCGCGGTGCCGTGGGGGCGGGGCCCGGGCACGGGTGTTCTAAAGTGCCCCTGGAGTCTCCAATGTGCGCTCATGGGTGGGAACCACCATGAAGCACTCTGCACTTGGCAAAGCAGTTTGCTAGAATTACTCTGAGGGATGCTTACAATCTTGTGTGTCACTTCCCACCTCCAAAGCGTTCCTGAATCCCCCTTCCTCTCTGCCCCGCCCTCTACTGCCCCACAGCTGCCTTCAGCTAGGCCTCGATTCCCTCTCCCCTGGCCTCCCCATCAGCCTCCCTGCCTGCGGCCTCACTGCTGGGACCATCCGCCACGTGGCTGCCAGAAAGATCTTTCCAAGCAAAACCCACCCATAACTGGCCATTGCCCTTTGGACAAATTCCGAACCTCCTACCACATCGCTGGCTTTGTTCCAGCCACACTAAACCTTAACTGCAGACCTCACGCCGTTCCTGCTGCCAGGAATGCCCTCACCAAGCATCTTTCCTTCACTTCCACCGGGCCTGGGAGCCTTGTCTCAGGTATCACCTCCTCTGGGAAGCCTGCCCTGACTCCACTCCTCCATACTTCCCGAATCACACGTGTCGTGGATGGCATTATAATTTCCTGTTTTCTTCTCTTCCTATACAATTACCCAGAGACTGAGCCTTCTTTTTTACATATAAATTGTTTTTTCAACTTTAAACAGATAATGCAATATTTTTATAAAAAATGCAAACAGCCTGAAACAGAACAGTGTGATTTGCTTCCTACCCACCCCCACTAATTCCTTCCTCAGAGGAAGTGTCCTTCCAAAAATATTCTAGGCATATCCCGGTATGTACGTGTAGAAATAGACCTTTTTTTTTTACACAAATGGTAGCATACTTCTTACACTTCTGCATCTTTTTATTTTCCGCTTGAGCATACTTCTCCGTATCAGTTCCTACACACCTGTCTCGTTGTCATGAATGGCTACGCAGTGTTCTGTGTGTGGCGGTCTGTAATTTAGTCTTCTGTTGGTGACCGTGTAAGGTGGTTTAATGCCAATGTCTAGATTAGATAGCCTAGCATCTGGTACAGTTCCTGACTTACTAGGGGCTCCGTGAACGCTTACAGAGGAGCTGGATGGACAGATGGATGGATGGGTGGGTTTGGGGGTACGTGGACAGATAGGTGGTTGGGAGTGTGTGTGGTGGGAGGGTGGGCAGACGGATGGGCACATGGATGAGGAGTGGGCAGAGAGATGCGTGGGTGTGTGGGTGGGAGGTGGATGGGAACGGAGGCTGGGAGAGGTGAGAGGAAGTGACCCAGATGGCACAGCCAGGAAGTGGTAGGTTAAAGCCCTCACTGAGACGCTCGGCCCACCTCCACCCCCTCAAAGTACCACACCACAGCTCTGACCACGCCTCTAACCTTCCTACGTGTTATTCCTGGATTTTGACCACTTGAGACCACATAAAAATGCAGTTTTAGAACCTCACTTGAAGCATTATTCTATCAAAACTAGCTATATTTATCATAGAACCCTCTTGAAAAGCCAAGCAAATGAGGCAGCTCTTGATGATTTCGGCCCCTTGAACTTGAGGCAGGAGTGAAGACTCTGGGCCCTGGCTGAGTAGCTCAGTGGTTAAAGCATCATCTCACTACACCAAGGTTGCAGGTTTGATCCCTGGTCAGAACACATACAAGCAGCAACCAATGAATGCATCAATGAGTGAAACAGCAAATCAATGTTTCTCTCTCCCCACCCAAGATTAATAATAATAATAAAAAAAACTTAAAAAAAAAAAAAGAGTGGGGACTCTGTGTCCCTCCTTGTGACAGGACAGAAGACTTCTAGATCCCACTGAAACTTGAGCATGCGTTCAATCCCTAACCAGAAGACAGATGTGGAACTCGTCGATGGCTCTTTCCGGCCTGTCTGCTTGCTTCCTCCACCCTTCCAGAGGACATCAGCCAGCTCCTCAAAAAGCCACCTCCCGGAGAAGGCCACCTCCACACAGGGAGGCAGCGCCAGGACAGAGTGGCATGAGCTCGGAGCGCTGGAGTCGGACAGGGGGAGTTCGAAGGCTGGCTGCCGCTGGGGGACCTTAAACAAGAGCCTTCAGTCACCCCAAGCCTCACTCATTCCTCTGCAGACTGGGAAAGGTAACAGTGCTACCTGGTCGGGTGGGGTGACGGTCACCTGAGACCACGCGTATAAAGCATGCGACACGGAAGAAGCTCCGTGTCTCGGGGCAGCGGCTAAACCTCGCCCCACCTCTCCCAGGCCTAGGTGCTGGGCCCCTTCACCCGGCGCAGACATCCCCAGTACCATGATTGTCTCGTGTTACAGACGAAGACCCAGAAAGGTAAAGTGAGGTGTCCAAGCTCACGCAGCCACGAAGTGGTGGGGGCAGGATTCTACCAGGCAGCTACCACTCTGTTCTCTCCTGCCATGATCATGGTTACTATTAGGACCGGTATTATTATTATTAGTAACTGCCTGTTACTCTTACTGCTGTTGTTACTAGTAGTAGTACTACCGTTACTACTTTTTAAATACTGTGACCTCCAAGCTTCCAACCCGGTTTTCTTTGCCATGGGGCCAGCCCTCCCGGCAAGTGCTCCAAAACTAAGCAAAGCTGTGGTCTCCCTGCACCCTTGCAGGGGACACACAGACATGACTCCTGTCACACATGGTTTGACAGGCAAGCTCTCTCCACAGCGCTTGGCCAACCACACGGCACAGCCATTCCCCAGGCCCAGCCTCAAATGCCGCCAGCACTGTCCCCACCCAGCTATCTTCGGAAAGGTCAAGTTGGACACTCCCACCGCTGGCCTCACTTCAGAGCGGCTGGCTCTCAGAATAACTCCAGCAGCCCACCCACACCCCCGCAGGGAGGGTGCTTACTGCCCTGGGTCTTTGGTACCAAAGAGTTTCCAGGGGCCTCCCTTCCTGGCCCGGGGACCTTCCTGGCCAATGGGTCAAAGGTCAGGGCTGGACCTCCCTCCGCCCAAACCCTACATGCAGTGCTGTGTAACAGGCCCCTTATGCGCAGGACCTCAGGACGTTAGGGGACAGCCTTGGATGGGGGGCTCAGGGCTTGTGTTCCGACCCCAGCTCGGCCACGATCTCTGCATGTGGCCTCAAGCAGGTACTTCACTTCCTTAAGGCTCAATTTCCCTTTCTGGAAAATTGGCAGCATACTGGTTTCCTAAATCATAGAATTATTGTGCGGATACAATGAATTATCAATGTAGAGTAAAAAAAAAAAAGCACAGTGCCAAGCACACAGTAAGTGCTCAATATATGTTAGCCATCACCACCACCACCGTAGTGCCGTCACGGCGATTGCCATCATCACCACCACCACCATCATCATCACCACCATCATCGCCATCAGCACACCATTGTTACAGGTCAGATTCCTCAGGAAGCCATCTCTGAGATGGGAATCAGGCATTTATTCGGGAGTGTTCCTGGGATCGCACCTGGGGAAAGGGCCGTTAACACAGAACTGGGCCAAGGGAGGAGATGGGCCGCACGCAGTGTGACCCCAACAAAATTCCCTGTGACCCCACGGGGATCTCCGCATCTGACGGCTAAGAGTTGTCCTACGGCTTACGATCTCTAACATGTATCCCACTATTGGACTTGAGAGTTCTTCTTCTCACTCTTTTTCCAAAAGGAGATTTGCACTTTACAAGAACGGAAGCCAAGAGCAAACATCACCACCAGTGACTAACCCGTTAATGGTGGAATCCCAGGCATCTGTTGGGCTTGGTATCTGGGGACAGAGGAGCTCAGGGGAGCTTCTCACCCTGTCCTTCTGCCCTTCAGCCCCAGAACTTTCCCACAGCAGCGGGGCCCCTAAGAACCATCTCCCTTTGAGTGGGTCCTCATCCATCCTAACCCCAAAGGCTCGGGACAGCATGGCCCTGCTTTCTGGCAAGACTTCTTGTGCGGCCACAGAGATCTGAGTCTCCTCTTGACCTTTCCCACTCTTTTTCTAGGTTTCTGGACCAAAGGACAGGCTGCTCGTGCAGGCGAGTCATTCTCTGGCTGAGCTCACTGAGCTGACGGCCTCGGGGGAGGGAGCCTGGGTCAGGGCCACCCGCCCTGAATGGTCCCTAGGCGAGCATGGGCCTCTCTCACTTGTCCTTCTCACATGGACAGCCTGAGAGGGTGCTGCAGGATGAGATGAGATTACGTAGACGAAGTGCCCAGGACAGCTGGGCACACCGTAGGTGCTTACTAAATGCTCATTCATCCAGAGCACAGGCCCTTAGCAGGCACTGCGGGGCAGGGGAAGGCGTCGGAGGGAGAGCGTGCCTTTGCTTTCTGCAGAGCGAGGGCTCTCCAGCTAAGCCCTGGCCTCCAAAGCCCTGCCGGGCCTAGGCTTGGCCGGCTCCCGTGGCACTGGCCTCCCTGCTGTCCCTCAAGCCCGCCAAGCTCATCCCCACCTCAGGGCCTTTGCATTTCCTGGCCCCTCTGCCCAGAGTCCTCTTCCCTAGAGCTCACAAGGCTGCCTCCTCTAGTCAGGTCTCGACTCAAATGTCATCTCCCCAGACAGGCCACCCCGTAAAAACCCACGCCCACCCACCGGGGCATCACCCTGATCATCTCCTTCGCAGCACGTACCACTCTGGGTTTGTGCTGCTCGGGGAGAGTGGGTCTGAGGGTTTGCCATCAAATCTCTGGGGCCTGGAACAGGCACTGTGTCCACTGTGGAATGCGCTCCCGAAAGCTCGCTCTGGCCAGGGGCCTGCCCTGGCAGTGGGCACCCTGGGAAGAGCGAGAGGCAAGAGACCCGTTCCTTACTCCCTGGGCAAACCTTTCTTCCTCTCTGTATTGGTCATTTATCTGCAAAATGAGGGGTCGGACCCAATGAATCCATATTCCTTTCCAGCTCAAACAAAAAAATTCCACCAACTTAAACAACTTCACATTTTAGCCAATACCCAGCTCACGCCAGAACATGATTCATCTCTGCCGATTCTGCCTAGCAACCGGCCCTTCTCCCCATACCCTGAACCAACTCCACTCCCAAGAAAAATTCCTCCCCTACCACACGCCCTCCAAGCCTCCCCCCACCCCCACCCCCGCCCCGGCAATATCCTGGAGAGGAATGCAAGGCTTCAAGATCCCCTGTCTGTCTGTCTGCCACCAGCATTTTAACGCAACCTCAGAATGTCTCGGGCTATGTCTGGAACAAGTGTGTGTGGGGGGTGTGCTCCCCTCTCTGGGATAAGTACCAGAAACAGCAGCAGAAGTTGAGCAGGAGGAAAGCGCTGACCCAGCACGAGATCATTTCTATTCTGATG